>JACEEZ010009684.1:0-25960 GCA_016584305.1 Chionoecetes opilio | reverse complement strand
CCTTTCCCCCCCCCTTCCCCCTCGCATTCACCGTCGGTAATGGAGGTTTAGCGGGGCCTCGGCGCGTATTAAAACCTAAATGGCTTCAAGCACGTACTGGGATCCGGCATTATGCAGATCCCGACTTTTACCACGGGTTTTTGTTTACGTCTTTACTTTCCCCACCTACCCACCCAATGCCTGTGTTGTCATAGTTGTTTAGCATCATTATGTGTGTGTGTCTTTCTCTTTTTTTTCCTATCTCTCTTATTTGTGTTGTTACCTTCTCTTGTTTACGGTTTTTTGTTTTCAACCACAATACTCTCTCTCTTTTCTCTCTCCCCTCTCTCCTCTTCCTCTCTTCTCTCTCTTATTTGTGTTGTCTGTCACCTCACTTTAATCTCTCTCTTATTATTTTTTTGCGTTTGCACCTCACTTAAACCTCTCTCTCATTTTTGCTGTCACCTCACTTTAATCTCTCTCTCTCTCTCTCTCTCTCTCTTTTCCCCTTTTCCTCCCCTCTCTTCTCTTTTTTGTGTTTTATTTTCCCCTTTTTATTGTATTTTTCTTTCATACCCCTCTCTCTCTCTCTCTCTTCTCTCTCTCTCTCTCTCTTTTTCTCTCTCTTTCTCCTCTCTCTTCTCTCTCTCTCCTTCTTATTTGTTTTGTTACTTTCCCTTTTTTTTGTAGTTTCTTTAACCCCTCTCTCTCTTCCCCTTCTCTCTCTCTCTTCTCTCTCTTTTTCTTTCACAAGGTTTCGTGATCGAGAGGCGTTCACAAAATGCCGCAAAAGCTTCGGGGGTACAAAATTTCATTAATAAAGATCTGTGGTAGCCTCTAAAAATTAAAAGGAAAAAATTTCCCTTTTGTTTAAAACAAGCGCAAGTGAAGGTAAAATTGCTACTTTGGGACCCAGGCTCGTCATAAAGGAAAACAAGGTGCGCACAGCAACCATCCAAAGCATTGATGACCGGCTCAGAGATGAGTGGTTCGCGACCCGGGGTTGCGGGTGGCCCTTACCTGGTAAATCCTTGGTGCTGTTGCTGCTGTGGGTGCAGGGGGACGCCGCCAGTCTCGCGTTCCTGCTTCAGGGTGGGTGCATCTAAAGCGGTAAGGTGGCCTGGGGGAAAGGAACCCTTGCTTTTGGATCGGTGTTGCTGTGCCGTCGATAAAGCCTGGGGATCTACAAGAGCTGGAGAGGTTGGGGTAGTGCCCCCACATTCCCGTCTAGCCACAAAAATTTAAAGCCCCAAACTGAAGACAGATAAAAAAGCACAAAAGGGAAAAATAGAATTTAATTATATATATTTTATATATTATTTTATCTTTTTTTATATTTTTGTAAATTGAATTCGTACATTTTTCCATTTTCTCTTTTTTGGGTAATAAATTTTTGGTAATTCTTAATAAATTATCAACATCTTTTTCCCTTAAATGTAATTAATAATTTAACGAAAAACCCTTTAGGGAAAGCAGATATCAAAACTCCGTTGAAAATTCCTTACAATGTTTTTTTGAAAGAACCTGAATGAAATTATTATTTTTGTAAAACTTGAATGAGAGTTTAGCCCCTTAAGGGACTAAAAATATTATCTTAAAACTTAGCATGTTCCTTCATTTGAAACTTTCAAGACCAGTCCCTTAAACTAAATGTTAAGTTGTATAAGGCCTATGTGGACTCTTTTAAATGATAACATTCTTCTTTATACATTAACCCATAAAATTGCTTTCTATAGAAAAAATGCACGAGTGGGGTGGTTAGAAATGTACCTGCAAAAAGACAAATAAAGACAAAAAATTTTCCCTTGCAGCTGCCACATATTGAGTCTTTTTTTTCTAGAAGAAAGGATTATTTTATTTTTTTATTGGAAAATTTATAGACCCCCAATGCCTTTTTGCAGAGTTTCTGAAGTCTTTTGGTGATAAAATTTTGATTATATCATTAAAAAAAATATGCCATGTTTAAAGGGGGCGATTTTAATCTAAATCTTCTTAAATTTATATAAACAATGTATGTGAATTTACTAACTTTTCTTTCATCTCGTTTTTCCCAACCAAAACCCAAAAACCCCCAAGAGGACAAAAAACCAGCTTCTTTTATTGCCCAATATGGACTAAAAACCCTAAAAAACTACCAGTTAAGGGGGGTTCATTTATTCTTTAAAAGGATCATTTTCCCAGATTTACTTTTTGCCACTCCTAACCTTAATACTCAACTGTCAAAAAACCCAATTAAAAAGAGAACTTATAGTAACGTTCAGAATAAATTTCAATAGAATTGTCAAATTATAGGTGGGAACTGTTTTAGGTCAAGATGTCAATGAGATTTTGAATTTATATAAAAAAATTTCTTACTACTGAGAAAAAAAAATTTCCCAAAATAAAAAGAAAAAGGAAAAAGAAAAAAATTCCCAAAATAAACCATACATTACTGAGAAATAAAAAAATCTATTAGACAAAAAATAGGCTTCAGAAATTTTATGCAGGTGCCCTTAACTACACTACTTTTTAAGAAATATGAAATATTTTAAAATTTTTGGATAAAAACAGCGAAAGAAAACTAATAATCATCATTGAGAAAAGGATCAGGGAATGCAAAAAAAATATAAAAATTTAAAAATATTTATGGGAAAAATTGAAAATTATCGATTTCATTTCTGTCACAAGGAAAATCTATTTCGGATGCTTTCTAATAGCTAATGAATTTAAAAAATATTTCTGCAACTTTGCTAACAATTTAGCCAGTGTTTAGAGGAAACTCCTATATTGTTTGATATTTTTTACCCCAACCTACCTTTTTTTCATTTTTTTTTCGGCCTACAAAAACCCTGAAATAAAAGTGTAAATTTTTAATCTTAAGGTTTTCAGCCCCCGTCATGATGATGTAACATGAAATAATCAAAGCCGCAAGAAGAAATATCTCCCCTTTTTAGAATAAAATAAAAAATCTTTTTCAGAAAGGGTGCTTCCCCGACATTCGAAACTGCAAAAGTAGTTCCGTTTTTAAAAAAGGGGATAGTTCAATTTTTTTTTAAATTACAGACCCCATTTCATTTTTTCCCGCCATAAATAAAGTCTTTGAAAAAAATTATGCAAATAGATTAATGAAAATTTTTTAACAGAAAAAATTACTTTTAACAGATAAACAATAGGGTTTTTGACCTAAATATTGATAGAACTCGCAGTACACCACCCTTTTCCAAAACATATATATGCAATATATAAAAAGTATCAAATTAAATATTTTTTGTGATTTTCTAAACTTTTGATACTATTTAAACCCCCATTTTATTAAAAAAACAATGATTTTTCGGTATTTGTGGACCATCTCAGTGGTTTGAAAGTTTTCCCGCGGGGGAACCGTAACAGTCTTTAATGAGTGCATCGTCGTACAAAAATCTTTCTTGGGGTCCAAAGGTCTGTCCCAGGGCCATTATTATTTTTAATTTACTCAAAGACATAACTCTATGTACCAAAAAAATTAAATTTTTACTTTTTGTGATGACACACCCTTTTTTTACAGGGAAAGGGATTTAAAAATTAAGAAAAACAAAAACACTAATTGGTACATTTTCTGATTGGTTAAAAATGTAACAAACAACATTAAAAATCAATAAAACTCACGTATGCTGTACATTCAAACTGACACACACACAATGCAACAATATCAAATTGTAAACTATTTTTAAAAGGTACAAGAAATAAAATTTCCCTTGGGGTTGTTTTTTGTAGCAAGCAAGATGGAAAAAAACACATAGAGAATTAAGAATATATTCAAAAAAATAGGGGTAATATATAGAATACGAAAACCATTGTAATATTGAAGGTTTAAGACAATTTTTTTTATCTTAGCATATCCATATTTATTGTACGTTCGCTTCTGGGGGGGGGCATATAAAACATATTTGATCAACTATTTGTAAATCAGAAAAAAATTTGTTCGCATAATTCCTCTAGTAATCGGTATGAACCACCAGCCCAATCTTTCGTGAGTTGAAAATTCTAAAATTACTGAATTAAGACTATCAAATAAACTTTTTTTTTTAAAGGGGTTAAACTCAAATTGACAGTGGTTTTTTAGACCCCAACCCTAGCAACAAACCAGACGAACCAATAAACTCAAACTTCCCTTTTGTAGAAATTCCCATCTCAACAAAGTGTTCTCACTCGGGGAACTAAACGTGGAACCCCAAATTCCAATGATGTAAAGGAAAAAAGAATTTAAAACCATTTAAACTGCAAATAAAAAAAAATTGAAAGTAAAATATTAAAATTAATTTATTATTATTATAATTGTATTTGTATAAAAATGTATAATTTTCATTGTCTCTTTTTCATACTATAGTATTGTACTTTATGGTATTAAAGCTTGTTTTTGGGAAATTCTTTATAATTATTAAAATTTTTTTTAATTTAATTTATAAAATTAGTAGTATTTCAGTAGGGAATTAAATTTTTTTTTTTTAATTTTTGTTTTTCATTGTAAATTAAGCATTAGGGGCCCTCCTAACGCTAATCTGCTGACCTCTTATTTTAGCATAAAATCCATAAAAGATTACACTCAAGGACAAAAGGGTTTGACATTTTTCTCTACATGTATAAAAAACTTGTATAATATTAAAAGGGCCCAAAAAAATTACAATCAATCAAAACAATCTTCTCCTCTCTCTCTCTCTCTCTCTCTCTCTCTCTCTCTCTTCTCTCCCCCCTCTTTTTGTGTTGTTACTTTTCCCTTGTTTTTGTAGTTTCTTTCATACCCCTTCTCTCTCCTCTCTCTCTCTCTCCCCTCCTCTCTCCTTCTCTCTTCTCTCTCTCCCCTCTCCCCCTCTCCCCCTCTCCTTCTCTCTCTCTCTCTCTCCCCTCTCTTTCCCCCCCCTCTCTCTTCTCTTTCTCTCTCTTAAGCGCCACCTGGTATTACACGGCTCTTTCATTAAGTGTCTTTTTATTACGCCAAGTTTGTGTGGGAAGTTCGTTTTGTATGAATTAAGTTAAGTTTATATAAGAAATGTTCTATTTTTTCCCTACGAGGTGTTAAGAAATGTGTGAGAATAATTTGCGATGTTTGAGAGAAGTTTCCGCAGTGTTCGTTTGTTCATATTATTTTTCTTGCAATCTTTTAAACGTATGACATACAAATCATTTCAATGTTTCCTCAAAGTTTCCATTTTTTTTCTTATCGTCCTTATTTTTACTTGCCACGTTTAATAACATTCTATTTGACACGCGTGAGACTGACACTTGTGATTACTTGAATATTGAAAACGAAGGAAGGAAGAAGCAGCGTTTAAGGGGAGAAAAGAAAACAAAATATATCAAAGTAGAAAAATGAGTTACAATGAAGGTAGTTTAAATATAGGTGTTGAGGTATAAAAAAAAAAAATTAAAAAAAAAAAAAAAAAAAAAATAATAATAATAATAATAATAATAATAATAATAATCAGAGAAAAGAAAAAGTATGCTATAACAAACTTGACATCACATTTCTGCCAAGTTAAATAGACTAACCATGAAAAGTAATAGGTAAAAAAAAAAAAAATATATCAGAGAAAAGAAAAAAGTAGCATTACAAAACTTAACATATCATTTTCCCTGCCAAGTGTCGAATAGACCAACCCTAGAAAAGAATCTAGAAGTAAAAATGACAAAATAAATAATCAGAGAAAAGAACAAAGTCAGTCCATCATAACGTTATATTGATATCTGCCAACCTTGCATCTTACCTCGCTAAACGGTCAGCATTATTGTATTTAAGGATCAGTTCCGTTCCTGCCCTACGAGATTACATTTTCTTGCATCTCTCTGTCGAATTCTAAGTTCCTCCCTCCCCGACGACTCTCTACACCCTACTCCATTCTTCCTCCCCACGAAACCCTCCCACCCCCCTAACCCACCTACTATCCACTTCTTATCCTCCCCAAACCCCTCCCCTCCCCATACACCTCTATATCCACTTTATCCTCCCTACCCCTCCTACCCTCTACCTCCCTCACTATCCACTCCACACCATCACGTATGTCTATCAATTCCTCACCATCCTCTCGTCCTTTCCACTTCATTGTATTCTATTCTCCTTTCCTCTCTCATCCTCTATTTTATCCCGTTCTCCCCCTTCTCCCTCCTTCCTTCCCTTCCCTTCCCTCCTTCCATTCCCTCCTCCCTCCTTCCCTTCCCTCCTTCCCTTCCCTCCTCCCTCCTTCCTATCCCTCCCCTCCCTCCCTCCCTCCCTAGCTAGAGTCCGAACAATAACAGCGGTTTTGTCCAGAAAATATTTTAGTAACATTTTCAGTTCGCGCGCTGCAAGCCATACTTTTAATTTTCTTTACAAAAAAATCTTCCAACTTTTATTCTGTTCAGTAGCTAGAAATGGATGTTTGTGTGTGTTGTGTGTGTGTGTGTGTGTGTGTGTGTGTGTGTGTGTGTGTGGTGTGTGTGTGTGTGTGTGTGTTGTGTGTGTGTGTGTGTGTGTGTGTGTGTGTGTGTGTGTGTGTGTGTGTGTGTGTGTGTGTGTGTGTGTGATGAATACAATTGCCAAACATCAGGCATTATATCCATCCCAAAGCAAAGTTGTAAATGGCATAAATGACACACACACACACACACACACACACACACACACACGCACGCACGCACGCACGCACGCACGCACGCACGCACGCACGCACGCAACGCACGCACGCACGCGCGCGCGCGCCACACACACACACACACACACACACACACACACACACACACACACACACCACACACACACACACACACACACACACACACACACACCACACACACACACACACACACCACACACACACACACACACACACACACACACACACACACACACAACACACACACCACACACACACACACACACACACACACACACACACACACACATCCCATTACCATGAGCACTGAAAATAAATGAAGTCATTCCACTCTGACGCAATTCGCTCATTCCATGCTTTTTTTCTCACAGTATAACAAAAAATCATAAATAATAAAATGGTTGAGCACAAATATAAAAATGCATAAGTAAGACATATATGATATTTTTCTTTTCTGCCCAAATGTGATTAAGTATTTTTTGGTTTATTTTTTACTGAATTATTCATATTTATAGACGATTTCTGTAATAACAATATTAATAGAAACGAAATGTCTGTCTTTATCATCATTATTATCTCTATTATCATTATTATTATTATAATCATTAAGTAGGGGGCAGAAATAGAGGTGGCAGTAGTAGTAGTAGCAGTAGTAGTAGTAGTAGTAGTAGTAGTAGTAGTAGTAGTAGTAGTAGTAGTAGTAGTAGTAGTAGTAGTAGTAAGTAGTAGTAGTAGTAGTAGTAGTAGTAGTAGTAGTAGTAGTAGTAGTAGTAGTAGTAGAAGTAGTAGTATAGTAGTAGTAGTAGAGTAGTAGTAGTAGTAGTAGTAGTGGTAGTAGTGGTAGTAGTAGTAGTAGTAGAGATGTAGTAGTAGTAGTAGTAGTAGTGTAGAAGTAGTAGTAATAGTAGTAGTAGTAGTAGTGATATAAATAGTTAGTAGTAGTAGTAGTAGTAAGTAGTAGTAATAGTAGTAGTGTAGTAGCAGTAGTGATTACATAAGAGTATGATGATGTTGTAAATGATAATGAAATAAGAATATACAACAATAATAATAATATAAAAATAATAATAATAATATATAATATAAATAATTAACTCTTTCACCAGTCAATGATAGGTCAAAAGTAATGTGACAATCAACAGTAAAAGATAGAAAAAAAAGTCAATCAAGAAATACTCGAAAAAAGGCAATGGAAGTCTAAAAAATCTCGCAAAAACATTGAATCAACACCCATTAGTTGGCTGCAAAATGTGCCAATCCTTACTTACAGAAGATTAGCTGGTAATTTCAGACATGCATTCCCTCTCTCTCTCTCTCTCTCTCCTCTCTCTCCTCTCTCTCTCTCCTCTCTCTGTCTCTCTCTCTCTCTCTCTCTCTCTCTCTCTCTCTCTCTCTCTCTCTCTCTCTCTCTCTCTCTCTCTCTCTCTCTCTCTCTCTCTCTCTCTCTCTCTCTCTCTAATTTGTGTTGTCACCACACTTTAATCTCACATTAGCAAGAATTTGTCTCTGAATATGGCAAACTTTTTAATGAATTTTCAAGTTTTTTTTTTTGTACTGCACTGACATGTATTTCATAAGCCTCCCTCTTCCCCTCTTTTCCCCTCCTCCCTCCTTTCCTACGCCCTACGCACCCTTATATCCTCTCACTTTCCCCTTTTCAAAATTAGGACACTTGCGAATAGCAGACAGCGTTATTAAAAAAGTGAATTTTGCTCAGATATTTTATACTGACCTTTATATATCCCGTGTGTGTGTGTGTGTGTGTGTGTGTGTGTGTGTGGTGTGTGTTGTGTGTGTGTGTGTGTGTGTGTGTGTGTGTGGGGGGGGGCGCGCTTTCCTTGCTATGAATGTGTTAGTGTCATGACATTTTCGTGGGGGGGGAAGGGTATGCGATATTATATGGATATTTGGTTACGCCTCTCTCTCTCTCTCTCTCTCTCTATTCTCTCTCTCATCTCGTCTCTCTCATCTCTCTCTCTCTCTCTCTCTCTTCCACTCTCTCTCCCTCTCTCTCTCTCTCTCTTTCTTCTTCTCTCTCTCTCTTCTTCTTATTATAATGTGCTGTGTTGTGTGTGGTGTGTGTGTGTGTGTGTGTGTGTAAGAACAGGCAAAATAAAGATGGACAAAATGCAACAAAAGGCATGAATTTAATACCAAGTAAGGAGGTGGCAGGAGGTACCACGTGAAAAGTAGCCTCTTATCCCTACCTCCCCTCCTTCTCCTTCCCCCTCCTATCTCCCACCCTCTCCGCCTCTCTCCTCCTCCCCCTCCTCTCTCCTCCCCCTCCTCTCCTTCAACCTCCTTCTCCTCCACCCCCTTCTCTCACCTCCCACCTTACTCTCTCTTCTCCCTTGGTGGTCGGACAGCTGAACTTAATAAACTTCGTACGGTACTTTCATTGACCCTACACAGTCATTAATCACCCGGTCCTCTTTTCTCTCTCCCTTTCCATGACTTCCTTAATATCTACCAATAATATCAATAACAACGATCTAATTGCATACTAGCTACTTCCTTGTTTCGCGATTTCACCACTTTAACAACTGCAATCTTTTTTCTCTCGTTCCTCACTCCTACTTAGATCTGTTCGTCATTGCTTTTCTCTCTCTCTTCTCTCTCTCTCTCTCTCTCTCTCTCTCTCTCACTCTCTCTCTCTCTCTCTCTCCTCTCTCTCTCTCTCTCTCTCTCTCGCCTCTCTCTCTCCACGGATAATTTTAAATAATATAACAATATATTTGGGGTCGCATATTTAGTTTCCCAAAGAAAAAAAAATCATTAGAAATAATTAGTATAGTTATTAGCCTCTTCTCCCACTAATTAGCCTATTGTCGGCTAACAAAAAAAACAGTTCGTACTTTAATTACCATAAACAGTAATTAATCGGCAGGTTGAGACAATGTAATAAAATGAATTACTACGAAATGCATGAAAATATTAGGAAGTGGGAGGTACCGCGTGAAAACTGCTTTCAAACACATTTCATTTCGTTTACTCCTCTCCTCAGCTGGGTAAAAACTATCTCCTTACTTTCTTCATTGACTATAAACAGTAATTAATCACCCTTTCTCTTCCTCTCTCCTTCTCTATGACTTATGTGATCTCTACCAAGAATAATAATAATGATAAAAAGATCTAATTGCATTCTACTTCCATTTTTCGCGATTTAATCACTGCAAAATATCATTCACTCACTGCTCACTCTCCTTGGATATCTCTCTCTCTCTCTCTTTCTCTCCCCTCCTCTCTCTCCCCTTCTCTCTCCTCCCTCTCTTCTCTCTCTCTCTCTCTCTCTCTCAGCAACATTACACACACACACATGGTAATCCTGTATACATATGACTATGTTTGAACGTGTGTTAATAGCGTGTGTGTGTGTGTGACGGTGTGTGTGACTGTGTGTGTGTGTGTGTGACTGTGCGTGTGTGTGTGTGTGGGTAACTGTGCGTGTGTGTGTGTGACTATGTGTGCATGTGTGTGTGTGGTTAGTTCATTCACATGCCATGCTATCCATCAATAAAAAAAACATGCAAAGAAATAGACAACCTCCATAACAGCCTATTAGTAACGTCTCTTATAGGGGGGTCAGAGGAGATACCGCGCGAAAAGTAGCCCTGACTCCCTCTGTCCCTCGCCCTCTTCTTTCCTTCCTTCCTTCCTTTCTTCCCTTTCTTCTTTCTTTCCTTCCTTCCTTCTTCTTCCCTTCCACCCTTTAGTCCTTCCTGCTTTTTAAAATATTGCCATACTTTCATTTACTTTTCATTTACTTTCATATTATTATTCATCCTTCCGTCCTTCCTCTCTCCTTCCCTAACATTACTTTGATATCTACCTATTTCGGAGAAAGTTGTACTAAGGTATGGATGCTACACGGAGAGAGAGAAGAGAGAGAGAAGAGAGAGAGAGAGAGAGAGAGAGAGAGAGAGAGAGAGAGAGAGAGAGAGTGAGAGAGAGGAAAATTAATACGTATTAATTATATTATATTTCTTCCTTTTCTCGTGCAAAATGTTCGCGTTTTCACCTCTACTACAGTCCTCATCATCTCTTTCTCTCTCTCTCTCTCTCTCTCTCTCTCTCTCTCTACCTTCCACCTCCTCCTCCTCATTACATCCTTTCCTTCCCCTTCCTATCTTCCTTCCTTCCTTCCTTCCTCCTTCCTCTTCCCTCCCTTCCTACCTGAGGGTGTGTGTGTGTGTGGTGGGGTGTATGTTACATTTATACACATAACATACTACGCATAAGAAAGAAACAGGCAAAACAAGTAGACAATATCCAACAAAATTCATGATAAACTTGTCAACTAGGTAAGGAGGTGAGGGGAGGGAGGTACCGCGTGTAAAGTAGTCGTTTCCTCCTTTCCTCGGCAAGCAAAATATCTCGGTACTTGCATCTACCCCTTTTTACTCCATCTCTCCTTCCTATTCCTCTCTTTCCCTCACTTATTTACCCATCAACTAACCCGTAATAAAGAAACAAGTTCACAAACCTTATTAGAACCGTCACATCTTGGTCACACCCGTCACCGTCACGAAATAATTAACACACAAGCACGACACACGTACACACACCTTCCCGTCGCAAGCCCGCCGCCGCTCTGAAGGGAACCCACTCGACGCCACCTGCATCATGTGTAGGCCTGCCAACCCTACCAATGCGCCAGGCTTCTCCAGGATGCATATTGCCGTTTTCTGGAAGAGTATGTGGCGTTTACTCTTGAACACGTCGATTTAGGATGCGTTAGGTTACGGATAGGGTAGGTTTGGTTATCCATCTTCGACAGTGTTACTTTGCGTGGGAATCACAATGAGGGTATTTTCGAGAATTTCCTATGGTTTTTTTCCGGAGCTACAGCCAAGTGTCTTCACTCGGAAACCACATACTGGCATAGAGAACGGGAACATGCCTCCCAGATTAATGTATTTTTGTATAATCCCCCCGCCTCCCGGGATGGATTTCTTATCTCCCGGAATCTTAGAAAAATATATTCTGTTTTAATTCAGGGTTCAAACTTCGAACCCTGAAATTATGAAAATACAGAAACTTTACTGAATTTCAAGATATTCTATTCGTGGATCGTCTACTGAGAATGTCTACTTTTAAGAACATAAGAAGAACATAAGAACTTAAGGAAGCTACATGAGACCATGAGACCTACACGTCGTAGTTCCTGTTACCTAAGGAAGATTTATAATGTCCCTATTTGACCCTTGTACATTCTTATCACCTGATTTGACTTCGGCTATACATTGATACAACTATAGTATAACTGAAGGAATACTATGGTAAAATAACGCTTAAGTAGGTGATAATTGTACAAAACGTTCCGCCCAGCTCCTCTCACCGCCCTCTCTGCCTCCTGCCTCTGCCTTCCTCCCTTCCTCCCCTTCCTCCCTCTAACTTCGATAAACACACGCAAACATGCACTTGTACTTCATTTGCTCCTCCGACTTTTCCTATAGGCCTATACAATTTGTGAAGGATTGTGCTTCATTATGCACGTGTAAGCACGAATTCTATCCATCTGAACATGTCTTCATTATTATCTTATATTCTCATTGCAATCAATGTCAAATTATCTTTGCGAATTGGCGGTGAAAATAGCTTAGTTACCGCTTTGCCCGGTTTTGAGGATGAATTAAACATCTGACAATCTGAAATCAAGCTCAAGATATTTATACTAACTACTACCGTAGATAACACTATAGTCGCCAGTCACTTGTCACTGCCTAATGTCGCCAGGCACAATATATCACGAAATTTAGCATCACTACAGACGTTTATGTGCTACTGAAGAGACATGCACAGTAGTTTATATTATGTACATCACACTACATGTCTTCAGTACCACATAAAAGTCTGTAGTGATGCTAAATTCGTAATATATTGTGCCTGGCGACATTAGTGCAGTGGCTAAGTGACTGGCGACTATAGTGTTTGGTTATCTACGGTACAGATTCTTCTGCAGAGGTGGAAGAATAATCCTGGAGAAGCCTGGCGATTGGGAGGGTTGGCAGGCCTACACATGATGCAGGTGGCGTGGGTTCCCTTCAGAGCGGCGGCGGGCTTGCGACGCGAAGGGTGTGTACGTGTGTCTGTGCTTGTCGTGTTAATTATTGCGTGACGGTGACGGGTGTGTGACCAAGATGTGACGGTTACTAATAAGGTTTAGTGAAGTTGTTTCTTTATTACGGGAGAGTTGATGGGTAAATAAGTGAGGGAAAGAGAGGAATAGGAAGGAAGGATGAATAATTATGGTAGATGCAAGTACTGAGATACCTTGCTGAGGTTAGCGGGAAACAGGGCTACTTTTCACGCGGTACCTCCCTCTCGCCTCCCTAGATGACATGACTTGTATTATCATGAATTTTGTTGTATATTGTCTACTTATTTTGCCTGTTTCTTACCTATAGGTAGTACTATGGCATGTGTATGAACGTAACACACACACACACACACACACCACACACACACACACACACACACACACACAACACACACAACACACCACACACATCAGTATAGGAAGGGAGGATAGAAGGAAGGAAGATAGGAAGGGGAAGGAAAAGGATAAGGAGGAGGCGGAGGTGAAAGGTATGAGAGAGAGAGAGAGAGAGAGAGAGAGAGAGAGAGAGCGCGCGTTGATGAGGACTAGTGGCCGCCAAATGTGTGGGTGTCGGACTTACTGATGCCGTCAGTGACACGCTCCCTCAAAATGCAACAAAATATTCGTAAACATTAAAAATCAAGAACTGTTTAACTTGCCGGTATCCTAGCACTTGATTGCATTCCTTTTGTTCTTTAAAAACATCTTGCAGTCGGTTAGGTAACGAGTCTGCAAGTTTTTGAAGAAGCTCCTATGGTAGTTCCTCCCACATTTATAACAGTGCAGCTTTTAACTTCCCCACTGAACTAGTGTCCACTTCTTGAAGCTTCCTTTTAATTATGGACAAAAATGTTCTATTGGGTTCAAATCAAGACTATTAGGAAGCCAGTCAAATCAATCGATAGCACACATATTCTACCATTCCTTAACAACGTTGGCCTGTGACATGGGGCACCGTCCTGCATAATAGTTTCTGCCCTACACTTGTCATAGCAGGATTCAAGATTGTCATGCAGGATGTCTAAATATCGCTCACTGTTCACAGTAACACCTTTTTCAAGAATGCGAGGTTACCCACTCCATAATATGAAAAACAAACCCACACCATGAGATAATCTGGGTGTCTTATACTCTTTCCACGGTGTACCGAGGATCGTATCGGTCAGAATTCTTGGGCCGCCTTATTTTTTGCAGAGTTAGTTCCTGTCACTGTAAAGACACTTTCATCCGACCATAATATGCGTCGAACTTTCTCAAGAGGCCAGTCTTTGTGATCCTTAGCAAAAGTGAGTCGCATTATCTTGTGACGAGGAGTGAGGAGCGGCTTTACAGCAGATCTTGAAAATAGTCCCGAGATCACGTAAAGGCGGCGTCACACTAGCACTTTTTCCGTCTAGTTAGTCGATCTCCGTTGGTTTTTTTCTCGCTCTGACTAGTTAGTCCGTCTGCATCAGTCAGTCGCTCGTGATCGTCTTTGTATGCAAAGATGAAGTCAACTTTCTTAGTCAAATCAAAATCCATATGTGATTACTTTAAAGATATTCAATATAAATCAGTAAGTTTTTGCAAATTATAATTCAATACGTTTAAAAGTATTAAAAATATTCAAGTGACTATTGTACTGTAGATACATTTAAAAGTCGGTTCTAAAGAACACCCAAACAGGTCTCTCGCATGACTCGATTGAAAAGATTACTACAAAGAGTCAACTCACCGAACACACTCTGACACACAGTGGTGTTAAGAATTATGAATGTTTAGAGTGTGGGACAAGATTTGCTAGAAAGAGTCAGCTCACCAAACACACCCTGACACACAGTGGTGTTAAGAATCATGAATGCCTAGAGTGTGGGAAAAGATTTACTACAAAGAGTGACCTCACCTCACACACCCTGACACACAGTGGTGTTAAGAATTATGAATGTTTAGAGTGTGGGAAAAGATTTACTACAATGAGTGACCTCACCACACACACCCTGACACACAGTGGTGTTAAGAATTATGAATGTTTAGAGTGTGGGAAAAGATTTACTAGAAAGAGTGACCTCACCATACACACCCTGACACACAGTGGTGTTAAGAATTATGAATGTTTAGAGTGTGGGAAAAGATTTGCTACAATGGTCACCTCACCACACACACCCTGACACACAGTGGTGTTGAGAATTAGAATGTTTAGAGTGTGGGAAAAGATTTACTACAAAGAGTGACCTCACCAGACACACCCTGACACACAGTGGTGTTAAGAACCATGAATGCCTAGAGTGTGGGAAAAGGTTTTAAACCCGTTCTAAAACTCACCAGACACACCCGACACACAGTGGTGTTAAAATTATGAATATTTAGAGTGGGAAAAGATTTACTACAAAGAGTCAACATCACCGAACACACCCTGACACACAGTGGTGTTAAGAATCAAAAATGCCTAGAGTGTGGGAAAAGATCCACTACAAGAGTGACCTCACCACACACACCCTGACACACAGTGTTAAGAATTATGAATGTTTAGAGTGTGGGAAAAGATTTACTAGAAGAGTGACCTCACCATACACACCCTGACACACAGTGGTGTTAAGAATTATGAATGTTTAGAGTGTGGGAAAATTTACTAGAAAGAGTGACCTCACCATACACACCCTGACACACAGTGGTGTTAAGAATTATGAATGTTTAGAGTGTGGGAAAAGATTTGCTACAATGGGTCACCTCACCACACACATCCTGACACACAGTGGTGTTAAGAATTATGATGTTTAGAGTGTGGGAAAAGATTTGGCTACAATGGGTCCCTCACCATACACACCCTGACACACAGTGGTGTTAAGAATTATGAATGTTTAGAGTGTGGAAAAGATTTGCTACAATGGGTCACCTCACCACACACACGCCCTGACACATAGTGGTGTTAAGAATTATGAATGTTTAGAGTGTGGGACAAGATTTGCTAGAAAGAGTCAGCTCACCAGACACCCTGACACACAGTGGTGTTAAGAACCATGAATGCCTAGAGTGTGGGAAAAGGTTTTATACCCCATTCTAAACTCACCAGACACACCCTGACACCAGTGGTGTTAAGAATCATGAATGCCTCCTAACCTAACCAAAACTTAACCTCACTTATCTGAATTTAGAAAATTCATTGCACAAAAAACAAAACATACAGACACAGGAAAGCACAGCTAAAGAAACGGCAATAGAAGTAATAAGTACCTAAATTTCCTATTTCGGGAACTATGTTTTTGGGGGCATAATCCGCAGAAGTTTGCGGGCTCCACAAGCTTTCAGCTTACTTTTTTTTACGATGTCATGAAAGAAATTGTTCTATTACAACTTAATGCATTACAAGGCACGTAAATTATAACCGTCGGTAATAAAGGACGAGAGTTTCGCGGTCGTTTTCAGAGACAAAGACTATTTTTTCTTGGCCTACAATAGGTGCGTGTTGTAATGGAGATAGTTTTATTTTGCGCAAAGAAAAAAAAAAATAAAAAAAAAATAAAAAAATAACCTAACCTTACCTTATATATTTATGAAACCTAACCTAACCAATTTTAATGAAACCTAACCTAACTTTTAGGTTTTAATGAAACATAACCTAACCTTAAAAGGTTTTAATGAAACATAATCTTAACCACAAAGTGGTTAAACCACAAACCACAAAGAACCATGTTTGTTTACAGTCGAACAGCTGACTGGTGATGCAGGCGAACGATTCTGTGTGTGTGACGGCTTGCAGACTTTGCAGTCAGAAAATTGTTAGTTTGTAGAAAGTTGCTTAAAAAAACTAGACGGAAAAAGTGCTAGTGTGACGACCGTCAGACTGACTGACTGAGTGACTGACCCGACTCGGTCAGACTCACTGAGTGAGTCAGAGTGACATACCGTCATACCCCCTGCGGTGGTGCTGTCAGTGTCTTGTTGCCATGTCATCAATTTAAACCTCGCTTGCTCGAGTTGCGCGAAAAAACAATTGAAAGGTTATTAATTTGGCGGCCAATGCATCATGCCGACCCGCCCAGACCGCTACAACATTTGGCGGCCACTATATAGTAGTAGAAGGTGGAAAATGCGAAGATTTTACACGTGTAAGGGAAGAAATAAAATATGATTAATTACGTATTAATCTCTCTCTCTCTCTCTCTCTCTCTCTCTCTCTCTCTCTCTCTCTCTCTCTCTCTCTCTCTCTCTCTCCTCTCTCTCTCTCTCTCTCTCTCCTCGTGTAGCATCCATACCTTCTCAGTTCAACCTTCTCCCAGGCAAATATATAATATATATCATAGTAGTGTTAGGGAAGGAGAGAGGAAGAGGAAGGAAGGATGAATTACTGTTGATAATAGATAAAAGTATGGCAATATTTTAGTCGGGCGAGGAGAGAGGGAGTCTGGGCTATTTTTCACGCGGTATCTCCTCCCACCCCCCTATAAGAGACGTCTGCTATGGATGTTGGGTATTTTTTTTGCATGTTCTTTTATTTTTACTGATGAGTAGCATGTTATGTAAATGAACTTACCACACACACACACACACACACACGCACACACACACACACACACACACACACACACACACACACACACACACACACACACACATATATACATACACACACACACGGACAGTCACACACACGCGCTATAAACACACGTTCAATCAAACAGTCACATGTATGCAGGATTACCATGTGTGTGTAATATTGTGCGAGTGGGAGAGAGAGAGAGAGAGAGAGAGAGAGAGAGAGAGAGAGAGAGAGAGGAGAGAGAGAGAGAGCAATGATGAACAGATCCAAGGAGGAGAGTGAGGAATGAGAGAAAAAAATGCAGTTGTTAAAGTGGTCAAATCGCGAAACAAGGAAGTAGTATGCAATTAGATCTTTTTGTTATTATTCTTAGTAAAGATTAAATAAGTCTTAGAGAAGGAGAAAGGAAGAGAAAGGATGATTAATTATTGTTTATGGTCAATGAAAGTACGAAGTTTTTTTTAGCCGGGCGACGAAAGGTGGGAGAAGAGGCTATTTTTCACGCGGTACCTCCTCCCACTTCCTAATATTTTCATGAATTTCGTAGTATTTCAGTTTATTACATTGTCTCAACATGCCTATTAATTACTGTTTATGGTCATTGGTCAATGAAAGTACGAAGTGTTTGTTAGTTAGCCGAGAACAGGGGATAGATAGAGGGCTACTTTTCAAGCGGTACCTCCTCCCAACGCCTTACCATAGATAACTCTAAAGTCGCCAGGACAACGTTTTTTAAATTTATTTACAGACGTCTGGTGGCATTAATACTTCATTTCTACATCCATGATTTCAGGAAAGTCAGAAGGGGCTATCTGGAGTCTGTGTCATTTTGTGTCACCACCTGTGTCATATTATGGCTATAAATAAACAAATTACAAAATAAAAACCGAGTGGCGACGTTGGTAACGGGCAACACTAAGCTCGCCAGCTAGTGTTTATTTTCTGAGTGTTCTCCCGCCGTCGTCGTCGCCCGAAAAAAAAACGAGTATGGAAATTTGAAACCGTATATACTTGTAGATACAAAGCATAAAACAACGCTGAAACAGGGTAGCTTATACAGTCATGATATAAACTACTGTGTATCATCTTCAGTGGCACATACAAATCAGTAGTGATGCTATAATTCGTAATATATGGCGCCTGGCGACATTAGTGCCGGTGACGACTATAGTGTTATCTACGGTACATAGCACTTACTTTTCATGCCTTTTGTTGCATTTTGTCTATCTTATTTTGCCTGTTTCTTAGTTAATTTTCATATCTCCTATACACACTCCTTCCTACCAAAAACATTTTATACCTCCAAATATAGTGATTTGCGGCGGAAACTAATTGAGAGAAAGTTTCTCAGAATCTATGAAGGTAAACAGGAACCAAACTTCCAATTGTGTAGAGAATTCTGGTCATAGTGTAAAAATTTACCTATGGTAGTAGCAGCACATACATTACCTGTGATGTGATGCAAGGTGTCCATTGTTTTGACGCCGCTGGAAAGATATAAACATATACTTTTGAACCTATCAGACTCAAGATTGCGACTCTCGAGAAAAGAGAGAGAGAGAGAGGAAAATTTAATTCCAACAGACCACAATTGGTATGACGGTTCAGAGGTAGATAGTCAGACAAGGTTCTTAATTGATTTCTAGGCTTCCTTTCATTTAAGTAGATTTCCTTAATTAGACTTTACATGTCCTCTTTGAACATAATCCAATTACCTGGGAAGTCAAGAAAACCCTTTAGGTGGGTATTTAACTTAAAGGGAAATCAATTAGATCTAGGTACGAGTGAGAGCTTGAATTGCTTTGAGAACACAGAATATAAAGTTAGTGCGGATTAAACCTTGAACTGTTTCACTGGATGATTGACGAAAAAGGACGAACTCGGTGGAGAACAAAGTATAAAGCTCTCTTGCCTTTCAAAATAATTAACATTGAAGTTTAAATTGCGGTAAGGTTAGGGTGAGTGTTGCAAGGGTGATGAACTGAACGATCCTCCGGTAGACTTGTGTTGCCGGCTGTCTGTGGTGACTCGTAAGGGTGGGAGCCAGGATACCTCAGAACAACTAGTGGAACAATGGATAACTTAGTGGAGCTAAGTTATTTGCGAAAACTATAAGAACTGCACAATAACCTAATTGACAAGGAAAGAAAGAGAGTACAATATTGGAGGTTATCATATAAATGTTACAGGAAAAGTGGAAGATGAGAAGGGAGAGAGAGGGAAAACTAAACAATGAAACAATTGGGTAAGCCTTTTGCTAATATTTTTTATTTTCATCTACTTACATATATACACATATCATCCAATCATATATATTTTTTATCAAATATAATCATAACAATATTATATTAATATAATAAGCTACTATCTATAATAATATAAGCGAAAGTGTGTGTGTTTGTGTGTGTGGGTGTGGGTGTGGGTGTGGGTGTGGGTGTGGGTGTGGGTGTGGGTGTGGGTGTGGGTGTGGGTGTGTGTGTGTGTGTGTGTGTGTGTGTGTGTGTGTGTGTGTGTGTGTGTGTGCGCGCGTGCGTGTGCGCACGCGCTTGTTTGGAAATTAGCACAGCGGAATAACAGGTGAATGATGGACAAGAATGAGTTAGGAAGAGGTGGTATATTTGGTGTATACCCAATGCGGCCGCGGGCCCAAGGCGGCCACCTACGGCAATATAAGTAACTTTTAGGGGGTTATAGTGAGGTTAGGTTAGTAACTTTTAGGGGGTTATGGTAGGGTTAGGTTAGTAACTTTTAGGGGTTATAGTGAGGTTAGGTTAGTAACTTTAGGGGTTAGTGGGGGTTAGGTAGTAACATTTTAGGGGTTACTATAGTTATTAGTTAACTTATGGAAAGGTAAGGATAGTAACATAGGGTTACTCTAGGGTTAGGTAGAATTTAGGAGGTAAGTGGGGTTAGTATACTTGAATAAGTTGAACATAAGTATATAGTAACTAGCAATACTATACTATAGAAAGGGTGGAGGGTGGCGGATTGGATCTCGCCATTGGGGAGGACAGGGAAGGAAGGAAGTACGGTATAATCTATGGATAAAGGAAGGAAGAAGGTATATTCTATGGGAAAAGGAAGGAAGGAAGGAAGGTATAATCTATGGGAAAGGAAGGAAGGAAGGAAGGAAGGTATAATCTATGGGAAAGGAAGGAAGGAAGGAAGGTATATCTATGGAAAAGGAAGGAAGGAAGGAAGGAAGGTATAATCTATGGGAAAGGAAGGAGGAAGGAAGGTATAATCTATGGGAAAGGAAGGAAGGAAGGTATATTCTATGGAAAAGGAAGGAAGGAAGAAGGAAGTATAATCTATGGGAAAGGAAGGAGGGAAGGAAGGTAAAATCTATGGGAAAGGAGGAAGGAAGGAAGGTATATTCTATGGAAAAGGAAGGAAGGAAGGAAGGAAGTTATAATCTATGGAAGGAAGAGGAATGGGAAGGAAGGAAGAAATTTCTATGGAAAAGGAAGGAAGGAAGGAAGAGTATAATCTATGGGAAAGAAGGAAATAAGGGAAGGAAAGTATATCTATGGAAGAAGGAAGGAAAGGTATAATCTATGGGAAAGGAAGGAGAAGGTATATCTTGGAAAAGGAAGGAAGGTATAATCTATGGGAAAGGAAGGAATGAAGAAGGAAGGAAGGTATAATCTATGGGAAAGGAAGGAAGGAAGGAAGGAAGGTATAATCTATGGGAAGGAAGGAAGGAAGGAAGGAAGGAAGGTATAATCTATGGGAAAGAAGGAAGGAAGGAAGGAAGGTATAATCTATGGGAAAGAAGGAAGAAGGAGGAAGGTATAATCTATGGGAAAGAAAGGAAGGAAGGAAGGTATAATCTATGGGAAAGGAAGGAAGGAAGGAAGGAAGGTATAATCTATGGGAAAGAAAGGAAGGAAGGAAGGAAGGTATAATCTATGGGAAAGGAAGGAAGGAAGGAAGGTATAATCTATGGGAAAAAAAGGAAGGAAGGAAGGTATATTCTATGGAAAAGGAAGGAAGGAAGGAAGGTATAATCTATGGGAAAGGAAGGAAGGAGGGAAGGAAGGTATTATCTATGGGAAAGGAAGGAAGAAAGGTATATTCTATGGAAAAGGAAGGAAGGAAGGAAGGAAGGTATAATCTATGGGAAAGGAAGGAATGAAGGAAGGAAGGTATAATCTATGGGAAAGGAAGGAAGGAGGGAAGGTACTTTACGGTTATCGACTGAATTCTATAATTACTAACTTCGCTTTGGTCGTAGAGAGACTGACGAAATTGACCAATTTAACAAACTTCACGCAATATCACTTTGATTGTATCCTATATTGGAACTAGTACAGATAGATTCATTCAAGCATATACAGATAGATTACATAGATAGATTACAGGTACAGATAGATTCACTCACTAGATACATTCAAATTGGAACAACATAAGAGCCGTGTAACACTCCTGCACGCTGTAGTAACACAAGGAACACTGTAGAATAATGATAATTTGCTCAGTTTATCTGTTTATTCTTATCAGTTGTTATCAGTTGCATCCTTTACTCAGTTTATCCGTTTATCCTTATCAGTTTTCATCAGTTTTATCCTTTACTCAGTTTACCCGTTTATCCTTTACTCAGTTTATCCGTTTATACTTATCAGTTTTTATCAGTTTTATCCTTTACTCAGTTTATCCCTTTATCCTTTACTCAGTTTATCCGTTTATCCTTTACTCAGTTTATCCGTTTATCCTTTACTCAGTTTACCCGTTTATCCTTTACTCAGTTTATCCGTTTATCCTTTACTCAGTTTATCCGTTTATCCTTTACTCAGTTTACCCGTTTATCCTTAACAGTTTTTATCAGTTTTATCCTTTACTCAGTTTATGTTCAGGCATTTGCAGTCCCGGTAAGCAACAATTTGGAGTGAAGCGGCTCATGAGACACACTGAAGAGGAATTAGGGTCTCCTTTAAAGCTCGTGTGTGCGGCCCATTGCATCGCGTCCACAACTTTGCCAACTCTCGTGATGCGATGCCATTAAGTGTTTAACTTCTGATTGCCCAACTTATGGCTGATTGCTCCGTTCCACCGATCGCAGGCTCACACACACTCTCATTTCAAGCCACACTCACCTCTATATGGATTAAATACGAAATGTGTATATTTTAACTTTTTGTATGTTGTTTCAGTGAATTCGCAGACACTCACACTAAAAGACATTCTACTATATGGATTTAACCTTGTGTATGTCGTGTTTCACTTAAATCACAGACACTCACTCTTAAAGTCACACTCACCTCTATGGATTAAATGTGAAATGTCTTTATTTTAACCTTTTGTATGCTGTGTTTCACTTAGTTCATAGACACTCACACTTAAAGACACACTCTCCTATATGGATTTAACCTTGTGTATGTCGTGTTTCGCTTAATTCGCAGACATTCACACTTAAAGCCACACTCTCTTGAAATTCTCCTCTATGGATGGAAGATAAAACTGTGTATATTTGAACCTTTTATATGTTGTATTTCACTTAATTCACATACACTCACACTTAAAGCCACACTCTCCTCTATGGAATATATACGAAATGTATTTATTTTGACTTTTTGTATGTTGTGTCTTGTTGTGTTTCATTTAATTCGCACACACTCGCACTTATAGCCAGACTCTCCTCGGTGGATTAAATATGAAATGTGTTTATTTTAACCCCTTGAGACCCAGAACGTAATTTCCATTGTAATTTAGATACCATTAGACGATTAGTGAATATAAGCAATATTTATAGATATGACCGGTTTAATATCCTTGTCCGCTAACTAATTTGGTATATTAACTTATCGTAATTTTATGGGTAACAACAGACGATTTTTTATATAGCAAAGGAAAAATCTGGACGTGAAGGGGTTAACCTTTTGTAACTATGTTGTGTTTTGTGTCTTGTTGTTGTTTCACTTAATTCGCAGACACTCGCACTTTTTTTTTTTTTTTTTTTTTTTTTTTTTTTTTTTTTTTTTTTTTTTTTTTTTTTTTTTTTTTTTTTTTTTTTTTTTTTTTTTTTTTTTTTTACATCACAAAGAACTGGCCAAGGGCACAACAAAAATGGGTAACACAAAGCCCGCTTAGTTGCCAGTCCCTATAAAGAAGACAGTAAGAGAATAAAATAAAAAAGAGGGGTGAGCCAAATTTAGTTCAACTTAAAGCCATACTCTCTCCTCTATGGATTAAATATGAAACTTTTTAATTCGAACCTTTTGTATGTTTGTTTTTCACTTAATTCACACATGCACACTCGCACTTCAAGCTAACTTACTCTATGGAAGAAAGAGAAATGTGTTTTTTTTAAAAAGTTATTTTGTTATTTATATTTTTTATTTTTTAACCTGTATAGTTGTGTTTCGCGTGAATTCGTGTCCCCTGCACATTGTTGACCATATCGATTATCCAATTTGCATATACCTTTGGGAACACGGCGGCTGTCAGTTATGAATTGCATATGGTGTCCTATCTGTATTAACAAAATTTACGTCGAAATTCATTCGTTAAAATATAAGATAAAATCGTTTCCACCCACAGAGGTACATTAACCCTTGAGGCCCAGAACGTAATTTCCATTTCAATTTGGCTACCATTCGATATTTTAATGAATGTAAGCAAGGTCTCTATATGACCTGTTTAATACCCCTTTCCCCCTATCAATTGGTATATTAAACTACTTTTCGTAATGGCTAACAAACGATAATATATAGCAAAGGAAAGATATGATGAGCGTTTAAGGGGGTTAGGTTGCTTTGGTGGATCATAGTGAGAAGGATCATAGTCAGAAGGATCATATCAGAAGAATCATAGTCATAAGGATCATAGTATAAGGATCATGTCATAAGGATCATAGTCAGAAGGATCATAGTCAGAAGATCATAGTCATAAGGATCATAGTCATAAGGATCATAGTCATAAGGATCATAGTCATAAGAATCATAGTCAGAAGGATTATAGTCATAAGGATCATAGTCATAAGGATCATAGTCATAAGGATCATAGTCATAAGAATCATAGTCAGAAGAATCATAGTCATACGGATCATAGTCATAAGAATCATAGTCATAAGGATCATAGTCATAAGGATCATAGTCATAAGAATCATAGTCATAAGGATCATAGTCATAAGGATCATAGTCATAAGAATCATAGTCAGAAGAATCATAGTCAGAAGGATAATAGTCATAAGGATCATAGTCAGAGGGATCATAGTCATAAGAATCATAGTCATAAGGATCATAAATCATAACGGATCATAGTCATAAGGATCATAGTCAGAAGGATCATAGTCAGAAGGATCATAGTCAGAAGGATCAGTCATAAGGATCATAGTCATACGGATCATAGTCATAAGAATCATAGTCATAAGGATCATAGTCATAAGGATCATAGTCATAAGGATCATAGTCATAAGGATCATAGTCAGAAAGATCATAGTCAGGAGAGAAGCTGGTCAGGTCATAGCAGAAGGGGGAGAAGAGAAGGGGTGGAAAAAATCACCTGACGTCGTTGCCCTTTAGGTCACGTGGCTGCAATTTATTGGCAATCAGTGAAGCCCCAAGCCTCTCTCTCTCTCTCTCTTCTCTCTCTCTTCTCTCTCTCTCTTCCTCCTCTTCTCTCTCTCTTCTCCTCTCTCTCTCTCTCTCTCTCTCTCTCTCTCTCAAACAAACGATATATACTGTAATACTAAGGTCGTTACAGACTTTCAGTAAAGAGAAGAGAGAGAGGGAGAGAAGAGAAGAGAGAGGAGAGAGAGAGGAGAGAGAGAGAAAAGAGAGAGAGAAGAGAGAGAGAGAGAGAGAGAGAGAGGGATTTCACAGTGTAATATAGGCTAAATAAAGTGTAGTATGTGAGAGTATTCAGAATATCTTGTTACCGCTTCCTGCCACACACCACCAAAGACACAGAACACACACACCCACACCACCAACACACACACCAAACCACACCCCACCACACAGACACACACACACACACACACATGGTGGATAGAGGGAGGATTGGTATAGGGATTGGTGGATAGATTGAGGATTAGTATTGCGAGTCCCTAAACCTTCATCACGAATCTGCGTTCTATATATAACTTTCTCCTGTATCACTTTAACCTAACCCTCTCCTGTCTTTTCTAACCATTCTCTAGTCAGTCTCTCTTCATTTCTAACCATTTTCTAGTCAGTCTGTCTTCATTTCTCACCATTTTCTAGCCATTCTGTCTTCATTTCTCACCATTTCTAGTCAGTCTGTCTTCATTTCTAACCATTCTGTCTTCATTTCTCACCATTTTCTAGTCATTCTGTCTTCATTTCTCACCATTTTAGCATTCTGCTCATTTCCACATTTTCAGTCAGTCTGTCTTAAATTCAAACATTTTAGTCATTGTCTTCATTCTCACCATTTCTAGCATTCTGCTTCATTTTCACCATTTTTAGCCATTCTGTTTCATTTCTCACATTTTAGTCGTCTTTCATTCTAACCATTTCCTTCATTTCTAACCATTTCTAGTCAATCTGCTTCATTTCTCACATTTCTAGCCAATTCTGTCTCATTTTCACAATTTTCTAGCCAATTTGTCTTCATTCTCACCATTTCAGCAGCGTCTTCATTCAACCAATTTTTAGGGATTCGTCTTCATTTCTCACATTTTCTAGTCAGTCTTTTCTTCATTTCTTTAAAATTCTCTAGCCCAGTGGTTCTCAACCTTTAACCCTTCCCCCTTTCTCAAATTCTGTCCATTTTTTCCCAATCCCATCCGCCCAA
>JACEEZ010009681.1:388039-389764 GCA_016584305.1 Chionoecetes opilio | reverse complement strand
TGTTTTTAAAGTGTTGTATTGTCTGTGTTTCATGTATAAATGTTTGTATGGTCATGTGTTTCATGGTATAATGTGTGTATTTCATGTGTTTCATGGTTAATGTTTTGTATGTGCATTTTGTTTCTGGTATAAAGGGTTTGTATGTGTCATTTGTTTTCATTGGTATAAATGTGTTTATGTGTCATGTGTTTCATGGTAAAAATGTGTTGTATTTCATTTTTCATGTATAAATTGTTGTATGTGTCTGTGTTTCATGTATAAATGTGTTGTAGTGCTGTGTTTCAGGTATATGTGTTGTATTGTCATATACTTTGGTTTTTTGTTTTTATGTGTTTAATTTTGCATGTGCTTCATGTATTTTATGTTTTGTTTTTATGTTTTCTCTAAGTTTTAAAAAAAAAAAATATCTGTTTGTGTATTTGTATGCAAGTACTACTGCAATATGTCTTTTTAAATTTAGCATTGTATTTTGCCCGCTACTTCTTTAAGGAATATGGAATTAATTTCATGTTGGACAAAAAAAAAAACGTTTTTCGTTTGTTTCGTTATTGTTTTGTATATATATTATTTTTTTTGTCAATAAACCACTAACCACTGAACGGTGTGTGCGTGTGTGTGAAAACGTGTGTATATATATATTTTTTTTTTTTTCTCTCTCTCTCTCTCTCTCTCTCTCTCTCTCTCTCTCTCTCTTTTCTCTCTCTCTCTCTCCCCGTCTCTTCTCTCTCTCTCCCCTTTTTCTCTCTCTCTCCTCTCTCTCCTCCTCTCTCTCTCTCTCTCTCCTCATTCCATCCCTTTCCTACCTCCCCCTTCTTCGTTAATTCACTCCATTCAATCACTCCTTCCCTCCTTCCCTCCCTCCCTCCCTCCTTCCCTCTCTCCTTTCCTTTCTTCCGGATACCTGCCCTCCTCCATACCGTTAATTAGTAAGAGGAGGATGAGGGGAGGAGGAGGAGGAGGAGGAGGGGAGGAGGAGGAGGAGGAAGAAGGGAGAGAAGGAGGAACAGGTGTAAGAAGAAAAAAAAAGTCTTCAATAAAAGTGTTAGTCATCTGTACACTTTTCCTCCTTCTCTCCCTCCGTATCTTTCCTCCGTTGCTTCTCTCCTTCCTTTATTCCCTCCCTCTCTCTATGCCCACCCTTCCTTCTATTCCTTTTTCTCTCCCTCCTTCCTTTCTTCCCTCTATTCTTATTACTTATTTTTCATGACATTTATATATTAATTAATTTATTTGTTTGCATATAGTTTTCTATTTTGTTTTTATTAAAATTGGGTTTTTTTCTCTCATGTTTTTTTTTTTTTTAAACTTGGCCATGCGCCTGTGGGATACTTCTAAGGCTCGGGTGGTGGGTCTTGGAGGTTCCTTGAGGGTTTTTTGTGGCTGGCCCCCGCCCTGGGGGCGCAGGGAGGTTTTTTTTGTGGCCTGTGATTAGAGCTCATGCCGCCCCCCCCGTTCCTCCCTGCACTCGCAAAACGAGGTAAGTTAAAGGGCGGAATGTGGGTTTCTTAGGCCCCCGGGTTTGCCAGAAGGGTTTTTTTTTTCTTCGGGGGTCGAAATGGGGCACCGGAAAGCCACTCGGAGAGCTAACCCTTTTCCCCTACCCCCTTTTCCCCTGTGCTATAAAAGTCATCTTTTGACTTTTTTTTTTGTGTGTGTGTTGTTTGTGTGTTTTTGGTGTGTGTGTGTTTTTTGTGGTTGTGTTTTTTTGTTTTGTTTTTTTTGTGT
>JACEEZ010009681.1:355539-358039 GCA_016584305.1 Chionoecetes opilio | reverse complement strand
CTACGAAACTCTTCCTTATTTACTCTTAACCCAATTTACGTGCAAAATTGATAACATAATATAATTTAATTAATATAATAATTAATATATTAAGTAACAATAGTAACCTCATCCTTCAGAGTCAAAATAGTTGAAAATACCAAAATTAACGAAAAGAAAATTTGTTAGTAAGTGAGTAAGTTTGCTTTTTGGAATTGTATTTTTGAAGCTAGTAAACAAAAAGACCAATAACATATAAAGTAACAATAGTAACCTCGCCCTTCAGAGTCAAGATATCAAGATTAACTTTTCTCAACTTCAAGGACACGATTTTAGACTTACCATCACGATTAGCGTAAGCAATTGCATTTTGGAACTGAATTATAGAAGCTAGTCAACAAAAATATCATTAATATATAAAAAAACTAAAAAAAACAATGGTAAATATCATCCTTCAGAGTAAAAAAAGTCAAAATTAACACGACTCAACTTCAAGGACGTAATTTTGTCAAACCCTCAACTTCAAGGACGTAATTTTGTCAAACCCTCAACTCTAAGGGCATCATTTTTTCAAACCCTCAACTTCAAGGACATCATTTTTTCTTCACGACACTCATTTCATAATTCTACGCGTGACGCTGTTCGTGTTGTGCTCGTGTATATATTGGTGGCAGTCTGACCTTTGTTTGGCCCATGCATGACTGAATGGCAGAGACCTCGACTCATGACCGTGAAGCTACGTGGCCTGTGTGTGTGTGTGTGTGTGTGTGTGTGTGTCTGTGTGTGTGTGTGTGTATATATATATATATGTGTGTGTGTGTGTGTGTGTGTGTGTGTGTGTGTCTGTGTGTGTGTGTGTGTGTGTGTGTCTCAGTACCAAGAGGCATATGTAACGTTGGGTTCACAGAGTACAGCCGGTCATTCATGCTGTATATGTTACGTAATAGTGAGTGTTATGTAATGGTGGGTGACATTTATATAAAGGGCGTCTTGGCATTAGTGAGGGCAGTAATACTTGACTTCTTGTGACTGAAGACTTCATACTTCATTAATTTTATCTATTAATTTAGTTATTTACCTATTTATCTCATGGTCTTAAGAGCCATACCAACAATTATGAAACGAAGTAATTAAAGAAGCTTGCAAATACTACTATAATATACTACTCTAAATACTCTATAATAAATACTAAAAATACTAAATATACTAAAACACTAAAAAATACTAAAAATACTAAATACTCTATACTAAATACTCTGCTATAAATACTACTATATATACACAAAAACAAAAACTAAATACTTAAGCAAACTGATGAAGGTTAAATTTCAAAAAGTCCTTTTTTTTCACCCCGTCCCTTATTATTATTATCATCATTATTATTATTGTTATTGTTAAGCAAACTGATACGAAAGATTAAATTTCAAAACATGGCTCTTTTATTTCCTCCCCCCCCTCCCCCCCCCCCCTCCCCCCCTTAAAAAAAAAACTAGGAGAGAGGTCATTTCACACACTACACTACTTCGATGCTTTTATACCGAAGGAGTTCAAGTCGTAAAAAGTTGATTGATTGATTGATTGTAATACCAAAAAAAAACGGGAAATGGTACCGTCAATAACACTATAGTCGCCACTCACTCGCCACTGCACTAATGTCGCCAGGCGTCATATATCACGAATTTTAGAATCAGTACAGACTTTTATGTGCCACAGAAGACATGTAGTGTGATGTAAATAATATAATATAAACTACTGTGCATGCCTTTTCGGTGGCACATAAAAGTCTGTAGTGATGCTAAAATTCGTAATATATGAGGCCTGGCGACATTAGTGCAGTGGCGAGTGACTGGCGACTATAGTGTTATTGACGGTAGGAAAGTAGAGTACAGCCAGCCAGGTATAGCGGTCAGTCGCCTAGCCTAGCGTGTTAGCACTACATAAGACACCTCCCTGATTTACGTTAACACGGAAGTCACCTGTATACTGTAATGGTAGTGATTAGGCCATTAGGGCATGACATGTTGCTCTATGATTTTGTTATTGTTTTATTGTATGGGTCTATTTATGTTGGTGTCACTGTATTTTTTATTTCTTATTTTTCTTTTTTTATATTATGTATGCTAGATATATAGTTTATTTTTCATCTCTTCTTCCTCTCTTCTTCTCTTCCTCCTCATCAGCATACCTTTCTTTTATTTTCCTTAATGTAACGTTATTATTATTATTATTATCATCATCATCATCATCATCATCATCATCATCATCATCATCATCATCATCATCATCATCATCATCATCATCATCATCATCATTATTCACTCATCGTTCAATCCCCTTTTCTTTTTCTCACTCTTTCTTTCACTATTTTTTTCATCCACATACCAATTTTTTATTCAAACTCCTTCATCCCCCTTTTTTATCCCCTCCCCCCTCCCCTTCACCCCAACCTCCCATACCTACCCCACAACCCCTGACCTTACCTCCCCCCCTACCCCCACCTTTCTACCTTAACCCAAACCCT
>JACEEZ010009681.1:345539-353039 GCA_016584305.1 Chionoecetes opilio | reverse complement strand
CTGCCTGCCTGCTGCGTTCTCTCTCTCTCTCTCTCTTGGTTGGGTTGACGTACTCTCGATAGCTGTAACGCCGTCAGCCTACCATAAACTCCTCATCCTCTTTCCTCCTACTCATCTCTTGCATGAGGTAAACGATATGTGAAAATTCAGGTGAAGTAATGCAGAGAAACACACACACACAGAGACAGAGAGAGAGAGAGAAAGAGAGAGAGAAGGACCGTAATAAAACCTATTGAGAAAGACACAGACAAACAGAGAGAGAGAGACCTATTGAGAAAGACAGAGAGAGAGAGAGAGAGAGAGAGAGAGAGAGAGAGAGAGAGACGTGGCAACAGCGCACAGTTCCACTATAATAGCATCACCACCATCACTATAATAGTATAATAGTAAGAGTAGTAGTGGTGGTGGTGGTGGTGTGTAAACAGTCGAAACAGGAACACACACACACACACACACACACACACACACACACACACACGTAGATATATAAGACCATTTGGCAACGCAGCACACACACACGCACACACACACAGATAGTGACGTCTGGCAACACACACACACACACACCATTGCGATAAGCGTCCTCCCAGCCATCGCGCACCCCTGCCTCCGACTAGCCAACCCGCCTGCTAGCACACACACACTCACTCACACACACCACCTCTCTCTCTCTCTCTCTCTCTCTCTCTCTCTCTCTCTCCTATAACGAGGCCTTCGCCATAGCGCTGCCCCGCTTTTAAAATGACGATTTGATGGTTTATGATTAGGTGCATCATCAATTTTAACGACCACTACCACCATCACCACCACCCTCATTATCATCACCATCATTATTGTCATCATCACCGCACCGCCATCACTTGCACCCTCATTATCATCATTTGTATCATTATCATCACCATCACTTATTATTATTGTTATCATCATTATCATCACCTGTTATTATTATTGTTACAGTTCGTTTTTCATTTACATCTTTCCTCTCTCTCTCTCTCTCTCTCTCTCTCTCTCTCTCTCTCTCTCTCTCTCTCTCTCTCTCTCTCTCTCTCTGCGGTGAATATGCGGTACTGTTATTGATGACGTTATTATATGCTAATGACGTCATTATCGGTCACTGTGAGGTAGGAGGAGGAGGAGGAGGAGGTGGGGGTGAGAGGAGGAGGCTATGACGAGTATAGTAGTGGAGGAGGAGTAGGTGGTGGTGGTAGTGGTGGAGGTTGTGGTGATGACGAGTATGGAGGAGGAGGAGGAGGAAGACATGGGGAGGAGGAGGAGGTAAGACATGAGGGAGGGGGAGGAGGAGGTAGACCTAAGTTTCTTCTATATATAAAGACTCTTGGGGGAGCAGGAAATGGCTTAGTTGTGCTGCAGACGGCTACAGGGCTGGGTTACTCTCTCTCTTCTCTCTCTCTCTCTCTTCTCTCTTGCCTGGCAACTCACCCCGCCCTGGACCTCCCTCGCTCCCTCAGGCACACACACATACATACACACACACACACACCACACACACACTACTACTACTACTTTTGCTCTCACCAAAATCTTTCGTCACTACCACTACCACCACTACTCGTTCCCCTATAGTTATTGCATTAAACACACACACACACACACAACATACACACACACACGTACACACACACACACACACACACAGTTTCCCTGGCAACTTGACACACTACAAATATGCATGAACTTGTCCTTACACACACACACACACACACACACACACACACACATGGCCTTGACCTGTCTAACCCCTTCACCATGCTAGGTCAGCGGTCATCACCACCACGTGTTTCTCTGTGGATGCCAATAACCTCTTTGTCCCTCCTCCTTCCTCTCCTCCTCCTCTTCCTCCTCTTCCCTCCTCCTCTCTCCCCTCCTCCTACCTCCTCCCCTCCCTCAGCTTCTCATATCTCCTCTGATCTTCCCTTACCTTCCCCTCCCCTCACCTTCCCCTCTGTGTGTGTGTGTGTGTGTGGAAAGGAAGTAATTTGTTGCATGCACTTCTTGTTTTGTATTCTCACTTATCCTTCCTTACCTCTGAAGTTGTTATTATTTTTATTATCAACACTGTCATTGTCAGTTATTATTCTTGCAAATTCACTACTACTACTTCCACTTATACTACTACCACTTACTATAACTACTACTACCATTTTTATGACTATTAGTGGCTTATGTTTTAGCACCACAAGCACTACCTCTACTATTACTTTATTTTTCCTACTACTACTACTACTACTGCCAATACTACTAAATTATTACTACTTTTGCTACTACTACTACTACTCTTACTACTACTATTACTACTACCACTACTAAATTACTACTACCACTGCTACTACTTTTGCTTCTACTCATGAAAATAATGTTAGGCCTAATATACACACACACACACACACACACACACACACACACACACACACACACACACACACACACACACACACTACAACAGACAGATCTACAGACAGACAGACAAACAAAGGGCTTGGGATAACCTAAAGGGGGCTGGACCATTAGGCAAGCAAACAATCACTAATGAGTTAATTTGGCAGTTAATGAGAAAAGAAACGGGCAGTGGTGCGCTATGAGAGAGAGAGAGAGAGAGAGAGAGAGAGAGGGGGGGAGAGAGAGAAAAAAAATGCGGTTAAAGTTATGTGTGTGAAGCAAGAGTTAATAATAGGGAAAATATGCAGGAAAAAACAAACTAAATGATAATGATGATGAAGGGAAAGCAAGAAAAATGAAAATATATAGGAAAAAATGGGAGGTTATAAGTTAATGGGACGAAGAGGAAAGGAAGGAAGGAAAGTCTGATAAGAGATAATGGTTGGAGGCAGTATTTCTTAACCTTTTGATCACCTAGCCCACGCCCCCTTTAGTGGTTGGTCCTTGCCTCCATGCCCCCCTCCCCCCTTTCACTTCTCCACAATTTATTTAACACCTTGCATATACCCAGCAGATTTAGTTAAAACACGTTCAAGGCCGCCGCACACTAGAAACTACGCGCTATAATAATAATACTAAAAATAACAATAAAGATAGCAATAATAATGACAAAAATAACAGTGCACAACAGTCTAGGGAGTTAGTGAAACCTGGCAAGGCGTCACCGCAGAGTTTGTCACCTACACTTGCTTTGTTGTGACTTCCTTCGCTCACCCTCACCAGCGAGCTTCATGTTAAAGAGAAGGCCGATCTTCAAGTTAAATACTTGACAGTTCTATCTTTTGCTCTCTTGGCCCCCCCCCACCCCCCCGAGGTAATTACCCACGCCCCCCAGGTTAAGAACCGCTCGGTTGAAGGGAAGGAAAGGAGGGGGATATTAATCTAAATGGTTATGATAGCAGTAGTAGTAGTGTTCATGGTAGTAGTATCTCTCTCTCTCTCTCTCTCCTCTCTCTCTCTCTCTCCTCTCTCTCTCTCTCTCTCTCTCTCTCTCTCTCTCTCTCTCTCTCTCTCTCTCTCTCTCTCTCTCATTATATTTCCCCATTACATTACATTCAGAATTACTACATCATTATATATTTTTTATTACCCCCCACACACACCCATACACTCATTCACTACTGTAATTACGCCGCCATTACACTAGATCGCCTCTTAATTACACTTTTTGTCATGAATTACGCTAGTACTGAAAACCAGCCATCATCATTATATCATTATTATATTATTATTATTATTATTATTATTATTATTATTGTTGTTATCATTATTAGTAATATTAATGTTATCATTATTGTTAATTTGATCAATCACACTTCATTAACGTGCTTTAGCTGTTAATGAACCCGAAAATGATCAATTAATTAAAAGCCCCCGTTGTCATCATTTTTTTTATGATCATTATTATCATTATCCTCATTATCATTTTCATTTACAAAATTTTTTTTTATCAATATGTATTATTAAATTTTCATCTTTTTTGTAATATTGTCTTGTATTTGTAGCACCAGGCGTTGGTATCACAACATGTAGGATATGTAAATTGTTTTCATGGTTCATAAACAATCTGCTTCATGTTTAGTGCCGCCCCACTTGCTACGAAAAGGCCTTTGTATGACAGAGAAAAAAAGCCCATTGTTTTCTATCTTATAAAGAGTGTTCTGTCTATCTGTCTGTCTGTCTGTCTGTCTGTCCTGTCATCAGCGTGTTTGACCCCAACGAGGCAGAATTTGGACATAAGCCAACACTAATTTGCTTTAGTATTTAAGCTCATTTACTCATGCTTGTATAATTATCGCTGTGTTTTTTTACGTTATACCTTCGGGTGAAACTAAATTTATTATTATTATTACTATTACTATTCAACACGGAATGTCCACAACCTGCATGAAGCAAATTACCTTATGCCAAAAATTCAGGCTGTCAAAATCCTCTCCTCCCGCGCCGTTGTACACTCATTGCTGCACAGAGTTCGTCACACTCTTGCGATGCTATCAGACCGTACTGTGTCATTTTTATAGATGGAATTAGTAATTATATCGAGATTATTTTTTTTTTCAAAGGTTGAAACTCAGAAACACTGCAATTAGTTGTCCGCGATTTTACAATGACTCAATAGTGTATTAACATTTCCACTGGTCCACGTACACTTTCTCTAATTCTTTTTGTCTATAGTTTTTTAAGGGGTAGGGTAGCACTTAGAGTCTGAGACACTTGGGCTGTCTCCTTCACGGTACGGGGCCCGGTATGAAAAAAGTAAGTAAGTCTGCTTTAAATGGGACCAGCAGCGAGGGTTTTGATTATCTTTCTTAAATAGTGATTGAGACACATTATAAAAATAGAACGCACACACATACAGACAGATAGACTAACTGACCGACTGACTGACTGACAAATATAATATAGATTGACTGACTGACAAATATAATATAGATTGACTGACTGACAAATTTAATATAGATTGACTGACTGACTGACTGACTGACTGACAAATATAATATAGATTGACTGACTGACAAATATAATATAGATTGACTGACTGACAAATATAATATAGATTGACTGACTGACTGATAAATATAATATAGATTGACTGACTGACTGACTGACTGACAAATATATAGATTGACTGACTGACTGATTAATATAATATAGATTGACTGACTGACTGACTGATAAATATAATATAGATTGACTGACTGACTGATAAATATAATATAGATTGACTGACTGACTGATAAATATAATATAGATTGACTGACTGATAAATATAATATAGATTGACTGACTGACTGATAAATATAATATAGATTGACTGACTGACTGATAAATATAATATAGATTGACTGACTGACTGACTGATAAATATAATATAGATTGACTGACTGACTGATAAATATAATATAGATTGACTGACTGACTGACTGATAAATATAATATAGATTAACAGACGGACTGACTGATAAATATAATATAGATTGACTGACTGACTGATAAATATAATATAGATTGACTGACTGACTGACTGATAAATATAATATAGATTGACTGACTGACTGATAAATATAATATAGATTGACTGACTGACTGATAAATATAATATAGATTGACTGACTGACTGATAAATATAATATAGATTGACTGACTGACTGATAAATATAATATAGATTGACTGACTGACTGATAAATATAATATAGATTGACTGACTGACTGATAAATATAATATAGATTGACTGACTGATAAATATAATATAGATTGACTGACTGACTGATAATATAGATTGACTGACTGACTGACAAATATAATATAGATTGACTGACTGACTGATAAATATAATATAGATTGACTGACTGACTGATAAATATAATATAGATTGACTGACTTACGATAAATATATATAGATTGACTGACTGACTGACAAATATAATATAGATGACTGACTGACTGACTGATAAATATAATATAGATTCGACTGACGACTGACTATAAATATAATATAGATTGACTGACTGACTGACAAAATAATATAGATTGACTGACTGACTGATAAATATAATATAGATTGACTGACGACTGATAAAATAATATAATTGACTACTACGACTGATAAATATAAAGACTGACGACGACTGATAATATAATATAGATGACTGACTGACTGACATTAATATATATGATTACTGACTGACTGACTGAACAATATAATATAGATTGACTGCTGACCTTAATTAATATAGATTGACTGACTGACTGACTGATAAATATATATAGATTGACTGACTGCTGACAAATATAATTAGATGACTGACTGCTGACTGATAATATATATGATTAACAGATGACTGACGATAAATTAATATAGATGCTGACTGACTGACAAATATAATATAGATGTGACTGCTGATATTAATGTGACTGACACTGATATATATATAGTTGACTGACGACTGACTGATAAATTAATATAGATTGCACTGCTGCGTATTCCATTAGATTGCTGACTGATGACTGATACATATAAATTACCCCTACGACTAATCTAATGCTCGCCCATTACATACGATTTAGGTTATTATTATTATTATTATTACTATTATTAGTTATTATTATCCCCTCACTACCTAATTCTATGCACTCATCTCCAGCACACACACACACACATCCACACACACACACCCACACACACACACCACACCCACCCCACACACACATCACACACCACACCACACACACACACACACACACACATCCATTTCCATAATCCACTCATTACCATTACAATTATCACCACTATACCATCACCTCCACATTATACCATCACCTCCCCATTAATTACACACACATACACACACACACTTAGATCCTCACCCATTAACCCCCTCCATTAATCACCCCATTACCCCCACCCATTAAAAACAGGTGCAATTCTTCTTAATTACCTATCATTAATGTACACTTGTCATTAGTTACCTGCCATTAACTTGCACATATCGCATTCATTCCGTGCCATTAGCGTGGTGGTGGTGGTGGTGGTGGTCATTACCCCCTCCCCCCACTCTCCTAATGCCCCCCTCCCCTGTCTCTCCTTCCTCTCCCCCTCCTCCTCCTCCTCCTCCTCCTCCTCCTCCTCCTCCCTCCTCCTCCTCCTCCCTCCTCCTCCTCCTCCTCCTCCTCCTCCTCTTCGCTTCTCATGCTAATTAACTGGACAAATGAGACAGGGTTAAATTTTTTGTTTTGTGTTTGTGTAGTTGATACAGTTGAATTATTATGATTTTATTATTATTATTAGTAGTAGTAGTAGTAGTAGTAGTAGTAGTAGAAGTATAGTAGTAGTAGTAGTAGTAGTAGTAGTAGTAGTAGTAGTAGTAGTATTTGTGACCATCATCATTAAGCTGTGTTATATGAAACTTTGAAAAGATATTAGGGTGAGGTGTGTGAATGTAAGGAAAAGGGTGTGTTAGTGTGTGTGTGTGTGTGTGTGTGTATGTGTGTGTGTGTGTGTGTGTGTGTGTGTGTGTGTGTGTGTGTGTGTGTGTGTGTG
>JACEEZ010009681.1:335539-343039 GCA_016584305.1 Chionoecetes opilio | reverse complement strand
CTATCCTTCCCTCCCACTATCCCTCCCTCCCTCCCCTCCCTTCCCTCCCTCCCCTCCCTCCCACTATCCCTCCCTCCCTCCCCTCCCTCCCACTATCCTTCCCTCCCACTATCCCTCCCTCCTTCTCTCCCTCCCACTATCCCTCCCTCCCTCCCCTCCCTTCCCTCCCTCCCACTATCCCTCCCTCCCCTCCCTCCCACTATCCCTCCCTCCCACTATCCCTCCCTCCTTCCCTCACTCCCTCCCTCCCTCCTTCCTACCTTTGCCTGCTACATAATTATTAGTCTGTTCTTTTTTTTTCCCACTGCAAGACATTGTAAAACCTGTTTCGTGTGTGTGTGTGTGTGTGTTTCAGTTTCACTTTACGGACAATATGTTACAGTGTATTACTCAAGGTAAAGAGACAGACTGCCTCTTTATCTTGGTATTACTCGCACACTCACCAAACAAGCGAGTGAGTGAGCGAGTTGATGAATCATTCTGTCTGTCTGTACGTCCTTCTATCTGCCTATTGCTTTGTTAGTTGACGCGAATTTTATAGAGGGAAAATTAAGAGCATATACCGTTCAGTCAGTCGATCTGTCTTGTCAATCACCCAGTCATTCACCCACATCGATGATATTTTTTCAGTCCATCAGTCAGACAGTCAGCGTGTCATAAGTGTTTTGCAGTAGTAGTAGTAGTAGTAGTAGTAGAAGTAGTAGTAGTAGTAGTAGTAGTAACATTAGTAGTAGTAGTAGTAGTAGTAGTAACATGTAGTAGTAGTAGTAGTAGTACATTAGTAGTGATATTTGTATTTTCCTATTTTACACAAAAAAATCTTATAATTTTATTCCTTGGTTTTATTTCATTATGATTACTTTAAGTCATTTAGTCAGTCAGTCTTTCAGCCAGTCAGTTATTCAGTCAGATATTCACTCGGTCCCGTAACCTGGAACTGGAAATCTCACATCTCATCTCTTGCTAAAACAGCTTCTAAGAAGTTAGGTGTGCTGTGGCGTCTGCGTCCTTTTTTTTCTCCCTCCCAATTGCTTGCTCTCTACAGGGGCCTTATCCGCCCATGTATGGAGTATGTCTCACATGTTTGGGGAGGATCCACTCATACAGCTCTCCTAAACAGGGTTGAGTCAAAAGCTTTTCGTCTCATCAACTCCTCTCCTCTGACTGACTGTCTTCAATCTTTAAATCACCGCCGCAATGTTGCTTCTCTTGCTCTCTTCTACCGTTATTTTCATGGTCACTGCTCTTCTGAACTTGCTAACTGCATTCCTCCCCCCTCCCCCACTCCCGCGGCCTCGCTGCACAAGACTTTCTACTCATTCTCATCCCTATTCTGTCCATCTTCCTAATGCAAGAGTTAATCAGTATCTTTACTCTTTCATCCCTTTCACTGGTAAACTCTGGAACTCTCTTCCTGTTTCTATTTTTCCACTTTACTATGACTTAAATCTTTTAAAAAGAAGAGTAACAAGACACCTCCCGAACTAAATTGGCCTACCCCTCTGTTTGTATTGTATTCTCTTACTGTCTTCTTTATAGGGACTGGCAACTAAGCGGGCTTTGTGTTACCCAATTTTGTTGTGCCCTTGGCCAGTTCCTTGTGATGAAAAAAAAAAAAAAAAAAAAAAAAAAATAATAATAATAATAATATAGTCATCCAATAACTCAGTCAGCCTCTCAAAACAGATAGTCTCCCAGTCAGTCAGATAATCAGTCAAGTCAGTCATTCAGTTTTTTTTTTATCTCACAACGAGTCAGTCAGTCAGTCAGTCAGTTTTGCATTCTCACAACGAGTCAGTCAGTCAGTCGTGGCATCAACAAAACTAACACACAAAATATTCAAAACAAACATGCGAGATACAGAACATGTGGCAGGTGTTGTGTGTGTGTGTGTGTGTGTATGTGCTTGTGTGTGTGTGTGTGTGTGTGTGTGTGTGTGTGTGTGCTTGTGTGTGCTTGTGTGTGTGTGTGTGTGTGTGTGTGTGTGTGTGTGTGTGTGTGTGTGTGTGTGTGTGTGTGTTTCCAATTGCTTATGCACAAGAACTGAACCAAGCTTGTGTTGCCCTATTTCCACATTTTCTTTCTATCTTTCTTTCTTTCTTTCTATCTTTATTCATTTATTCTTCTTTACCATTCGTTGTCTTCTTCTAATATCTCTACATAATTTTTCATCATGTATATTCTTTACCCTCATCTCCTCCCGCTTGTATTCCTTCTATTTTGGGATGTTCATTTTTAATACAAAAAATTTACATAAGAGGTTTTCCTTGATTATATATTCATGTTCTTGTTCTTTCTCATCTCTCGGCAGAAAGGCTTTTTTTCTCTCTCTCTCTCTCTCCTCTCTCTCTCTCTCTCTTTTCTCTCTCCCTCTCTCTCTCCTCTCTCCTCCTCTCTCTCTCTCTCCTCTCTCTCTCTCTCTCTCTCTCTCTCCTCTCTCTCTCTTTTCTCTCTCTCTCTCTCTCTCTCTCTCTCTCTCTCTCTCAGGCAATGTAGATAACTAGTTTTGTTCAGTCTTTAAATATTTTCATCAAACAAATCTATTATCCTACATATGTGTAAATGTGTGTGTGTGTGTGTGTGTGTGTGTGTGTGTGTGTGTGTGTGTGTCGGATTTACACACACACACACACACACACACACACACACACACACACACACACACACACACACACACGTTAATTACACGGCACGAAGACCAAAAAGCAGCCACTGAGCCGTGCATTTTGTACGTACACGCTCTTCTGAATTCACTCGTGCCTGCCAACGCTCCAACGACCCCGTAACGACACTTATAATAATGATAATAATAATAATAATAGTAATAATAACAATGATGATAATAATAATAATGATAAGTATAGGTAGAAGGGGAAAGAAATTGTAATAGAAGCAATAATAGTAGTAGCTCTTATTGTTATGTAATCGTAAGAGTGGTATTAGGAAAAGTAGTAGTAGCAAGGTAGCATAATATCTTACTATTTTTATATAGGGACTGGCATCTATGTGGGCTTTATGTTGCTTCTTCTTCTTCTTCTTTTGCCCTTGGCCAGTCCTTTGTGATGTAAAGAATAAGTCAGCCTAAACGATACAGGCAACAGTGGGCGCGCCTTTGATATCCAGGCCCATAGTTATGTAATGTGAGGCTGTGATGAGCTAAGAGGGGATTGGGTAGAGCATTGGATTATATGGAGAGGGGATTGGGTATAGCATTGGATTATATGGAGAGAGGATTGGGTATAGCATTGGATTATATGGAGAGGGGATTGGGTATAGCATTGGATTATATAGAGAGGGGATTGGGTATAGCATTGGATTATATAGAGAGAGGATTGGGTATAGCATTGGATTATATAGAGAGGGATTGGGTATAGCATTGGATTATATGGAGAGGGGATTGGGTATAGCATTGGATTATATGGAGAGGATTCCTAAGTTAGTGGATATAATGATAAAGGATTCTATATTATGTAGTTTGAAAAAAAAATTGATTGGCTAAGTATATGTAGAGTTGTGAAGATACGTCAAAGAAGAAGAAAATATATGCGGGAATATGTGAATTTGAGTGAAGGTTATGGGGTCAAAGGAAGCCTTTTTGTATTCTCTTGTTAAGCTTTGTTTTATAGGTGTCTTTAATACTTTTCTGCTGTATGTGATGTGGTTTATTATTATCATCATCACTATCATCACCATCATTGTCATCATCATCATCATTGTCATCATCATCATTGTCAGCAGCATAATGAGCCTTAATTTGCATCACGGCAATTTACAGGGATTTCCAAGTACACACACACACACACACACACACACACACATACACACACACACACACACACACACACACACACACACACACACACACACACACACACACACACACACACACACACACACACACACACACACACACACACACACACACACACGCACACACACACACAGACACACACACACACATAAAGGTAAACGAAGGGTAATTGTGCTCGTTAGTGCTAATGAGGCTGGTTAACTGCCCTGCTGATGGTTAGCTGGCCCTTTGCTCATTGGCTCCTGGCTATAGTTATCCTGAAGGCGATTGGCTGTCTGTCTGTATGTCTGATTGTTCGCCTCTATTTCTTTCTTCTTCATGTGTTTCAAACTCAGAATTATAATCAGTTTATATTTCCCTAATTTATTTTTTCAACTTCAACTTTTCTTTTTCCTTCTCTCCTTGCTTCACCTTCTCTTTCTATTATTTTTTCTCCTTATTTTCTCTTCCTCATTATTTTCCACTTACAGAATTCTTATCAGTTTATATTTCTCTTTTTTTTTTACTATTTTTCCTTATCTTCATTCTTCCTATTTTTACTTCTAATCCTTCCTTCATTCTTTGTTCTGTTTAATTCTGTTTTCTTACTTCTCTTTCCACTCTCTATTTCTCCTTATTTTCTTTTCCTCATTCCTCTCCACTTATTAAATTATAATCAGCTTCTATTGCCCTAATTTATTTTTTAACTCTTCTTCAACTTTCCTTTTTCCTTCTCTCCATTCTTCACTTTCGTTTTTCTTCTCTTATCTTTACACTTCTTTCCTCTTAACTTTCTTCTGCCTACGTCTCTTTTTCAGTTGCTATTTTTATATTTCTCTATTCCTTTCTCCTTTCTCCACTTTACGTAACTTTAAAGTTCTTAACATGACTCTTATTTCTTTTTCGTTTTCTTCGTCTGGTTTTTTGAGTCCCCCCTCGCTTCCTATTCCCTTTTAATTTTCTTCGTCTAGTTTTTTTATTTGGCTTTTTTCATTGCTTTTCATTGCTTCATTTTTCATCTTTATTCTCTCTTCATCTTCATTGTTTCTGTTTGTTCTGTCTTCTCTAATGCTGCTTTTTCTATGTGTCAATTAGACTGTCTATTTAGTCAGTCATACTATTTTCTGTATGTATGTATGTATTCTGTTTGCTTCTGTATGATGTTTCCTCTTTATCTGTTAATCTGTATGTCGGTTAAGTCAATAATCAATTTTGAGTATTTTTAAGTATTTTTTATTTATTTTAGCATATCTTCAAAACCACGTCAAATAAATATAATCTATTTTTAGTATTTTGAAGTATTTTTTATATATTTTAACATATTTTCAAAACCACGTCAAATAAAATTAATTTACTGTCAGTTTTGTGTAAGTATATATTCTGTCTGTTTCTGTCTAATGTTTCCTGTTTATCTGTTAATATGTATGTCTGTTAGGTCAATCATACAGTCAATTGTTACCTCCGCCAACGAAGTTGGAGGGGTTATGTTTTCACCCCGATCTGTCTTGTCTGTCTGTTTGTTAGTGTACAGGATTTCTCGAAAAGTTACGAATAGATTTGGACCAAACTCGGTATACCAAGTCTATTTGGTATAAGGAAGAACTGATTTAATTTTGGATGAAATCTATTGACAACTGTTGCCATGGCAAGTGGCAACCAATTGATTAAATATTCGGCCGGAGGTATGCGCTCATACTGAGTGCATATATATATATATATATATATATATCATGCAACCAATTGATGAAATATTCGGGCGGAGGTATGCGCTCTACTGAGTGCCCCCCTCCCCCTAGTTATCATTGTATTCGTTTCCAATGGTTGAATATTGTAAAAATAAAAAGGAAGCATTTTTTATCACTAATTTTAAGGTTTCACTTGAATGTATGCTTCCTTAAGCCTGTCAATTACAAACCAATGTCATTTAGTCCTTGTTAACAGACCACTGATTGAAATGGACAGTTTGGGTCTGATGGGAAGGGAGGAGAGTAAAAAAAGCAGACGAAGGAAAAGATAAAAAGGAATAGGAAGGGAAGGGTGACTCAAAAAACCAGACGAAGAAAACTAAAAAGAAATAGAAGTAAAGTTAAGAAATTTAAAGTTACGTAAAGTGGAGAAAGGAGAAAGGAATAGAGAAATATGGAAATAGCAATGATAAAAAGAGACGTAGGCAGAAGAAAGTTTAGAGGAAAGAAAGGAAAGAAGAGGAAAGATAAGAAGAAAAACGAAAGTGAAGCATTGAAGGAAGGAAAAAGGCGAGTTAAAGTATAGTTAGAAAAATAAATTAGGGAAATAGAAACTGATTAGAATTTTGTAAGTGGAAGGGAATGAGGAAGAGAAAATAAGGAGAAATAGAGAGTGGAAAGAGAAGTAAGAAAACAGAATTAAACAAGAGAAAAAAGAATGAAGGAAGGATTAGAGATAAAAATAGGAAAAGCAAAAGAAAGGAGGAAAGCGAGGAGGAAGAGAACTTGACGGAGAAAGGAACTGAAATTATGTAAATGTGTGAGACAGGGAATGAGGAGGAGGAGGAGATAAGAGCAAATGGGAGCAGGAATCAAGGAAGAAGGGAGGGAGGGAGGGAGGGTAGAAAAGGATAGTGAGGGAGGGAGAAAGGGAAGGAAAGGATAGGGAGGGAGGGTAGAAAAGGATAGGGATGGAAGGTAGAAAAGGTAGGAAAGGATAGAAGGAGGGTAGAAAAGGATAGGGATGGAAGGTAGAAAAGGATAGAGGGAGGGTAGAAAGGGAAGGAAAGGATAGGGAAGGAGGGCAGAAAGGGAAGGAAAGGATAGGGAGGGTAGAAAAGGATAGGGAGGAAGGGAAGGAAAGGATAGAGGGAGGGTAGAAAAGGATAGGGAGGAAGGGAGGGAAGGTAGGAAAGAAGTGATGAAATTTTTTGTTAGAATTAGTCAATCTTATCAATGCGCTCTCTCTCTCTCTCTCTCTCTCTCTCTCTCTCTCTCTCTCTCTCTCTCTCTCTCTCTCTCTCTCTCTCTCTCTCTCTCTCTCTCTCTCTCTCTCTCTCTCTCTTTCTCTTTCTCTTTCTCTTTCACTCTCTCTCTAACTATGGTCTCACGATTTCCTCCATTAGTTACCGCCTCTCCTTCCCTCCTTACCTCTCCTCCTATCTTCCTCCTTTGTTATCTCTATCTCCCTCTTCCTCCGTTCCTCCTACTCCCCTCTTCCTCCTTCCCTCATCGCCTCCTCCCTTCTTCCGCTTCCCATAATTCCCATAATTTTCTTCTTTCGTTCGCATTTTTTTTCGGCCATCCTTTGTTCTCATCTCTCTCTCTCTCTCTCTCTCTCTCTCTCTCTCTCTCTCTCTCTCTCTCTCTCTCTCTCTCTCTCTCTCTCTCTCTCTCTCTCTCTCTCTCTCTCTCTCTCTCTCTCTCCTCAATTGGTATATTCCTTTCTCTAATGTCATTATCACCACCATCCTCCTCCTCTTCCTCCTCCTCCTCCTCCTACTAGAAAAAATACAGCGCAGAGTAACCAAAATGATACCTAGATTGCGTAATAAATCGTACGAAAATCGGCTCAAAGAACTTAACTTATTCCCACTAACAAAAAGAAGGATAAGAGGTGACCTCATCGAAGTCTTTAAAATCTTCAATGGATTTACGAACGTAGTCCCAGAAAATCTTTTCACGCTAGACCGGTCAAGCTCAACTAGAAACAACGGATTTAAAATAAGCAGGAAACGGTTTGTA
>JACEEZ010009681.1:328039-330539 GCA_016584305.1 Chionoecetes opilio | reverse complement strand
TCTCTCTCTCTCTCTCTCTCTCTCTCTCTCTCTCTCTCTCTCTCTCTCTCTCTCTCTCTCTCTCTCTCTCTCTCTCTCTCTGAGTTTACGTAGTTCTATCCTTTTTTTATCCTCATATTTTCTTGTACTTTTCACGAGCTAGATTTTTATATTATTTTCTGTTTTTCTCTGATTCCTTCACAGAAAGAAAGAAAGAGAGAGAGAGAGAGAGAGAGAGAGAGAGAGAGAGAGAGAGAGAGAGAGAGAGAGAGATGTAATAGAAAAAAAAGTTGGGATGTATTTGATTTGGTTTTCCCTTTAGGCTGTGTGTGTGTGTGTGTGTGTGTGTGTGTGTGTGTGTGTGTGTGTGTGTGTGTGTGTGTGTGTGTGTGTGTCTGTTTAGACTCATGTATGCGGGTCATGTATGTATGTGTATGTGCATATGTATATTCGTATGTGCGCAAATACCACACACACACACACATACACACACAATGAATCGCGTGTTTTGATAAGATTATGACTTTGTTGAGGAGGAGGAGGAGGAGGAAGGAGGGGAGAGGAGGAGGGAGGAGGAGGAGGAAGGAGAGGAGGAGAGGGAGGAGATGGAGGAGGAGGAGGAGGAAGGAGAGGAGGAGGAGGAGGGGAGGAAAGAGGGGGGATGGAAAATTATAATGGAGGTAAACTGGAGGAGGAAGAAGAGAACAGATATTGTATTACTGGTGGAGGAGGAAGAGGAAGAGAAACCCGTAAACACCCGAATAGTAAAAAAAAAGATGCACTACTAAAATAATACGTCTGTTACAACAAAAATTGAAGATAAGAAAGATGTGTTTGTAAAATTAATGCTATAATATTAATGGTTAAAAGAACAGATCATTGACTTATTTCGTTGAGAGAGAGTGAAGAGAAGAGGCAAATGAGGGGAGAGACACGAGGGAAAGAGGGAGAGAAAGGGGAGGATATAATATGAATGTTTATTTTCCTTTTTTTCCTTCTTCCTTTCCTTCCTTCTTTCCTTTCCTTCTTCTTTTCTTCCTTCTTATTTGTCTACTTTCCCACAACTTTTTCTGTTTCCTCTTCTCCTTTTTTCTTTTAGCATTCCTCTGTTTGAGTTTAATTATTTCCTTTTCTTTCTCCTCTCTTTCTGTCCCTTCCGTTTTCTTTTCATCTTCGTTCTTCGTCATAACTTCTCTCCCTCCTCCTCCTCCCCTCCTCCTCCTCCTCCTCCACCTCCTCCTCCTCCACCTCCTCCTCCTCCTCCTCCTCCTCCTCCTCCTCCTCCTCCTCCTCCTCCTCCTCCTCCTCCTCCTCCTCCTCCTCCTCCTCTTCAAAGGTTTGTCAACTTTTTTTTTATCTGTCTTAAATATCGGGAAGAGAAGAGGGTGGTCGAACACACACACACACACACACACACACACACACACACACACACGCGCACACACACACACGCACACACACACACACACACACACACACACACACACACACACACACACACACACACACACACACACGCACGCACACACTCACACATATGTTGCACAATATAAGTTATATTTTAATTGTTAATGTTGTTGAGATCTGAAACATATATACATAACTTACATACATACATACATACATACATACATACATACATACATACATACATACATAACATACATGCATAAAGAAGCAATAACACTACTGCTACAACCACTAATAACACTACTGCTACTACTACTACTACTACTACTACTACTACTACTACTACTACTACTACTACTACTACTACTACTACTACTACTACTACTTGGAACGCATTACCAGATGATATCAAAACAGCAACTAATCTCAATTTATTTAAATTTAAACTTAAACAGTATTTATATCATTTACAAAGTCAAGGTGTTATAGAATGAAAATGAAAATACAGTAAAGTTTTGCTCCTGAAATTTAGGTTGTTGTTTTTTTAAACATGTTGTCACTATGAGTTTATATTTTTGTATGTTAATCTTTATTTGTAAATTATTGCCCTCATCGTATTCGTATTTAGATGATGTTAACTGATGTTATGTCTGCTAAGGAGCTCATGCTCAGCAGACTAATGCCTATAAAATGTGTATATAAATTTTTTATTCATGTATATAATTGTTATTTGGCAATAAACCCTATCAACTCTAAACTATAAACTTCTATCACCACTTTAATACTACGACAGGTTCATTGTAATATAATTTATGGTAACAGTAATAACAATAAATACATATATATGAATGATTAATATCAGGACAAAAGAATGAAGGGAAAATATTAAAATAGCAATAGCAACATATTACATAAATAGCAAATATTAAAGATTTACTCCAAAAAAAAAATCGGGAACCAATGGAAGGAAAAGGAGTGAGGGAGAAAGGAAAGAGAGGGAGTGGAGAGGAAGATAGGAGATTAAAGTGGAGAGAGAGAGAGAGAAAGGTAGAAGGGAAAGGATAAAGAATGAAAGGAGTGAAAGAGGAGAAAGATGAGAGAGGAGAGAGCA
>JACEEZ010009681.1:305539-320539 GCA_016584305.1 Chionoecetes opilio | reverse complement strand
ATCCCCCCTTCCCTTCCCCTCCCCTTTATCCCCCCTCACGTAATCATAATAATGGTGCTATTACATTTTTCTAATTCCTTGCCCCGAGATATTCATGCAAATTATAATTAAGTTGCTTCCAAAGAGAGAGAGACGAGAGAGAGAGAGAGAGAGAGAGAGAGAGAGAGAGAGAGATTGTTCTAATTACATAAAATCGCCCACTTTCCTTGTACCTATTTCCTCCTCCTCCTCCTCCTCTTCCTCTTCCTCCTCTTCCTCCTCCTGTACTTTTCTCTTCTTCCGTTATACACTCCCCTTTCTACCATTATATACTTCCTCTTTTCTTCCTCTTCCTCCTCCTCTTCCTCCATCTCCTCCACCTCCTCCTCCTCCTCCTCCTCCTCCTCCTCCTCCTCCTCCTCCTCCTCCTCCTCCTCCTCCTCCTCCTCCTCCTCCTCGGCATGAATCAACGTCCCTAGGTGATTTATCTTACCTGGGTGCTCTTCTCTAGGGGAATAATTATACATAGACGCTTTTGTGTGGGGAGGAGAGAGTGAGGGGAGCATTAGGGGAAGGGAAGGGGAAGGGGAGTGAATGGGAAGAGGTTTAGGGTTGCTTATGGGGGGGAGGGGAAAGGGAAGGGGGAAAAAGGGGAGAGGTGAATAGCGAGGAGTGAACGAGTGACAGAGAGAGGGGAGTGAATGGGAAGGGTTTAAAAGAAGGGAGGAGAATGATAAGAGGGGAGAGGAAGAAAAGAGGGAAAGGGGACAGCTGAGACGAGGGAGGGAGGGAAAGGAAGGGGACTCATTTTTTGTGCTACCAATATTTTTTATTTTTTATTGTTGCTGCTGCTCTATCCTCTACCACCATCACTACTACTACTACTACTACTACTACTACTACTACTACTACTACTACTACTACTAACTACTACTACTACTACTACTACTACACTACTACTACTACTAAACTACTACTAACGCTAATATTACTAATACTACTTTTTTACTACAACCATCATTACTATTACTGCTACTACAATAACATTAACAACCAAAAATTATGATGATAAGAATGATTATGAAAATTACAACTATCTTCAATCCTTCACAAAATTAATGACATTTAATTAATGGGGGTTTTTATGCTCCATTAACGACCTAGTCCACGGCGGCAATCTCGTCCCCTTATCCTTCTCGTCCCTTTAATAATGTTGCACCTCTATCTGCTTTGTAATTTTAAAGTAGAAAGTGGTTTTTTTCTCTCTTTCAAGATCATGTGTATCTTTCTTAGGCTATAACATTTTCTTTATTACTTTCTTTCTTTTCGTCTACTTTTTATTTCTAAGGATATTTTTCAATTCATTTTCTCATTTGCATAGGCAGCGGTGTCGTTCCCATGGGTAGGCTGCGTCCTCGTGCCCTTTGTATAGGCTGCGTCCTCCCTAGACTGGCGTCGGTCTCGTCTCCATGAGTAAGCGGCGACCCTTTTTTCCCCTTTAGTGGGCCGCGTTCGATTCCCCCTCTGAAAAGGCAACGTTTTTTTCTCCTTCTGAGTAGACACCAACACACACACACACACACACACACACACACACACACACACACACACACACACACACACACACACACACACACACACACACACACACACACACACACACACACACACACACACACACACACACACACACACACACACACACACACACACACACACACACACACACACACACACACACACACACAGTCACATACACACTAATGAAGCAAATTGAAAATGTAGATATGTAGATGGGGCCATACGAGTTCAGCTCAGGCCCTGTAAAAAACAACTAGATGAAAACAACTAGATGAATACAACTAGATGAATACACACACACACACACACACACGCCAAATTCTATTCTATTATATTCTATTCTATTCTATTCACACACACACACACACAGGAGACATAACAGGTACATGGTCGACCTCTAAAGTTTTCATTAAACGGCACTGTTGATTAGTCCGTTGTCGCTCCGTTGACAGAGAAGTCCCTTGGGAGACCACGCCCTTGGAAAAACTGGTTAGTGTACCGTCCATCACGTACTCAGAGAGAAAGAGAGAGAGATACAGATATAGATACTTTGATCCTATCTAGACACTTTGCAAGTACCAACTACAAGGTTATTGACTATACAAAGCGCCACATCACAGGGAAAATAATAATAATAATAATAATAATATAACTTTCTTTTCACCCGAAGGTATACAGAAAAAAAAGCCCACATAATATTCATACATGAGGAAATGAACGTAAGTGCTAAACTAAATAAAATATAATATATACATGTGGGCAATATATTCGAAGACAGGGTTGTTCTAGGTCATAAGTATGTGTCTTCTACAATCCAAAGAGTCATGTCGGCAGGAGGCTTACGGGAAACACCTCACACGCCCTAGGAAACATAACTCCTTAGCCAAGTGTCTAGGGTTACAGGCGCTTAGCTTACTCGTATAGCGGAGGTGTTGTCCCGAGGCTAAACACAGGTGCCTTTCGCTATCCGAGTAACGTGATCGGGAGGGAGGGGGGAGGGAAGAAATCTAATCCGAGAGATCTAGAATTAACATAACTTCTTAACTCAATATCTTGTCATTTAATTTCGAGTTGGGGCAATAATCAAACGCAAAACATAACCCATCACACCATCATTCCTCATCTTTTGGTTTTTCTATATATACAGCGTGGCACGTAGTACTTAGCTGAAGAAATTTTATCCGAGAGATCAAGAATAACATAACAAATTAAAAATTTCTTTGCTCAATCTTTCGTCATTTATTTTCGAGTTACCACAATAATAACACGCAAAACATAACCCATCACAACAACATTTTCAAAAACCTACAAAACTGCACAGATAATGATAATGTTATTCTAGATCTCTCGGAAAAAATTTCTTCACCCAAATAATTGCCACTCCAGAGGGTTTAAAAGATGAAAAATTATCCTGTGATGGGTTATGTTTTGCGTTTATTTATTGTGCTTAGAACATAAGAAAATAAAGAAGCTACAAGAGGCCGTGAGGCCTACACGTGGTAGTTCCTGTTACCTAACACTACCTACACATCCACCTTTCATCCCCATCCATGAATTTATCCAGCCCCTTTTGAAAGCTCCCCAATGACTCCGCACTAACTACCTGTCTACTGAGTCCATTCCAGTCATTCACCACCCTATTTGTGAACCAATTTTTCCCTATTTCTTTTTTTTTATTTACGCTTTTCCAGCTTGAATCCGTTACTTCTTGTTCTACCCTGGTTAGTAGCCGTAAGAACTTTTCCTACCTCTCCTTGCTATAGTTATCTTGAACTTGAAATTAAATGACAAGATATTGATTTCAGAAATTATGTTAATTTTAGATCGTTCGGATTAGATTCCCAGGACATGTAAATTCCCTCTTTTTTTTTGTGTACCATTTCTTAACTCAATACCTAGTCATTTAATTTCGAGTTAGCACATTAATCAAACACTAAACATAACCCATCACAGCATCATTCCTCATCTTTAAAATCCCACAGAATTGCACAGACGTTTCCCAGGACGCATATGTAAATTTCCCTTTTTTGTGTAGCCTCTCCCGTCAAAACAGTAGCACATGCAGCGGCCTCCCTATAACCCCGCGGTCCCTCCAAACACTTGTTGTCAATGCAGACCCAATGCCGCCACGTGCCTTGGAATGCGGGGAAGGACTCTGACATACTTGTGAAGGCGGGGAAGGACTCTGACATACTTGTGAAGGCGGGGAAGGACTCTGACATACTTGTGAAGGCGGCGAAGGACTCTGACTTACTTGTGAAGGCGGGGAAGGACTCTGACATACTTGTGAAGTCGGGGAAGGACTCTGACATACTTGTGAAGGCGGGGAAGGACTCTGACATACTTGTGAAGGCGGGGAAGGACTCTGACATACTTGTGAAGGCGGCGAAGGACTCTGACTTACTTGTGAAGGCGGGAAGGACTCTGACATACTTGTGAAGTCGGGGAAGGACTCTGACATACTTGTGAAGGCGGGGAAGGACTCTGACATACTTGTGAAGGCGGGGAAGGGCTCTGACATACTTGTGAAGGCGGCGAAGGACTCTGACTTACTTGTGAAGGCGGGGAAGGACTCTGACATACTTGTGAAGTCGGAGAAGGACTCTGACATACTTGTGAAGGCGGGGAAGGACTCTGACATACTTGTGAAGTCGGGGAAGGACTCTGACTTACTTGTGAAGGCGGGGAAGGACTCTGACTTACTTGTGAAGTCGGGGAAGGACTCTGACTTACTTGTGAAGGCGGGGAAGGACTCTGACTTACTTGTGAAGGTGGCGAAGGACTCTGACTTACTTGTGAAGGCGGGGAAGGACTCTGACATACTTGTGAAGTCGGGGAAGGACTCTGACTTACTTGTGAAGTCGGGGAAGGACTCTGACTTACTTGTGAAGGCGGCGAAGGACTCTGACTTACTTGTGAAGGCAGCGAAGGACTCTGACTTACTTGTGAAGGCGGGGAAGGACTCTGACATACTTGTGAAGTCGGGGAAGGACTCTGACATACTTGTGAAGGCGGGGAAGGACTCTGCCATACTTGTGAAGTCGGGGAAGGACTCTGACATACTTGTGAAGGCGGGGAAGGACTCTGACGTACTTGTGAAGGCGGCGAAGGACTCTGACTTACTTGTGAAGGCGGGGAAGGACTCTGACATACTTGTGAAGTCGGGGAAGGACTCTGACATACTTGTGAAGGCGGGGAAGGACTCTGACATACTTGTGAAGGCGGGGAAGGGCTCTGACATACTTGTGAAGGCGGCGAAGGACTCTGACTTACTTGTGAAGGCGGGGAAGGACTCTGACATACTTGTGAAGTCGGAGAAGGACTCTGACATACTTGTGAAGGCGGGGAAGGACTCTGACATACTTGTGAAGTCGGGGAAGGACTCTGACTTACTTGTGAAGGCGGGGAAGGACTCTGACTTACTTGTGAAGTCGGGGAAGGACTCTGACTTACTTGTGAAGGCGGGGAAGGACTCTGACTTACTTGTGAAGGTGGCGAAGGACTCTGACTTACTTGTGAAGGCGGGGAAGGACTCTGACATACTTGTGAAGTCGGGGAAGGACTCTGACTTACTTGTGAAGTCGGGGAAGGACTCTGACTTACTTGTGAAGGCGGCGAAGGACTCTGACTTACTTGTGAAGGCAGCGAAGGACTCTGACTTACTTGTGAAGGCGGGGAAGGACTCTGACATACTTGTGAAGTCGGGGAAGGACTCTGACATACTTGTGAAGGCGGGGAAGGACTCTGCCATACTTGTGAAGTCGGGGAAGGACTCTGACTTACTTGTGAAGGCGGGGAAGGACTCTGACTTACTTGTGAAGGCGGCGAAGGACTCTGAACTTACTTGTGGAAGGCGGCGAAGGACTCTGACTTACTTGTGAAGGCGGGGAAGGACTCTGACTTACTTGTGAAGGCGGCGAAGGACTCTGACTTACTTGTGAAGGCGGGGAAGGACTCTGACTTACTTGTGAAGGCGGTGAAAGACTTGGACTTACTTGTGAAGGCGGGAAAGGACTCGGACTTACTTGTGAAGGCGGGGAAGGACTCTGACTTACTTGTGAAGGCGGGGAAGGACTCTGACTTACTTGTGAAGGCGGGGAAGGACTCTGACATACTTGTGAAGTCGGGGAAGGACTCTGACTTACTTGTGAAGGCGGGGAAGGACTCTGACTTACTTGTGAAGGCGGGGAAGGACTCTGACTTACTTGTGAAGGCGGGGAAGGACTCTGACTTACTTGTGAAGGCGGGGAAGGACTCTGACTTACTTGTGAAGGCGGGGAAGGACTCTGACTTACTTGTGAAGGCGGGGAAGGACTCTGACTTACTTGTGAAGGCGGGGAAGGACTCAGACTTACTTGTCAAGGCGGGGAAAGACTTGGACTTACTTGTGAAGGCGGGAAAGGACTCGGACTTACTTGTGAAGGCGGGGAAGGACTCGGACTTACTTGTGAAGGCGGGGAAGGACTCGGACTTACTTGTGAAGGCGGGGAAGGACTCGGACTTACTTGTGAAGGCGGGGAAGGACTCGGACTTACTTGTGAAGGCGGCGAAGGACTCTGACTTACTTGTGAAGGCGGCGAAGGACTCGGACTTGTGAAGGCGGGGAAGGACTCGGACTTACTTGTGAAGGCGGGGAAGGACTCGGACTTACTTGTGAAGGCGGGGAAGGACTCTGACTTACTTGTGAAGGCGGCGAAGGACTCTGACTTACTTGTGAAGGCGGGGAAGGACTCTGACATACTTGTGAAGGCGGGGAAGGACTCTGGCATACTTGTGAAGTCGGGAAGGACTCTGACTTACTTGTGAAGGCGGGGAAGGACTCTGACTTACTTGTGAAGGCGGCGAAGGACTCTGACTTACTTGTGAAGGCGGGGAAGGACTCTGACATACTTGTGAAGTCGGGGAAGGACTCTGACATACTTGTGAAGGCGGGGAAGGACTCTGACATACTTGTGAAGTCGAGGAAGGACTCTGACTTACTTGTGAAGGCGGGGAAGGACTCTGACTTACTTGTGAAGGCGGCGAAGGACTCTGACTTACTTGTGAAGGCGGCGAAGGACTCTGACTTACTTGTGAAGGCGGGGAAGGACTCTGACTTACTTGTGAAGGCGGCGAAGGACTCTGACTTACTTGTGAAGGCGGGGAAGGACTCTGACTTACTTGTGAAGGCGGGGAAAGACTTGGACTTACTTGTGAAGGCGGGAAAGGACTCGGACTTACTTGTGAAGGCGGGGAAGGACTCGGACTTACTTGTGAAGGCGGGGAAGGACGCGGACTTACTTGTGAAGGCGGGGAAGGACTCTGACATACTTGTGAAGTCGGGGAAGGACTCGGACTTACTTGTGAAGGCGGGGAAGGACTCTGACTTACTTGTGAAGGCGGCGAAGGACTCTGACTTACTTGTGAAGGCGGGGAAGGACTCTGACTTACTTGTGAAGGCGGCGAAGGACTCTGACTTACTTGTGAAGGCGGGGAAGGACTCTGACTTACTTGTGAAGGCGGGGAAGGACTCTGACTTACTTGTGAAGGCGGGGAAGGACTCAGACTTACTTGTGAAGGCGGGGAAAGACTTGGACTTACTTGTGAAGGCGGGAAAGGACTCGAACTTACTTGTGAAGGCGGGAAGGACTCGGACTTACTTGTGAAGGCGGGGAAGGACTCGGACTTACTTGTGAAGGCGGGGAAGGACTCGGACTTACTTGTGAAGGCGGGGAAGGACTCGGACTTACTTGTGAAGGCGGCGAAGGACTCGGACTTACTTGTGAAGGCGGCGAAGGACTCGGACTTGTGAAGGCGGGGAAGGACTCGGACTTACTTGTGAAGGCGGGGAAGGACTCGGACTTACTTGTGAAGGCGGGGAAGGACTCGGACTTACTTGTGAAGGCGGGGAAGGACTCGGACTTACTTGTGAAGGCGGGGAAGGACTCGGACTTACTTGTGAAGACGGGGAAGGACTCGGACTTACTTGTGAAGGCGGGAAGGACTCGGACTTACTTGTGAAGGCGGGGAAGGACTCGGACTTACTTGTGAAGGCGGGGAAGGACTCGGACTTACTTGTGAAGGCGGGGAAGGACTCGGACTTACTTGTGAAGGCGGGGAAGGACTCGGACTTACTTGTGAAGGCGGGGAAGGACTCGGACTTACTTGTGAAGGCGGGGAAGGACTCGGACTTACTTGTGAAGGCGGGGAAGGACTCGGACTTACTTGTGAAGGCGGGGAAGGACTCGGACTTACTTGTGAAGGTGGGGAAGGACTCGGACTTGTGAAGGCGAAAGTCGAGGGTACGGGTGGTAATATTTATCTGATCGCCCTTGTTTATTGCCCTTGGTGTGGGCGGTGGCTGAGAGGGAAAGGGTTTGGCGGGAAGAGAGGAAGGTGCATTGAGGTAGAAGTTGTTGTAGTAGTAGTATACATAGTAGTAGTTTTTGTTAGTAGTGGTGATAGCGGTGTCTTGAGAGAGAAAGGTTTTGGCGGGAAGAATAGACTGGTTTATTGAGGTAGTAGTAGTAGTAGTAGTAGTAGTAGCTTTTGTTTCTAGAGGTGAAGGTGGTGTCTTGAGAGAAAGGTTTTGGCGGGAAGAAAGGACGTAGGTGTATTGAGGTAGAAGCTGTAGTAGTAGTAATAGTGGTGGTAGTAGTAGTAGTAGTTTTTTATTGGTAGTGGTGATGGTAGGTACTGATGAACTATAAATCTAAACTTCATCAGTGAAAATAATGATAATAATGGTGTTGATATTGCTCGGTACTTATTTCGTTTCGGTTCCCATCCAAAAATCTGTATTCAGGAAACGCCTATGAGATTTGCGAGAAGTAGAGAGGAGAGGGAAGGGAGGGGGGAGGGGTGGGGAGGTAACTGCAACGCCCCCCTCCCTCCCCTTCCCTCCCACTCTTCTACCTTACCTAACTCCGTCCTCTTACATGGGAACTCCTCCTTCCCTTCCCCTCCTCCCCCTCCTCCATCTGAGAACTGTGACGTAATGATTGTTGTTGTTGTTGTTGTTTAGGTGATGGTTGAGTCATTTCTTTTTTGTTATTATTATTGTTTTATTATTGTTATTATTATTATTACTATTATTATATCTAAAACTAATCGTCGTCTCTCTCTCTCTCTCTCTCTCTCTCTCTCTCTCTCTCTCTCTCTCTCTCTCTCTCTCTCTCTCTCTCTCTCTCTCTCTCTCTCTCTCTCTCTCTCTCTCTCTCTCTCTCTCGTACACGCGTTTGCAAAAGTTTGGCGCGTAACCAGCGTATTCTTATAAACTACCTCCCCCCCAAGGTACACACACACACACACACACACACACACACACACACACACACACACACACACACACACACACACACACACACACACACCTAAAGGTCATTCATGCCATGTGTGTGTGTTTTGTAATCATTTGGAACACGTGATCATATTTAATATAATTTACAGAGAACATTATAAAAAGGTGAATGAAGTCAATTGATTAAATGCTTAAAGAAATCACCGTTATGCATTTCCTTCTCTCTTCCGTTAATATCATCTCACCTTTATTTTTGTTGTCACGAAAAACTTATTAAACTCTCTCTCTCTCTCTCTCTCTCTCTCTCTCTCTCTCTCTCTCTCTCTCTCTCTCTCTCTCTCTCTCTCTCTCTCTCCTCTCTCTCTCTCTCTGCTTGACGGTTGCTAGGGTTAAGATTAGCTCTCTCTCTCTCTCTCTCTCTCTCTCTCTCTCTCTCTCTCTCTCTCTCTCTCTCTCTCTCTCTCTCTCTCTTATCTTTTTATTTAAACTCAAAATATATAAGTAGAACAAAACCGTTTATATTAAGGCTGTAAAGTGCTCTCTCTCTCTCTCTCTCTTCTCTTTCTCTCTCTCTCTCTCTCTCTCTCTCTCTCTCTCTCTCTCTCTCTCTCTCTCTCTCTTTCTCTCTCTCTCTCTCTCTCTCTCTCACACACAATGGTATATTTCCTGCCTCGCCGCGTCATCAGTGCGTGAATCACTCGCATTATGAAAATTGTCTCTTCCTGGGAGATAAGGAGCAGTCTTTCTTCCTTAATTCCCTCCTTCTCTCCCTCCCTCCCTTCCTCCCTCTTACCTTTCATCTCTCAGGACCCCCCTTCTTTTATCATTCTCTCTCTCTCTCTCTCTCTCTCTCTCTCTCTCTCTCTCTCTCTCTCTCTCTCTCTCTCTCTCTCTCTCTCTCTCTCTCTCTCTCTCTCATTTTATCTTCCATTTTCTTTCATTCTCTCTCTTTCCCCTTTCTTCCTTCATTCTCTCCTTCTTTTCTCCCCTCTTTACCTTTCTCCCTCATTTGACGTCCTCTCTTTCTCCCCTTCCTTTCCCTCCCCTCCCATCCTCTTCTTTCCTCTCCTTGTCTGCCTCTCCCTTCCTGTTTCCTTTCCCTCTTGTGCCTTCCCTCCCTCCCTTCCTCCTCTCTGACGCCAGATTAAAAAACGAGGCCCAAACAGGGGGGGGCCTCCCCCGCCACACCGGTCTCATTGTGCTCTGTAACCTGACCGCCGCCATCTTGGTATGCTTACCTCATTGCCAGTTATAATTATCATAAAATAATGGTAATAGTAATAATGTTGATTAATGTTTTCTAAAGCTAAGTTATGATTTTTTGTTTAAGAATTAGTATTAAAGAGGGGGTAATAATTCTCCCCTCTCCCCTTTTCTCTCTTTTCCCTCTCTTCCCTCTCTTTTTCCTCTCTCTCCTCTTTTCTCTCCCCCCCTCTCTCCCCTCTCTCTTCTCTCTCTCTCTCCCCCTCTCTCTTCTCTCTTCTCTCTCTCTCTCCGGGGGCTTGGGGTTTTGGGTTGGGGGGTTGCCAGCTAGCGCATTTCTTTTTCTTCCCTCACTCCATTCTCCCTCTCTCTTTTCCCTCTCCCCTCTCCCCTCTCCCCTCTCTCTCTTCTCCTCTCTCCTCTTCTTCTCTCTTTTCTCTCCTTCTCTCTCTCTCCATCTCTCCTCTCTCTCTCCTCTCAAGGTTCTTTTTAATCTTTTGTATAAAAAACTTCGAACTCGCAACAAAAAATTTTCAGGTTTGATTATCCTGTTCCGAGGAAGAGGAGGAGGAAGAAGAGGAAGAAGTAGTGGTGGTGGTGGTGGTAGAGACAGAGAGAGAGAGAGCGAGCTGAGGGTGGGTCGCTGGCTGGCTGGCTGTTGGAGGTTCGCAGTGGGGTTGGGCGGGAACTCAACTCACTGGTGGGGGTTGGAGGGTAGAGAGAGAGACAGAAAGAGAGAGAGAGAGGGGGGGTACCGAAGGGGGGGTTCGGTTGGTTAGCGCAAGGGTCTGGTGATGGCCGCTTCGTATCATGCTCACTATTTTCTCTGAGCGGAGCCGAAAATTGCCAAATGCTCTGTTTTATCGAAGAGGCCGCTGCTAGCATTCAATTTTGCGGGGGTTGAGGGGGAAAAGGGGGGGTTGAAGGGGTTAGAGAAATAGGGGGAGGGGTAGAAAAGGGTGTTGGGTATAGATTTATTGTTGTAGTTAATAAAAGATATGGAGAAACTGGTATTTTTTCCTCTCTCTCTCTCTCTCTCTCTCTCTGCTCTTTCCTAACCTCTTTCTTCATCCGTCTTCTCCTACTCCTCCTCCTCTTTCTTCTCCTTCTTCTCCTTCTCCTTCTTCTCCTCTTTCTCCTCCTCCTCTTTCTTCCTTCTTTTCTTCCTTCTTTTTCTCTCTTACCTCTCCCTCCCCTCCTCTTCCACGACTGGCCCATCCCTCGAGCCCTTTCCGCTTTCTTCTTTTCTCCTTCCTCCCCTCTCTCCTCCTCTCTTCTCTCCCTCTCTCCCCTCTATCCCCCTCTCTCTTCCTTCCTCTTCCCTCCTTTTCTCCCCTCCTTCCCCCCGACCCCCTTCTTTACATTCTTTTTCTTATACCTTTCTGTCTTTCTTTTTTTTCGTATTTCTTTCGTCATATTTCCTCCATGCGGAATGAAGGAAGTGAGAAAATGTACAAATATGCATGCTGAGAGAGAAAGAGAAAGAGAGAGAGAGAGAGAGAGAGAGAGAGAGAGAGAGAGACTCCTTCAGGCGAGGAACAAAAAGTCATTAATGATTGTCGTTGTGAAAATACCAGGCAGCCAGAGGGAGAGAGAGAGAGAGAGAGAGAGAGAGAGAGAGGGGGGGGGAGGTAGTTGGGTAAGAGCGAGCTGGCTTGAAAATAGATCAACCGATTATTATTTTTTTGTTCTAGTTTTTATATTTCATACTTTTTTCTTTTTCCTATTGATGGCGTTTGAATATTTTATAAAGTTGTTCCTTTATTTATGTAACTTTGTTTTTACGATAGGGAGGAGTGGGAGAAAGAGGAGAGGTGGAAGAATTTTACTTTTGATTATGTGTGTGTGTGTGTGTGTATGTGTGTGTGTGAGGGGCTGGAAATCGATCTGTTCTCTCTTCCCCCCTTCCCCTCCCTCTCCACCTCCCCCCCACCTACTCACCTCCACATAACACTTCCCCCCTCCTCTTCCAACCAATGCCGTAAGGGTCATGGGAAACATTAACAAGAGGCAAAACACACCATTCTCACCCTTACTGCCAACCCCCACAAAAAACCCCCAAACCAACACACACACTAAAATTATTTTATATATAAATAGATTGAGTTGTTTATATAGAGGGTCGGGGTTTTGTGGTTTTTGTGTGAGTGTGTGTTGTGTGTGTGGAGTGTGAGTGGTGTTATGTGTTTTTGTTTTCCCGTCCGCCCATCCCAGGAGAGAGCTGGCAACCCACTCTGTTCTCTCTCTCTCTCTTCTCTCTCTCTCTCTCTCGTGTATGCCGGCGGGTCTGTGAGGGGTTGCCAGGCCCTAGTGGTCCCCTCCTTTCCTCCCCTCTTTCCCTCCCCTCCCTTACCCTCCCTCCAGCCCTCCCTTTCCTTATTTTTCTGTCCCTTCTTCCTCTTTTTTTCCCGCTGGGTGTTTTTCGTGCATGTGAAGGGAAGGGACGACCCACTTTACGGGCGCATGACGTCCACACAACACACACACACAACCACAAAACCACACACCTACACCACACACACATCACACACACCACTCACCTCACCACACACTCACACCACACACACCACACACACACACACAACACTCACACACCACTCACACACACATACACACCCACATACATACAACATAAACACAATACACACACACAACACACCAAAGAAGAGAGAGAGAGAGGAGAGAGAGAAAAAAGAAAAGCCAACAACCAAAGAAGAAGGTAAAGAAAAAAAAAAAAAGAGGGGAAGAATTACTGAAAAAAAAATTAAAATAAGTTTTAAGACAAGAATTCCCCTGTCAACGTTGGAAGAGGAAAAAGGGGGAGAGGGAGGAGAGAAGGAGAGAGAGAGAGAGAAATAAGAAAACGGGGGAGCTTTTGGGGGCCCCCAAGGCGTAAAATTATATACTTTTTTATTTTATCCAAACAACTCCTTCTTTCTTTCCCCCCTCTCTCCCCTTTTTTTCCTTTTAAAAAAAAATTCCCCCTTTTTTCCCCTTCCTTAATACCACTTTTAATTATTTTGGGGGTTAAACCGGGAAAAAAATAAAAAAACTTCCCCTATTTTAAGTGGAGAGAGAGAAGAGGAGAGAGAAGAGAGAGGAGAGGAGAGAGAGAGAGAGAGAATAATTGACCTGTTTTGGTTTTTGAACCCCGGGGTTTTTTTTTTTTATTTGGAAAAGTTTTTTTGGTTTTTTAAATTTTTTTCTCTCTCTTTTTTCTTCCTCTCCTCTTCTTTTCCCAACTCTACCTAATTTGGGTGGCGGTCCATAGGTAGTCCCTGGAAAGTGGGAGGGAGAGAGGAGAAGGAAGAAGAGGGGAGAAAGGGAATTAACCGGGGTGGTTGTCCCACATTTGTTCCCCAAAAAAAAAAAAAAAAAAATTATACATATAAAACTTATACAGGAATAAAATAGAGGTTCCACGTGCCGAGGTAATACGGATTAAGGCAACTGTCCAGTCTGCACATTGCGGCGGTAGCGCAAGATTAGAAAGGAGGTGCCGAGGTTGATAAGGGTAGAGCACAGTCCAGTCTGCACGTTGCGGCGGTAGCTGCAAGATTAGATAGGAGGTGCCGAGGGTCGCTGCTGCTGTGGTTGCTGTCACAAGATCTGGAGGGGGGCTTGCGATTCTTGGTGTCGACGTGGGAAGGCGAAGTGTCCAAAAAAATCGGCTTCCCAAGATAGCTTGTGTTGCTATGCATGCCCGTGCGTTGCAGGGCCTTTCTGGAGGCAGCGGAAGCAGCGGAAGCAGCGGAAGCAGCGTCAGGGAGTAGGAGTCCCGCGGAGGACGAGGAGTAGCACGTTGGGGGCAGGGGGCAAGGGCGGGGCGGGGGGATACGGTGCCCGTGCGTTGCAGGGCCTTGCTGGAGGGAGCGGAAGGCAGCAGGACGCAGCGTGAGCAGCAGGAGCGAGGAGGGAGCCCGAGGGGCCAGGAGGCAGGGCTGTGGGGGGGCCCTTAAGATGGGGGGTGGCTTCGTCAGGCATACCGGCTAGTGGCGCTGGTGACATGGGTGGGTGGTGGCGCCAGGGGTGTCAAAGAGAGACCCGCCATGGAAGCGGGTGTGGCGGGTGTGTGGGAGGTGAGCCGTGGGTGGGGATGAGGCAGGCAGCGTGAGGCAGCATTGCTGGGCCGCGGGCGTGGACGGCGAAGGGCAAGGCTGTAGCCGCGGGCGGGGGGAGGCAGGCCGCGGCAGGAGGCAGGGCTTGGAAGGCGGGTGGCGGTGAAACAGGCCGTGGCAGGCCGCGGGCGTGGGCGGCGAGGTGCAGGGCTGGGCCGCGGGCTGGGCCTGGCTTGGGTGCTGCGGGCGGCGGGGCCGTGAGGGGGGGGCGAGGGACAGCCCCCCCCCCGGGGTGTGTTTTGTCACTCCGTGGGTCCCAAATGTATGCCCTTTTGCTCTACAGGTTTTAAAAACGACACCCGTTTGTGGTTGGTTTTTTGGAGAGACATTTTTTGGTGGTTGGTTTATTTGGAGAGAGTTGGGTTTTAGGGACGTAAAAGTCTCTGAGTTGAAGTATCTTCTCTACATGAGCTTGCTGTATAAAAGGGCCCGGAACGTCAAATCTTTTAAATTGGCGGTCGGCGAGATAAAGGGGATGTCCCTAAAATGGGAGGCGGTACAGGGGAAGGGATTAAAAGAGAGGCGTGACCCTGACGGGTAATTAAACCGTGTGGTGTGAACACCACAACACCGTTGCTTGAATCAATCTTCCTGGAGAGGAAAACAGCAGTGTTATTTCCTTCCCTTCCCCTTTCCCTTTCCCCTTCCCTTCCCTTCCCTTCCCTCCCCCTCCCTCCCCCTTTCCCCTTCCCCTTCCCCCCCCTCCCTCCCCTTCCCTTTTCCTTTCCCCCCATTCCCTTCCCTTCCTTTCCCCCCCTTCCCCCCCCTTCCTTCCTTCCCTCCTTTTCCCCTTTCCCCCCCTTCCTTCCCTTTCCCCCCCGTTCCCTTCCCCTTTCCCCT
>JACEEZ010009681.1:298039-300539 GCA_016584305.1 Chionoecetes opilio | reverse complement strand
CTCTCTCTCTCAGGTGTGAAAGAGGGAAGAGAGGAGAGGGGAAATTGCAGAAAACTACAATGGATGAAGAATGGAGAGAGAGGTTGGAAAAATAGGAGGGGAAGGGAGAGGTGAGGGGAACATGATGGAAAGGAAGAGAAAGAGGGGAATGAAAAGATGGATGAGGGAAGGGGAGAAGGGAGAGGGAGGGGGTGCGAGGGGAGGCTAAAGTCTGTCATTAAGTTCTAAATTTCCTCGTAAAAGTTATAGGTGGAGGGTTTAGACTTTAGAGCGTTGGAGAGAGAGAGAGAGAGAGAGAGAGAGAGAGAGAGAGAGAGAGAGAGAGAGAGAGAGAGAGCACCTCACACTTCAAATCAAAACACTTCTATTTTTTTGTATTTGTCCTGGGCCAGTTAGAGCTTCGTAAAAGAGAGAGAGAGAGAGAGAGAGAGAGAGAGAGAGAGAGAGAGAGAGAGAGAGAGCACCTCACACTTCAAATCAAAACACTTCTAATTTTTTGTATTTGTCCTGGGCCAGTTAGAGCTTTGTAAAAGAGAGAGAGAGAGAGAGAGAGAGAGAGAGAGAGAGAGCACCTCACACTTCAAATCAAAACACTATTTTTTCTTATTGATGTGTCCTTGGCCAGTCCCCTATGATTTTAAAAATACAAGATATATAAATAAACAAAAAGAATAAAGAAAAGCCGCCCGTTTCCCATCCCTGTGGTTGTGGAGATGGCAGTTTTTTATTTTTTTTTATTTATACAGTTATTAGACATACAGATGGGTTAAAAAGTAGATCAGTTAAGGCAGTAGATGTTAAATGTCCTTGCGTTAGTCTGTTCCTTTCCAAACCTCCTGTAGAAGCAGTTGAAGAAACACTCACTATACGTCACTATATATCACAATAAATCATACAATATCTTTCAAGTAAAATAAGGATGAAATGGTACTCCTACAATATCTTTCAAGTAAAATAAGGATGAAATGGTACTCCTACAATATCTTTCAAGTAAAATAAGGATGAAATGGTACTCCTACAATATCTTTCAAGTAAAATAAGGATGAAATGGTACTCCTACAATATCTTTCAAGTAAAATAAGGATGAAATGGTACTCCTACAATATTTTTCAAGTAAAATAAGGATGAAATGGTACTGTATCTACATGGCTTGAGATACCAAGAGGATTATTACCTCCTGATTGGTGTAAAAACAGAATGTGAATTAACCCCTTTACACCCAGATCTTTCCTTTGCTATATAAAATCGTCTGTTAGCCATAACATTACAAAAAGTAACTTAATATACTATATAAGCTAGTGTACAAGGATACTAAACAGGTCATATCTATAAAATATTGAAATCGTCTAATGGTAGGCAAATTACAATGGAAATAACGCTCTGGGCCTCAAGGGGTTAAAAGTAACAAACCGAGTCAACTCTGTCTATATTTCATGTCTTTAACTTGTCTGTGCAGTGAGAATTATGTGTCACTATTGCCATTGCCTAAATAGATGTAAATACTTTGATAATCATGAAAGTTATTGATTGTTTGACCAGGAGATTGAGTTTTCTTGCTAAGGAGGATAAGTTTGATAATAATGATAATAGTAATTTTATTTTCAACCGAAGGCATACTGTTAAAAAAAGAACATGATAAAGTTAAGTTTTGTTAATTTGTCTCGTAGTGGATTTTGCTCTTTTAGGAAGGGAAGAGTAAACAACTTTGTCATAGGAATTGATCAAAACTAGTGATAATTATTAGAAAAACGAAGCAAAAACAGATGATATAGAATGGAAAGTTAGTATAAAAAGGAAGGGAAGAGTGAATTTTTGTCTTATGAGGTTTTTAAGATTATTGTAAAGTGCAATTTAAAAACACCAAGCGAAAAAAAAGGATCAAACTAGTGATAAATATTTGAAAACCGAAGAAAAAATAGACGGAATAGAATGAGGCTATGAGTTTTTTCTAAGATCTAAGAAAAAATATGGAATAGAATGAGGCTATGAGGTTTTTTTTAAGATAGAAGAAAAAATAGATGGAATAGAATGAGGCTATGAGGTTTTTTTTAAGATAGGATAGAAGAAAAAATAGATGGAATAGAATGAGGCTATGAGGTTTTTTTTAGATAGAAGAAAAAAATAGACCGGAATAGAATGAGGCTATGATGTTTTTTTTAAGATCTAAGAAAAAATATGGAATAGAATGAGGCTATGAGGTTTTTTTTTAAGATCTAAGAAAAAAATAGATGGAATAGAATGAGGCTATGAGTTTTTTTTTAAAGATCTAAGATAAAATAGATGGTATAGAATGAGGCTATGAGGTTTTTTTTTTAAGATAGAAGAAAAAATATGGAATAGAATAGGCTATGAGGTTTTTTTTAAGATAGAAGAAAAAATAGATGGAATAGAATGAGGCTATGAGGTTTTTTTTTAAGATCTAAGAAAAATATGGAAATAGAATGAGGCTATGAGGTTTTTTTTAAGATAGAAGAAAAAATATGGAATAGAATGAGGCTAT
>JACEEZ010009681.1:290539-293039 GCA_016584305.1 Chionoecetes opilio | reverse complement strand
TCATAATCTTCCTTTTTTCTTCTTTTTCTTCTTCTACATCTTCATTCTTATTTTCTTCTTCGTTTTTCTCTGTAATCTTTTCTAACTTTTTATCAATTATCCCACTTCCTGCTTTTCTATTTGGCAACAACAACAACAACAAGATTGACTTCATTATCATTTTATACTCGCAGATGAAATTAAATGGCTATCGAAATCATATTTGTTTTTTATAGAAGGGGGAACTGCGTGAGAGGAGGGGGGTAGGAGGGGTGATAGAAAAGGAGGGGAAGCTAGGCAGGGTTTAGCTATATAGACATTTGATTTTTTTTTTTCTCTCTCTCCTCTCCTCTCTCTCTCTCTCTCTCCTCCTCTCTCTCTCTCTCTCTCTCTCTCTCTCTCTCTCTCCTCTCTCTCTCTCTCTCTCTCTCTCTCTCTCTCTCTCTCTCTCTCTCTCTCTCCTCTCTCTCTCTCTCTCTCCTCTCTCTCTCCTCTCTCTCTCTCTCTCTCTCTCTCTCTCTCTCTCTCTCTCTCTCTCTCTCTCTAAGTGGTTTAATAAATAGCCTCCATGTTACCCATCAACCCTACTCTTCATTGTGAGTCCTCCTCCTCCTCCTCCTCCTCCTCCTCCTCCTCCTCCTTCTTCTTCTTCTTCGTCTTCGTCTTCGTCGTCAACACCATAGTGAAAAACATCATACAATATAATAATAATAATAATGATAATAACAGGAATAATAAGATTTTTTTAGACATACAATCCCTTACACACACTGGGCAATATATCTGTAAATATTCAATAATGTTCAAATGTTCTGTAATGTTCAATACCAACTTTTTTTATTTTATTTTTATTTTATTATGATTTTTTTTAACGTTTGGAGCCTATAGCGCCTGTAGGCTATTATTATTTTATTATTGTGCTTTATTAACCTGTCTAACCTATTTCTTCTCTCCTCATTATAATTAACCACATTATAATTATCTGTAACTCCAATAAGGAATTACAACCTTGCTATAACCTTTACAAGAATCGTGAAATAGTTGCTTAATTCAGTTCTTTTACCAATTGATTGTATGCTGTTACTACTAGTCATCATTATTAATATTACTAATCATTTACTATTTGATAGAGATACATTATTTATTATTTACTAGTATATTTATAATAGTAATTTACAGAGTTATTCGTTATTTCGTCTGCCTCCCAACTTTATTTCTTCTCCCAAATTATTCTTAAGTTTTTATATTCCTTATACGTACATTTAATTAAGGATGAGGGAAATGCAATATTAATTAGTGACTCTCTCTCTCTCTCTCTCTCTCTCTCTCTCTTCTCTCTCTCTCTCCTCTCTCTCTCTCTCTCTCCTCTCTTCTCTCTCTCCTCTCTCCTCTCTCTCTCTCTCTCTCCTCTGCTCTCTCTCTCTCTCTCTCTCTCTCTCTCTCTCTCTCTCTCTCTCTCCTCTCTCTCTCTCTCTCTCTCTCTCTCCAACAACTGTATTCATTAATTTTCTTACTTGATTGAATGCACTTTACTCATTTGCTACATTTTTTTCTTCAATTATGAGCAATGATGATGATTGCAACTGTAGTGGTGATGGTGGTGTTGAAAGTGGTGATGTAGTGATGGTTATGGATTGGTGGTGATGATAGTGGTAATGCTAATGGTGGTGGTGGTGGTGGCGAAGTGTTTGGGGTGGTGGTGGTAGCGGTAGTAATGGTGGTGGCTGTGGTGGTAATGGTGATGATAGTGGTAATGATAAGGGTGGTGGTAGCGATAGTAGTAGTAATGGTGATGATAATGGTGGTGGTAGCGATAGTAGTAGTAATGGTGATGATAATGGTGGTGGTAGCGATAGTAGTAGTAATGGTGGTGGTGGTGGTGGTGGCCGGGACACTAAAGCTGATCCTTCCTAATGGCTCTCCCCAACAACAACTGAGAGAGAGAGAGAGAGAGAGAGAGAGAAGAGAGAGAGAGAGAGAGAGAGAGAATGTGTCTGTGTATGTCAAGATCAAGTTTATCTTTTGCTTACATTTAGTTCGCCACCACCACCACCACCACTACGTCCACCACCACGACAATCACCACTACCACCACCACCACCACTACGTCCACCACCACGACAATCACCACTACCACCACCACCACCACTACGACCACCACCACGACAATCACCACCACCACCACGACAATCACCACCACCACCACGACAATCACCACCATGACAACCACCACCACAAGACAAAGAATGGTGATTGATTAAAACTTATTTTGTGATGCAGTATTGGAAGAAGTTAGTCAGTTTTCTTAATTATAACTCTCTCTCTCTCTCTCTCTCTCTCTCTCTCTCTCTCTCTCTCTCTCTCTCTCTCTCTCTCTCTCTCTCTCTCTCTCTCCCATACACACGTGATTAAATTTTGAGAGAGAGAGAGGAGAGAGAGAGAGAGAGAGTTTCCGTGTAACATAATTTAAATACCGACAACAGTTCACAGGAATGAATAAAGCAAGAACAGTGAATGGCTA
>JACEEZ010009681.1:278039-285539 GCA_016584305.1 Chionoecetes opilio | reverse complement strand
GCTATGTTTCAATTCTGTTCATTTTTATAACTTTTTAGCCCGAGCCCAAAGGCTTTGCTGTTTCGAATAGCGTCATTTTTGCTTTTGTAATGGTTCGGGGTTTCGTTTCAGTGATTCGGTTTAATTTTTCTCTCGTAATGCTTTGTTTCGGGACTACGAGTACGATAATAAATTATTAATCGTATATTTATTTCTGAAAAGTAAAAAGAAAAAAATCTGGTGTGCAATGTTTGTGTGTTGGGGGTGAAAAATGTATCAAATACTAACTACTTCTGCTGTACCACTACTACGTACATACTACTAACTATACTACTACTATCTACTACTACTACTCTACTACTGCTGTGCTGCTTTCTGAATAGTAAACTAATAACTATCTGGTACTGCATATGTCTGGGTGGTGGCTGAACTAATGCTATCTAACCTACTGTACTACTAAACGTGTCTAGCTAGACTACAACTACTCTTACTACTACTACTACTACTACTACTACTACTACTACTACTACTACTACTGAATACTGCTGCTACTCTACTACTACTACTACTACTACTACTATATACTTATATAATAATACTAGTCAACTAGGTGTGGCCCCTGATAGGTCATAACCTAGGGACAAAAATGCTAAATAGACAAGAGAATATTTGATTTCTTACTCTACCACAACTATTCACTCTACTACTATATTTCATCATAATTATAATATCTTTGTTATGTTATATAATATATTCCCCTGAACATATAGCGTGTCTATGCCAAAGATTTTATTTCATATTCAAGAATATTCACTTATATATTTTCATCAAAATAAAATGCTCTTTTATAGTTTTATATTAGCTGTCCACCTTCTCTCTCTCTCTGCCTCTCTCTCTCTCATACTCTCATCTCAGTCGTCTCTCGTCTCTCTCTCTCTCTCTCTCTCTCTCTCTCTCCCTCTCTCTCCTCATCTCCTCTCTCTCCTCTCTCTCTCTCTCTCTATCTCTCTCTCTCTCTCTCTCTCTCTCTCTCTCCTCTCTCTCTCTCTCTCTCATCTCTCTCTCTCTCTCTCTCTCTCTCTTCTGCAGTTTTGATGTTACATAAGTTATAAGTACCTAGTGATGGTTTCTTCAATTAATTTCTTGTTTCTAGATTAGCTTACGTTATGAGCTTACAATGATAATGATAATGACAGTAATAGTAATAATAATAGTAATAATAATGGTGATAAATGATTAGACGTGTATTTCTTATTTGTTATCATTTTAATGGACTTCGTGACTTCAACAGAATTAATCCATACTCTAAGCTCCAGTATTTGTTTATTTAATTAATTGAGTGCTCCTATCTCTCTCTCTCTCTCTCTCTCTCTCTCTCTCTCTCTCTCTCTCTCTCTCTCTCTCTCTCTCTCTCTCTCTCTCTCTCTCTCTCTCTCTCTCTCCTCTCTCTCTCTTTCTCTCTCTCTCTCTCTCTCTCTAATGATTTATCTTTTCATCTTACGAACTGTGGTTATAGTGGTGGTGAATTTGATGTGTTTGCTAGAGAGAGAGAGAGAGAGGAGAGAGAGATTAATTTTCCATCCCTGTACTCACTGAACTCAATCTTATCATCCTTCTCCAGTCTCCACTCCTCCATTTTTACCTTTCTCTTCCTCCTCCTCCTCCTCCTCCTCCTCCTCCTCCTCCTCCTCCTCCTCCTCCTCCTCCTCTTTGTCTTCCACTCTTCACTCTTTTATTCTCATCTCCTTCCCTCTCCTCTTAATGCATCTCCTCAGTCTTCTCTTCCTCTTTCATATACTTCCTTGATCTTCGTCATTATGTTTCTTTTAATCTTCCTCCTCCTCCTCCTCCTCCTCCTCCTCCTCCTCCTCCTCCTCCTCCTCCTCCTCTTCCATTGATGTTTATTCAGCCAAGGTGTACCGACATTTACTTTTCAATAGTATATCATTAAGACTTGTTTTGCTTCCTTGGAGATGGTGGTGGTGGTGGTGGTGGTGATAATAATAATGCTGATGGTCATTAATCATTATCATATTTCTAACAGTGATAATAATTATGATAGCAATAATAATAATAGTAATGATAATAATAATGGTACACAGGAACTTAGATGGGTTGCAAAGAGAGAGGAGGAAAGAATGAAGAGGTTAACAAAGGAGGAGAAAGATAAAGAAGGAAGAGGGTGGTGGTTATGTGGTGGTGATGGTGATGTGGTGGTTATGTGGTGTGGTGATGGTTATGTGGTGGTGATGGTGATGTGGTGGTGGTGGTGGTGGTGGTGGTTATGTGGTGGTGGTGGTGATGGTGATGTGGTGGTTATGTGGTGGTGGTGGTGGTGGTGGTGGTTATGTGGTGGTGGTGGTGATTATGTGGTGGTGGTGGTGGTTATGTGGTGGTGGTGGTGGTTATGTGGTGGTGGTGGTGGTTATGTGGTGGTGGGGGTGGTTATGTGGTGGTGGTGGTGGTTATGTGGTGGTGGGGGTGGTTATGTGGTGGTGGGGGTGGTTATGTGGTGGTGGTGGTGGTGGTGGTTATGTGGTGATGGTGGTGGTTATGTGGTGGTGGTGGTGGTGGTGCAAAAGGTGTCAGGTTAGTATTCAATTTTTCCATTTCGAGTTGATGGAAGATTTGTTTTGCCCTGGCGTGTAGAGAGAGAGAGAGAGAGAGAGAGAGAAGAGAGAGAGAGAGAGAATGTCACCCCAGTCCTCAGGCCAGTGTACAAGAATTTCATTGCACAGGAACGCGGAAAAAATTAACTGTAAATATCACCATTACGAACAAAAATAAATTATAAATATTTAGATTCTTCAGGCATCCAACTGTGAGCTCTAAAAATATTGAACTCTAAATAAAGAGTTAAGAATTAAGAATACAGAGTTAAGAATGAAGAATACAGAGTTAAGAATGGAGAATACAGAGTTAAGAATTAAGAATACAGAGTTAAGAATGGAGAATACAGAGTTAAGAATGAAGAATACAGAGATTAAGAACAATTAAGAATGAGAATACAGAGTTAAGAATGAAATACAGAGTTAAGATGGAGAATACAGAGTTGGGAATGAAGAATACAGAGTTAAGAATGAAGAATACAGAGTTAAGAATGGAGAATAAGAGTTAAGATTAAGAATACAGAGTTAAAGAATGTGAAGAATACAGAGTTAAGAATGGAGAATACAGAGTTAAGAATTAAGAATACAGAGTTAAGAAGGGAAGAATACAGAGTTAGGAATGAAGAATACAAGAGGTGAAGAATGGATGAAATATAGAGTTAAGAATTAAGAATACAGAGTTAAGAATAAGAATACAGAGTTAGAATGAAGAATACAGAGTTAGGAATGAAGAATACAGAGTTAAGAATGAAAATACAGAGTTAGAATAAAGATACGAGTTAAGAATTAAGAATACAGAGTTAGAATTAAGAATACAGAGTTAGAATTAAGAATACAGAGTTAAGAATGAAGAATACAGAGTTAGAATGAACAATACAGAGTTGGGAAATTTAAGAATACAGAGTTAAGAATTAAGAATACAGAGTTAAGAATGAAGAATACAGAGTTAGGAATTAAGAATACAGAGTTAAGAATTAAGAATACAGAGTTAAGAATGAAGAATACAGAGTTAAGAATGAAGAATACAGAGTTAAGAATGAAGAATACAGAGTTAAGAATGAAGAATACAGAGTTAGGAATTAAGAATACAGAGTTAAGAATTAAGAATACAGAGTTAAGAATGAAGAATACAGAGTTAAGAATGAAGAATACAGAGTTAGGAATTAAGAATACAGAGTTAGGAATTAAGAATACAGAGTTAAGAATGAAGAATACAGAGTTAAGAATTAAGAATACAGAGTTAGGAATTAAGAATACAGAGTTAGGAATTAAGAATACAGAGTTAAGAATGAAGAATACAGAGTTAAGAATGAAGAATACAGAGTTAGGAATTAAGAATACAGAGTTAAGAATACAGAGTTAAGAATGAAGAATACAGAGTTAGGAATGAAGAATACAGAGTTAGGAATGAAGAATACAGTTAGGAATGAAGAATACAGAGTTAAGAATGAAGAATACAGAGTTAAGAATGAAGAATACAGAGTTAGGAATGAAGAATACAGAGTTAGGAATGAAGAATACAGAGTTAGGAATGAAGAATACAGAGTTAGGAATGAAGAATACAGAGTTAGGAATGAAGAATACAGAGTTAAGAATGAAGAATACAGAGTTAAGAATGAAGAATACAGAGTTAAGAATGAAGAATACAGAGTTAGGAATGAAGAATACAGAGTTAAGAATGAAGAATACAGAGTTAAGAATGAAGAATACAGAGTTAAGAATGGAGAATACAGAGTTAGGAATGAAGAATACAGAGTTAAGAATGAAGAATACAGATAGTAAGATACAGAGTGGAAAGAATACAGAGTTAGGAATGAAGAATACAGAGTTAAGAATGAAGAATACAGAGTTAAGAATGAAGAATACAGAGTTAAGAATGGAGAATACAGAGTTAAGAATTAAGAATACAGAGTTAAGAATGGAGACTACAGAGTTAAGAATGAAGAATACAGAGTTAGGAATGAAGAATACAGAGTTAAGAATGAAGAATACAGAGTTAGGAATTAAGAATACAGAGTTAAGAATGAAGAATACAGAGTTAGGAATGAAGAATACAGAGTTAAGAATGAAGAATACAGAGTTAAGAATGAAGAATACAGAGTTAAGAATGAAGAATACAGAGTTAAGAATGGAGAATACAGAGTTAGGAATTAAGAATACAGAGTTAAGAATGGAGAATACAGAGTTAAGAATTAAGAATACAGAGTTAAGAATGAAGAATACAGAGTTAAGAATGAAGAATACAGAGTTAAGAATGAAGAATACAGAGTTAAGAAAGAAGAATAGAGTTAAGAATGAAGAATACAGATTTAAGAATGGAGAATACAGAGTTAGGAATTAAGAATGGAGAATACAGTTATTAATTAAGAATACGGAGTTAAGAATGAAGAATAGAGTTAAGAATGAAGAATACAGAGTTAAGAATGGAGAATACAGAGTTATTAATTAAGAATACGGAGTTAAGAATGAAGAATAGAGTTAAGAATGAAGAATACAGAGTTAAGAATGAAGAATACAGAGTTAAGAATGAAGAATACAGAGTTAAGAATGAAGAATACAGAGTTATTAATTAAGAATACAGAGTTAGGAATGAAGAATACAGAGCTAAGAATGAAGAATAGAGTTAAGAATGAAGAATACAGAGTTAGGAATGAAGAATACAGTTAAGAATGAAGAATACAGAGTTAGGAATGAAGAATACAGAGTTAAGAATGAAGAATACAGAGTTAGGAATGAAGAATACTGAGTTAAGAATGAAGAATACAGAGTTAAGAATGAAGAATACAGAGTTAAGAATGGAGAATACAGAGGCACTTTTTCGTGATGTGTGTTATTATAATTCCTTTCCTGCAGGTTTGTGGTGACGAGAATAGAAGAGAAAAGAGGAAGGAAAGAAAGAGAAAGAAGGGGAGTGGCGAGGCAGGAAGAGAGAAGGAAGAATATTTACCTGCAAGGTGAGATATGTCTGCTTTGTTTGTTGTTTATTGGTGGGTTTTTTACTCGTAGGAATTCTTCATATCATTTCTATATATTTTATTTGCTCTCCTGTTTATTTATTTAGTTATTTACTTATTCATGTATTTATCCAGCCATCTATATTTACACTTTAGTCCATATATCTATCTATCTACTCATCCATATATCATTAATTTATATGACCTATTCAATAATTACTACTTCATTTATTTGACCTATTCAATATTACTACTAACTACACTCTGATAACGACAACAACAACAACAAAAACAAGTGCATTGAGGATAACAAAACTAATGATAGCGATAGCGACGAAAAAAAATTGTGATGGCAATAATGGTGATGGTGGTGGTGGCAATGGCTTTGGCGGTGATGGTGATGGTGATGATGGTGATGGTGGTGATGGTAATGAGGACTCAAATACTTGGAAGCGCGTTTTGTTGAAGCCTTGAAGGAGAGAGAGAGAGAGAGAGAGAGAGAGAGAGAGAGAGAGAGAGAGAGAGAGAGAGAGAGAGACCGCAACACTTGAGGGCCGCTGTTTTGTGAGGGGCGTGGCTATATCTGCCTACCTACAGCCTTGGGGGTCGAACTGGCTGGCAGCTTGTGCTATGCGGAGCTCTGACGGGAAAGAACAAAAAGAAGAAGATGAGAAAATAAGGAAGCTACAAGAGGAAAGAATGAAGAGTTTTTACGGGGGTAGATTCTTTTAGGCTTTAGGGCTTTTGAGGGACTGAGTTTTACTGGGCTTTTGGGCTTGTGTACAGAGGAAGTGTGTTTTTCTTTCCCGTCAGAATCCCACAACAATGGGGTTCTGACTGGAAAGAATGAAGAGTTTTACGGGGTAGATTCAGTGAGGGCTTTTGAGGGTCTGAGTTTTAAAGGAATGGGCTTGTGGGCTTGTGTACAGTACGGGTATGTTGCTATGATTCTTTGAAGACTTTTGAGGGTCTGAGTTTTAAAGGACTGGGCTTGTGGGCTTGTGTACAGATGGGGTATGGTGCTATGCTTATTTTAAGGTTTTTTTAGGGTCTGAATTTTACTGGGCTTGTGGGTTTGTGTACAGAAAGGGGGTGTTGTTATGGTCTTCGGGCTTTGTGATGATATAGTTAGAAATTTTAAGAAGGCTTTTGGGTATGAAATCAAGGGAAAAGGTCTAGTAAAGTTGTATAGGGCTGTTTAAGGCTTAGATATGGGCTTGGTTAATATGGAAGGCCTTGATAAAATTGTATATGGTAATTCAAGGCCTGAGGTTACGTAGAAAATCTGTTTTATTTATTTATTTAGAGCTGTATGAAAACTTAGAGAGAGAGAGAGAGAGAGAGAGAGAGAGAGAGAGAGAGAGAGAGAGAGAGGTGTGTGTGTGCGCTATTCAGAAAGGAAACCCTCAGATTGCACCAAAAAAATAAGAGAAAAAGAAGTTAGTTTTATTTCAGTCGTCGAAAAGGATTCCATTAAAATTTTTGTAGGCTGTGTGCTTTTCTGTTTCCACACACACACACACACACACACACACACACACACACACACACACACACACACACACACACACACACACACACACACACACACACACAACACACACACACACACACACACACACACATTCGAGGACGCATCACGGTCGAAACCCAGTGGAGTGAATCGAGAGAGAGAGAGAGAGAGAGAGAGAGAGAGAGAGAGAGAGAGAGAGAGAGAGAGAGAGAGAAGAATATGAAGCTTCTACCACTACCTTCATCATCATCACTATCATCATCACTATCATCATCTTCCTCTTCTTCTCCTTCCTCCTCTTCTTCTGCCTCTTCCTCTTCCTCATCACCATTTTTTACACCATCACATAATCATGAACTCCATCCTCCTCCTCCTCCTCCTCCTCCTCCTCCTCCTCCTCCTCCTCCTCCTCCTTGTCTTCCTTCTCGTCCATCATTCTTCATCT
>JACEEZ010009681.1:273039-275539 GCA_016584305.1 Chionoecetes opilio | reverse complement strand
CAGAAAGATAGGGTATGAAATATACTAACTACAACTACCACTACCACTACAACTAATCGATACGGGGGACTAGATATGAATTCGCACTATCAATACCCATTTACTTTACAGTGCGCTTCAAGTCTGTTTTTAAATGTAGTTATTGTGCTGGCTCCGACAAAATTTGCTGGTAACTTGTTCCATCGATCAACGACTCTAACATTGAAATCATTTTTACGGAGATCGGTGATGCAACGTTGACCGTTTAGTTTTAAACCATTATTTCTTGTTGTCACTTGAGTTGAAAGCTCGAATAGGTTCTCTTGATTAATGACATCAAATCCTTTTAGGATCTTAAAGGTTTCTATCAATCCCCACGGATTCTTCGATCCTTTAAGGAAAACATATTAAGTTTCCGCAGTCTCTCTTCATAAGATGAATTTCGCAGAGATGGAATTTGTTTGGTTGCTGTTCTTTGCACTGATTCCAATTTGGCTTGATCTTTTACGAAACAGGGCGACCAGAATTGAACGGCATATTCCAAGTGCGGCCTAACCAAGGACGTGTATACTTGTGTCATTACTTTCGGAGTTTTATGTTCAAAGTTGCGTTCAATAAAGCCCAACATCATATCTGCCTTTTTACTGGCAGCTAGGCAATGCGGACTGGTTTTCAGATCATTACTGATGATGACACCTAAATCCTTTTCCTGCTGTACTTCAGTTAACGATTTATTTTGCATTTGATAGTTATATTTGAGGTTATCGTTGCCTATATGCATTACTTTACATTTATCGGAATTGATTTTTGATAGCCATTTATCACTCCAATCTGATAGTTTGTCGAGATCACTTTGTATGAGTTCGCAGTTTTCTCTAGCATATGCTTTACCGCCTAATTTGGTGTCATCTGCAAATTTCGAAATTTTAGATACAAGTCCGCAGTCCAGATCGTTGATATATATCAGAAAAAGAGTAGGACCCAAGACCGAGCCCTGAGGCACCCCACTAGTAACATCTAACCAATCAGATGCCTCGCCATTTATTACTACCCGTTGTTTACGATTTGAAAGCCAATCGCCAATCCATGAACATAATTGCTCTCCTAAGCCATGTGCCCTTAGCTTGGTCAACAGTCGCTTATGGGGAACTGTATCGAAGGCTTTCTGAAAATCAAGGTATATTACATCCGAGGGAATTTTAGCGTCCCAGTTTGAATAAATGACATTAAAAAAATGGAGTAGGTTTGTTAAGCAGGATCTTTTATTTCGAAATCCATGCTGGGAGTTTAGTATTGAGTTATTTTCATCGAGAAAAGACACTATTTTATCCCGCAATATTTTCTCAAATAGTTTAACAATCACAGACGTTAAACTAATTGGGCGATAATTACTTGCGAGGCTCTTACTCCCTTTCCTGAATATCGGTGTCACATTAGCTAATTTCCACATACTAGGAACATTTTTGTCCATTAGCGATTTATTGAGAATAATCTTTAATGGGAGCGAAAGTTGACTGTGACATTCGCGAAGTAATCGCGGCGAAATTTCGTCCACCCCCACGGATTTTGCTGGGTCAAGTTTCTGCAAATACTTTGATATTTCGTCTACTGTTATCTCCTATTTCCAATCTATCACTCGGAGGAAGAGGGAGAAGAGGAGGAGGAGGAGGAGGAGGAGGAGGAGGAGGAGGGAGGAGGAGGAGGAGGAGGGAGGAGGAGGAGAGAGGAGAGGAGAGAGGAAGAGGGAGAGAAGGAGAAGGAGGAGGAAGAGGGAGAGGAGGAGGAAGAGGGAGAGGAGGAGGAGGAGGAGGAGGAGGAGGGAGAGGGGAGGAGGAGGAGGAGGAAGGGGGAGAGAAAAAAATGTAAGGATATAAATAGTGAGGAATAGGAAGAAAAGGTCAGGTAGGAACAGGAAGCCCAAGGAGGAGGAGGAGTGTGGGAAGGTAGCGACTTCAAGCCTCACACACACTAAATCGTACCCCATCACACTCTTCTTCTTCTCCTCCTCCTCCTCCTCCTCCTCCTCTTCCTCCTCCTCCTCCTCCACCCCCTGATTTCTGGTTCTTTAATTTTCGTTCGCCTCAAATATTACTCCATTCCATCTCATCTCTCATCTCTCTCTCTCTCTCTCTTCTCTCTCTCTCTCTCTCTCTCTCTCTCTCATCTCCTTCTCTCTCTCCTCTCTCCTCTCTCTCTCTCTCTCTCTCTCTCTCTCTCTCTCTCTCTCACTTTTTGTATGTGAGTCACCTGCTTCACTGGCTTCTGGTCCTCCTCCTCCTCCTCCTCCTCCTATCCCCTCAGGTGTGCCCCCAAGCCTCCTTTCTCTCCCTCCTTCTTCCTCCCTTCAGATTTGCAACAAAGATGAGGATGAGGATCGCATAGGAACACAAAGGGAGAACAAACAGCAACATACCTACTAGTCCTTACGAGAGAGAGAGAGAGGGGAAAAGGGTAGTCCTTACGAGAGAGAGAGAGAGAGAGAGAGAGAGAGAGAGAGAGAGAGAGAGAGAAGGAAAGGAGA
>JACEEZ010009681.1:235539-255539 GCA_016584305.1 Chionoecetes opilio | reverse complement strand
TTGTTATTGTTATTACTCTTGTAGTAGTAGTAGTAGTAGTAGTAGTAGCAGCAGTAGTAGTCGTCGTCGTCGTCGTCGTCGTCGTCGTAGTAGTAGTAGTAGTAGTAGTAGTAGTACAGAAAATGCCATATGCATATAGTTTATTGTGTGTACTATGTGTGTGTGTGTGACTGTGTGTGTGTGTGTGTGATGTGTATTCATCTAGTTGTATTTTACAGGGCCAGAGCAATGCTCGTGTGGCCCCGTCTCCATATCAACATTTTTATCATTCATCCTTATTGCTTTGTGTTGGCCGAAGCCACCACCCCGGAGAGCAGGTCACAAACCCCGGCTAACACCCGGTACCCATTCACTGCTGGGGGGTGGACAGGGGCTCTGGTTTTAAGGAAACAACCCATCTGTTTCCGCTCCGCCCGGGGATCGAACCCGGGACTTCTCGGTTGTGAACCGAGCGTGCTATCACTTACACCATGGAGTACCCGTGTGTTGTGTGTGTGTGTGTGATGTGTGTGTGTGTGTGTGGATGTGTGTGTGTGTGTGTGTGTGTGTGTGTGTGTGTGTGTGTAAGCACCCTTGAGGTCATGCTCCAGGCAAAATACTGAAGTGCACAAATGTGTTAGGTAAGAGAGAGAGAGAGAGAGAGAGAGAGAGAGAGAGAGAGAAGAGAGAGAGAGAGAGAGAGAGAGGAGAAATGATGATTAAAAGAAAAATCTAAAGGAGAAGGAAGAGGAAGAATAAGAAGGAGGAGGAGGAGGAATTGAGATAAAAAATAATTGCCTCCCGAAGATAACAGTAAACACTTCCTTGGGTGATAAGACGATGTCACACCACTACTGATAGAGAGAGAGAGAGAGAGAGAGAGAGAGAGAGAGAGAGAGAGAGAGAGAGAGAGAGAGAGAGAGAGAGAGAGAGTTATATAATTCAACCTCACCGCCCCCTTACGTCTGTCTGTTTGTCTGGCATATATCATTCATATTATTACTATTATTATTTTCATTATCGTTATTATCATTATTATTATTATTATTGTTGGTTTTTGTGGTGGTGGTGGTGGTACTGTTACTATTATTACTCCTTTGTTATTATGATTGTTGTTGTGAAGTTGTTGTTGTTGTTGTTGTTGTTGTGTCATTGTTGATGTTGTTGAAGTAATTATTGTTGTTGTTATTGTCGTTTTATCCGATTCAGAATAAATTGAAAAAAATATGCAGATGGCTTCACAGTTTTCATTTTTTGGGTCTAACTTTCAATGTTTTTTTCATTTCGTTCAGATTTATTTTATGCATCGAAATTCATCGTTTGTGCATTTATTTACTTTTTCATTCGTGTTGTTTATTTTGCTCTCTTTCCCAATATCTATATTACTTTTAATTTATTTCCTTGATCTGCTCGCTATACTTTATTTGAATATATTCTATTTTACTGGCTCTACGTTATTCCCCTAATGGGCTAATTATTTACACATTTGCATTAGGATTCTCTCTCTCTCTCTCTCTCTCTCTCTCTCTCTCTCTCTCTCTCTCTCTCTCTCTCTCTCTCTCTCTCTCTCTCTCTCTCTCTCTCTCTCTCTCTCTCTCTCTCTCTCTCTCTCTCTCTGTTATACGAACAAATATTTTTCACTAGACATTTTCTTTGTTTTTTCAGTTTTTTTCAATAAATTTGTTTGCTGTTTGAAAAATTGAAGCACCGAGAATTTGATATACGTAGGCCATCTCTCTCTCTCTCTCTCTCTCTCTCTCTCTCTCTCTCTCTCTCTCTCTCTCTCTCCCTCTGTTATCCTTCCATTCCGTATTTTTTTCTTCAATGTAGCTTTAACAGCCCTTCTTCCTTCCCTCTTTCCTTTCTCTCTCTTTTATATATCTTTTCGTCCACCATTCCCTCATCTCCAAATCCTTCCTTTATCCGTCTGTCCTTCCATCTTTGACACCTTCTTTCCTTCCTTCATTTCTATCTTCTATTTCTCTCCTTGCCCGTCTTTATTTTTCACATCCTTCTTCTCATCTTCCTTAATTAATCTTTCTTGTCTCTCCATCTCCCATCTTTCATGTCTTCATTCCTTGCTTCCTTTGTTTCTCTTGTCTTTCCCTTCCCCATCTTTCACATTTCTTCTTTACTACCCTACTTCCTTCTTATTTTCCTCTTCTCTTAGACTGCTTCCTTTCATCCTTCATATATTTGCATTAGGATTCTCTCTTTCTCTCTCTCTCTCTCTCTCTCTCTCTCTCTCTCTCTCTCTCTCTCTCTCTCTCTCTCTCTCTCTCTCTCTCTCTCTCTCTCTCTCTCTCTCTTTTTCTTTTTTTTTTAAATTTAAACAACATGACATGGGGCTACAAATAGCAAAGAGGTTGTTGAAGGCAATGGATGGCAGAAGTGTTCTCTCTCTCTCTCTCTCTCTCTCCTCTCTCTCTTTTCTCTCTCTCCTCCTCTCCCCTCTCTCTCTCTCTCCTCTCTCTCTCTCTCTCCTCTCTCTCTTATTTATACCTTACTTCTATTCCCTTTCAGCCATTCATACCCCTTCCATTCTTCTCTCCTTCCTTTCGTCCTTAATTATTTATCTCCATTTGTACAATCAAAGCACAACACTACAAACAACATTTATAATACCATAGGGACAGAGGAAAAAACGATATTGTATGTACCGTTTGTATATTTCATTAATTTGATTCATCAGTGTCATTCACCCGCTTGGTTTTCCTGTCAAAGCCGGAACATGTTTTTATATATACTACTATTTTTTTTCAATGTTGTGAGTTTTCGAGGTCACACAAAGAATTGTGTATGTGTGTGCGAACAGACAAAAGATTTTCGTTTTAATCTGACACTTGAATGTCAATATACACGACTTGGGGGGGGGGAGTAAAAAAAGTTTTTATAGATTTTTTTTCTCACAAATTATAATAGCAGCAAACTGAGGGCTAACTTTTTTTTCAGTTTTTGTATCAACGTTTTTGCTACTTTTTTTCCGTTCTACAGATCACCGTCCGGCCCACCCTTGCTCACCCCTTTGACGTTAAAAAGAGAAAGAAAAATGAAACATTTGGACAATCCTGTAATACAAGTTTTAATTACTCAAGTTTCTTTATACCACGTAATAATAACCGTACTTTTATGGAGAGAGAGAGAGAGAGAGAGAGAGAGAGAGAGAGAGAGATTTGTCTGGCCAGTATTGAAAAAGTGATGTGAAGTAGTAGCATCATTATTTGTAGTTTAGCATTAGAAGTGGTAGTAGTAGTAGTCGTAATAGTAGTAGTAGTAGTAGTAGTCATGGTAGAAGTAGTAGTACTACACCTTTTCACTCAAATTAAAACAAATGAAATTTAAATTAAAACAACTGAACTTCCAATCAAAACAAATGAACTTCAAATTAAAATAACTGAACTTCAAATTAAAATAATTGAATTTCAAATTAAAAGAAAAAAATCTTCTATTATATATTTTGAAATTCATCTGTTTTATTTTGAAGTTCTGTTGTTCTAATTTGAGAGTGAAAAGGTGTATTATGAAAACCCCCAGAAAAGTAACATATTTCTTCCTGCAAACTTTTTCTTATCTTTACCAGAGTGCTGCCAGCAAAGGGAAGAGAGGGAAAAAAATATTTATGAAAAGATATACCATTCTTTTAAATATGTTTACACAGCATACTACATAGATAAAGCAACACAGGATGAAGTAACATATAGCTATTCCGTGTATGTTAGTACACATACTGTAGTTATACAAAAGAAAACAAAAGTAACATTTTTGGCACTCAAATTTTTTTAGCATTCAAATTTTTTTGGTACTCAAAATTTTTTGGCACTCATAAATGTTTGGCACTCACATTTTCTTGGCACTCAGCAATTTTATGCTCTCCAAAATTGTTTGGCACACAGATTTTTGGCACTCAAACGTTTTTTGGCACTCAAACATTTTTGCCACTCAAAATATTTTGGCACTCAACATTTTTTGGCACTCAAAATTTTTGGCACTAAAAAAAATTTGGCACTAAAAAAAATTGGCACTCATACATTTTTGGCACTCACAAATTATTCAATCAATCAATCATTGGGGGCATACGCCGGGGGGCGCGTCGCCTCGCCCACCCTACGACGCCACTCCCGGGGGTCACCACGCGCGAGTTCCCATGCAGGCTCCTTTCCCTCCCAAAGCAGCCTCGACAAGAAACATAAACTTGCCCCACCAGACCCAAGTTTGTGGGCGCCCCCTTGGCCTCCTCCACCCCGGGATTGTCTCTTAAATCAACCCGAGGGGAAAGGTGGGTTTCAGGGTAGCGTGCCACATCCCCCTATAGCCGGTTCGCTGAGGGGACAAAGGCGTAAAGGCCTGTTCAGTTCACGGGGGCAATCGCTATTTGACACGTAATCATCCCAGCGATACCCCTGATTCTGCGAAGACACTTTTTACCCAAAGGGTTTGTTTGTCCTTCAATCACTATTTAGTGTCCATGTCTCACAAACCCTAGAGTAAGACAGGGGTCACAAGCGACTTGAAAATCTGGACTTTGTCCTCCTGCACAGGTACCGACAACGCCAAATACTCCCGCGAGCGAGTCCATAACACCGGGGGCTATGCCAAACCGTCGTAAGACTTCTTTACTGACCCGCCCTCATTTTGGACTGCGTACCCAAAGGGATGTTTAAAAATTTCCCCAAAACCTTTAATGCCTCACCCCACGCAAAGAACAACTGACTGCTTCATCTAGTAATCCCAAATACCCGGGCCTTTGGGCTTGACCAGGGGACCTCAAGTCCCAAAGGCTTTTCCTCCTCGTGCAGCGTCAAGCCCACCATACTCCAGCGACTAGCAAAAATTACGCATCACGGCAAAAACAAATAAATGATCTTTTGCCGAGGATGCTCCCAATCCCTTTGATCTAAACCTTGTCCAATACCCTTTCCTACAAACGTGAAAATGTGGGGAAAGGGCGCACCCCCGCCTCACTCCTGTATTTACAGGAAAGAAACTGGAACACCGCCCCACACTTCCAGCACTTCAGTCCCGAATACGACCATTATCAAACCAATAGTCCTTCAGGAAACCCTCGAAATCCCAGAAGAACCCCGAGTGACCCATGCACTGAGTCAAACGCCTTCTTGAGAATCAACAAAACTGCAAGCCCCCTGTCGAAATCACTCGCGTTTTCCCCAGACACGAAGGTAGGATACGGGGCCCTTGTGACTTTTCCCGGGGGAACCCAGCTGCTGAGGTCTCTATTCTTCACCAGGGTACTGCGAATCGTGCACAAAAGATGGGCAAGCACCTTTCCTGGACCTAGCGTGTAATACCGCGGTAATTTTTGCAGTCCTGACGGTCCCCTTTCCCTTTCTAGAATAGGGACGACCAGCCCCCTTTTCCAGTCAGAGGAATGGTACCTGATTGCCACACGGCAGCCAGGACAGCATGCAACCCGCGGATCATGGCCTCACCCCCAGCTTTGAGGAGCTCCGCACTGATATTACAAACACCAGCTGCCTTTCCACCCTTCAACTTTGCTACAGCCTCTCTGACTTCGTCAAGAGAGGGTGCGGTTTCGTCAATGGGAGGATCGGCATCCACTGCCTGTAACCCAGTGGTGTGAAGCTGCTCAGTTGGAGGGTCCACCGTGAACAACTGCCCAAAGTACTCAGCCCAACGAGCCATCTGCCCATCCATGTCCGACACGAGGCGCCCATCTGCTGTTCGAATAGCACTCGCCCGAGAAGGAGACTTGGAACGGAGCTTCTTCAGGGCTCGGTAGGCGGGTCGGAGGTCATTAGCGTTCAAATGACCCTCGACATCCTCAGCGAGACTCCTGACATACCTCTCCTTATCTCTCCTCAGGAGGGTTCTAGTCCGGCGTGACAGAGCCCTGTGCTGGTTATTGTACAAATTATTGGCACTCAAAATTTTTGGCACTCAAAATTTTTTGCCACTCGAAAATTTTATTTGAAGTTGTTGTTTTAATTTGAGTGAAAAGGTTTAGTCGTGGTAGTACTATTAGTAGTAGTCATGGTAGAAGTATTAGTATTAGTCGTGGTAGTACAGTATTAGTATTAGTCGTGGTAGTACAGTATTAGTATTAGTCGTGGTAGTACAGTATTAGTATTAGTCGTGGTAGTATTAGTATAAGTCGTGGTGGTAGTAGTAGTAGTAGTAGTAGTAGTAGTAGTAAGTAGTAGCAGCAGCAGCAGTAGTGGTAGTTAATGGAGAATGAAAATGCCATTATCATCTTCATCGCATCATCTTTTCCTCCCTGAGTTTCCTTGTCTTTGTCTTCCCTGTCTTCCTCCTCCACCTTCTTCATCATAATTTTTTTCGTTTTTTTTTTTCATCATCACCATCACACATTCACACTCGCCGAGGTTGGTGGAGGGAAGAAGAAAGGGAAAGGAAGGGAGGAAGAAAGGAAAACTATTAGCTATGTCTCAAGTGAAATTAAACACAATTGTTAAAAATGAAAATAACCAAATATACGTATATACGCGTTCTGAACAAGGAAAACGTAAGCGTGTTAAAGGAAGAAGAAAAAAGTCATGCCTCATTTTTCCCTCGTTTTCTTGACGCTTCTGAAGAAATATTAGAGGGGAAAGAGGATTTCCTGAGAGAGAGAGAGAGAGAGAGAGAGAGAGAGAGAGAGAGAGAGAGAGAGAGAGAGAGAGAAAGAGAGAGAGAGAGACGAAAGTATATCAAGTATATCAGTGAATGGAAGTGAGGGAATGAATGAGAAGGAGGGAGGGAGGTAGTGGTAATGGAGGGAGGGAGGGAGAGGTGATTGAAGATTGGGGGAGAGGAGAAGGCAGGGTGGAGGAGTGAGAGATACGAGTACGAGTTTGAGGAGTAGGTGAGAGAGAGAGAGAGAAGAGAGAGAGAGAGAGAGAGGAGAGAGAGAGAGAGAGAGAGAGGAAAAACTTCTCTAGTCTTGATAAGTTGAGATTATTTTCGGAGCGTAAACTCCCTCTCTCGTTTTTAACCATGCCCAATCATACTCCCCCCCCCCCCCCCCCCCCTTGCCCTAACACACACACGGTAGTTCACCATAAACAAGCCACCGCCACCCTACCTACAACAGCGATTTAGATATTGACAACTTGCAATTTTGGTTCACAGCAGATCTGTCCAAATAGCTGCCTCCATTTAACCCTGCAAACTACCACAACCACAATTACCGCCATCACCAACACACCCACCACCGCCACTCCAGTTAACAAACATTGGAAAAAAAATCGAAAAGTTTGTATGGAAAAAAAAAATGCAGCACTTTTGGAATGAACTAGAAATCAAAAGAAATATTCTATGTATAAAATATACTATATAGTAAATAGTATTGTAAGAAATGAACTGTGTCGCTATATGTAGTATTATAATGCATATTCTAATCAATGCTAATTACAGTTCCGATGGTGGCTAAATATTTGTAATTGGATAGATCGTACTAATTGTGGTTGTGCGGGATTACCAAGGTGGCGTGAATAGTTGTGGTTGTGGTAGCAGTGATAGGACGGATACTATAAATAAATAGTGGTAGTTGGTGGAGGTTTCGAAGCCTTGGAATTTAGATGAAGTAATGTTGGGGAGGAATAATGTTTGTAGATTACTCTTGAGGAAGGTTTGTCTGAATAGCGATAGATTACTCTTGCGTAAGGTAATGACAGCTTCAGTGATGAGCAGTGGTGATAATCGTAGTAAGGTAAGTGATGATGGAGGAGAATATCTGCAGTGATAGCGGTTAACATCTGCGTAGGGTTGCTAGGTGAGGGTTGGTAACATGATAGTGTTAAGCAAGAGGCTGGGAACAAGACGTGACAAGGAAGTTGTTTAATTTGATGGGCGATGCCGCGGCAGTAGATGGAGGGGAACGGAATATTAAAGAGTAAAGAAAAGATGTATGTGAATGATGGTAAAGGTGTTGAGAGAGAGGGAGAGAAGAGGAAAAAGTTTCATGGTCATAGTTTTAGCAGTATTAGTAGTGCATTTGACTATGATGAAGGTATGTATGTATATTAGAAAGCTTTTGAAGTGGTAAGTGGATAAGAGAGAAGTTCGGGATTATGGTCATGATGGCAGTAGTGGTGGTGGTGGTGGTGGTGGTGGAGGCAAGCAACGCGATGTTATTGTTGTTGGTGGTGGTGGTCGCGCTGGCCGCCTGCTGCTGCTGCTGCTGGCTGGATGGGTGGTTGGGTCGGCTAACAGCAGCTGCACACAGCGAGACTCGGCCGGCTTTTATCCTAGTCACCACAGCCGCCCTGCCTCCCCAACCACCGCCCTCTAAGCTACAGCGGCCCGGCCCTCTCGTCATAGCGATGTCCACTCCTTTCTAGGCCATCGAAGGCGTTTTTAATTTATGAAAGATGTGCGTGGATCGGCTGTGGTGGTCTGGCTTTGGCATCGATCACGTCTTTCCTCCGCCGGCTGTGGAAAACCCTCCAGCCGTGCTACGCGCTGCCACCCGTCGCCCACACTTTCCTACCCCGTCACCCATTCAACTCCTTTCTGACAGTTTGTGGCAGCAACAGTTGCAATAAAGTCCACTGGAGGCAACAGTTACGTTGTGGATTCATTCCTTGAACGCGGAGGTGGCCAGCGAAGAGGCGTAAGAGCCTGCAAATGGCGTGAATCCTACGGCCGCCAGGATGGCCTCTGATGCGGCCGGCTGCACCCTGCTGCCCCCTGGTGGCCAAAGCTTCACCGTCGAACATCCTGATTAATCACTTTTCAACGGTGTTTTCTTCCCTCTGGTCGTCTATCATGAATGCAGGAGCCACCGAGGAGGTCTGCAGGAGACTAGACTGTGAGTGAGGACTACGTGGAAGCCCGTGAGAGCAACAGGGAGAGAGAAATATGGAATAAAAAAGGGCTGTGCTGGGTGGGAGCACGACCCCGCCACAGTCCCTTGTTCGGCGCGCCACACACTCGAGTCGCGCGTCTTGGTGCAGCGCTGAGCGGCTTCCCTCGCACTTTTCACCCCTAAAATCGAGGGTTTAGTGCCGAAAATGTGCCTCAAACGTCGCGCAAGACCTGGAGCAAGGTGTAGTGTGTGATGTGAGTGGTAAATGACGACCTGGAAGTGAGAAATAGATGGTGAATTGGAGGTGATAGTTGGGACGGGCTGTGGCCAGATCGGGTACTCGCGCCACCACACTGTCGCCCACTTTTTGCAGTGTAACTGGAAATTGTGTTCCTAGCCATGGTGTACCGCCTTCCCGAGGCCTGAGTGTGACCTGCAGGCGGAGAGTGACGAGGGAAGGTGGTGCCCTTGGTGGTGGCAGTGGTGTAGGAGAGGTGGTGAAGGCACCGCAGTGGTGGTGACGCTCGGTTACCCTCGCCGGGCTGAGGTGCTGTTGGTCGATACTGCCGGCCGCTGTTCCCTCACAACACACCCACTTATTTTATCCACCACGCCGCCCGTACGCCCTCTCCTCCACGCCCACGGCCACCACACAGGTTCCCCCCAGCAGGAGCGCCCGCCACCGCGCGGCCCTGGAGACCCTCACACCCTACAAAAAGGTAAATAGACACACTTGTCCTGCGGGGCTGCGGGCGTGCTCAGGGGCTGGGGCCGGGCTGTAGCTTTTGCATGATGGGTTAAGAGTTATTTGGCGTGACTGTGTTAGGGGCAGGGTGGGCGTGAGGGCGTGCAGCAGCTGTCAGGCCTGTTGGGCAGCCGGGGTCGCCCTGCAGCCCTTCACAGACCCTGCCCGCACCCCTGGCCCCTATTAACTCTGGGCTGAATTGGCGTTATGTAGGGGCATTGTGGGCGTGGTGTGGGCGGCGTGGGCGGTCTGGAGGTAGGGGGGGTCACATCAGCTGATACCAGCATCACCCACCCCAGTTTTTGCATGGCGGGCTGGGTGGCGGCGGTCAGGCGGGGAGGCGGCCGCTTGGCTGGCCGGGCGGGCGCTCAGCCGGGGAAGACCCTCGCCGCCGCCGCCACGTAGCTCACTCCAACAACATTTTTTCCCCCAAATTTCCACTTTATTTCACGTAAGACGGCCGTATGGAGGCCGGCGTGACCCAGGCCCACGTGCAAGCGGTCGCCATCCCCCATGAGGCGAGACCCCCCGGCGAGGGCCACAAGCACGGCTGCAATATGCATTACTTGTCAATTATTTACTTGCCATGTCAGGCTTCCCTTACGCACGTGACAGCCTGTAAACAATGCCGGCGTGGCCACTGCCTCCCCCCTCCCCCTCTCCTCACCCACAACGTTTCTCCATCACTCGCCTCTTTACTGACCAACTTTAGTCTTGAATAGAGAATAAATACTTTGGGGAGGACGGGCGGTGGTGGTGGTGGAGGTGAATGGCGGCGGTGGCGGTGGTGGTGGTGGTCTTGGTGGTGCGGCTTACGCCCTTCTCGTCGCGTAGCCGAATGGTAATTGTTGATTATTAAAAGGATTGGTCGAGGCGCTCTGGCCAAAACTACCAACACCACGTGCTTCGGTCCGCGTGTGTGTATGTATGTATGTGTGTCCCTCCTTGACCCATCCCTCAACGTTTTCAGGGAGTAGTGATTATAGAGTTACGTGTGTGTGTGTGTGTGTGTTGGGGGCTCGAGGGTGGAGGTGCGAGTCAACCTTTGTCTGTGCTGGGATGGTGGTGGTGTGGGCGCCTTGGTGGTGGTGGGGCGTGGGCGCTGTGGGGGTGAGATGACGCTCCTATACCTCCCTCAGACGCCCACCCGCCCGCCGCCTGCCTGCCTGCCACCCCAACTCACTCCCCCACGTCCTCCATTCCCCCGCCATTTGTAGGTGGCTGGTGCAGTCTCTCTCTCTCTCTCTCTCTCTCTCTCAGCCACCATCTTCACCACTCACCAGCAACCTCTTTTCACCTCTTACTTCGTCGCCAGTCCACTCACTTCCCTTGGCCGCCATCACCACCACCATTGGCGCCACCACCTCCATGTTCGTATCAGGTGGTGGTGGTGGTGGTGTAGTGGCAGGCTCCTCACCACCACTCCTGCTCATGGTGTTGTAGTGGTAATGGAGGGGATGGTGATCTGCCGTAAGGGGAAGGCATGCATTTATGGCGATGTGGTGATGACAGTGGAGTTCAGGGTCTGTTGTTTACCGCTTTGGTGAAGGTTTGGTGTGGCGATGGTGTGTTTGAACAGTGTGTAGCATTAGTGAGGTGATGGTGTTGCATTGCTTAGTGGCGATGGTGTGTTTGAACAGTGTGTAGCATTAGTGAGGTGATGGTGTTGCATTGCGTAGTGGCGATGGTGTGTTTGAACAGTGTGTAGCATTAGTGAGGTGATGGTGTTGCATTGCGTAGTGGCGATGGTGTGTTTGAACAGTGTGTAGCATTAGTGAGGTGATGGTGTTGCATTGCGTAGTGGCGATGGTGTGTTTGAACAGTGTGTAGCATTAGTGAGGTGATGGTGTTGCATTGCGTAGTGGCGATGGTGTGTAGTACTAGTGAGGTGGTGATGGTGCATTGCGTAGTGGTGATGGTGTTTGAACGGTGTGTAGTATTAGTGAGGTGGTGGTGTGTGAACGGTGTGTAGTATTAGTAAGGGTGGTGGTGCATTGCGTAGTGGTGATGGTGTGTTTGAACGGTGTGTAGTATTAGTGAGGCGGTGGAGGTGTGTTTGAACGGTGTGTAGTATTAGTGAGGTGGTGATGGTGTATTGCGTAGTGGTGATGCGTATATTATGCTTCACTGGAAGGTGGTGGTGTTGGTGGTGGTTCTGCTGCTCGCACCACTCCCTCGTTTCCCCCGCGTAGCCATCTGGCGTGTGTGCGCGCCCGCGAGCTAATATAACGCAAGAATGCTAATATACCTTTATTACATACATCCGTGAACCTGTGCACTTGTCTTACTTATGATGCTGCTACTGCCGTGTATGGAAGGAAACTTGTTAAAAGTAATAATGATAACAATACTAATTTTATTTTCACCCAATGGCATACAGGAAAACAACATAATATAATAGTGATGTATGGACTCTTATAGACTCGTATAAAAAAGAGCTTATGACATGACACGCACGCACACACGCGCACGTGAGAATCATTCACACTAATAATACTTCCTTTTGAAATATGTAATGGTGAGTTTTGAGACATTTCAAGCAAGATTCAAAAAGGGGAAAAAATAGAAACTGCATTTGCGTATACACAGGTAGCAGATTTATCACCGTTATTGTCATTACTGTGTACTTCCATCACTTACGGTGTGGCGGACAACAATTTGTGTAACTATTTCATATTTCTCATGCTGTTTAAATGTCATTCACCATACAACCGCTACTATTTTACTATTTTACTATTTCCACTACTGGGGTTGATAAATGGGTACCTGGGGAAGGTAACTGTGGTAACCCGGATGTAACACTAGCCCTGTGTCCCGGGGTAATGGGTTGTCACCCACCACAGGCTAATGCGACGGAGATGAGCACCGAGGCCACGCGCAGCATAGCGTATGCCCCCATCTTTACTTACCTTTATCCGTCCACACTACCGCTACTACTTATTCCACTACTACTACTACTACTTCCACCACCACCACCACCACTATTACAACAACCAACGGCACTTAAATCACCTCTACCACCCATAACGTCAAGGACAAACACACGGGTCCGGCAGTGCACTAGATTTCCCTTGCCCTCCTCCTCCTCCTCCAGTCGACTGTAAATTATTTCTGAATGAACTTCTAATCCGGAAGAGACCCCTCCCTCCCTCCCTCCCTCCCTCGTTCCCTTGTTGCTGGGATGTGGTGGAGGGAGGTGGAGGTGGTGCTTCTTAATTGTCTGTTTGACGTGATGGTGGTGGTGGTGGCGGCAGAGCAGAAACCTGTCTTACATGAGCCTGGAAGGACGGAGGAGAAAGATGGTTACAGTAGTAGTAGTAGTAGTTGTAGTTGTAGAAAAAGTAGAGAGAGAGAGATTGTTGAGGTGATATAGTTTGTAGTCATTATAATATTTTCTTTCGGTGATGGAAACGAGCCAAGGTTTGAATCACTCGCTCCCGCCACACACACACACACACACACCACACACACACACACACACACTTGCCTGTTGAGACTTAATCTGATTGTTGTTTTTACTATTATTTTTAGTTTTATTAGTTGTAGTAGTATTGATAATTGATATTCAGATAGTTATGGTGTGGAGCCTTTGTTATTTCATACAATTGTAGTAAATATTATTGTGATCGTGCTACTATAACCTGTACGGTTTTTTTCTGTATGCCTTCGGGGGAAAATATAATTATTATACAAGAGGGTTTTGACGCTAATGGTAATTTTCTTTTGCTAACGCGGAACTAAATCAGCATACAAGTTTATATTCTTTTCTTGTGTAGGCTGTGCAATTACGCTGGTTGTAAAGAAATAAAAAAAAGCTTGACCAGAAGCATATGAAAAAAAGAGAAAGAAAAGTAATATACAGTGTTCCAAAATACAAAATACATTATACTTTACTCAGTATTCCAAAATACAATACATTTATTTATTGGATTTATACTTCAGGGAGTCTTGTTTGGCATTTTCACAGAAAACCATCCTTCGATCTGGAGTATTTTGTCCAATTCATCCAGTTATCACAAGTAACACTTTAACTTCACGATTTAAAAGTCTGTTTTGCTGAAGCCACCGAATAACTATAGTGGAATCATCACACAACAGTGGTAGGATGCTATGGTTTGGAAGGTATTGCGTGCCAGGGTCCACTGACTCCTATGACTTTTTTTAGCCCACTTACTTTTATATAGTCCTACCTGACTGGAGCTAGGGTCCTGACTCCTCCCTTTTACCCATTTGACCTAACCTCACTTGGAAGGTGAAGTCAGGTCAGGTCTTGACCCCACCTGAAGAACTCACCCCAGGTGTTGCCACCTGAAGAACCGCCATCCCAGGATATCCCACCTGAAGAACCGTCACCCTGCCAAACTCTGGGGTGACGGATCTTCAGGTGATCCGAACAGCCAAATCTTTGTTATCTATATGTATTTTTGCCGCACTTTCATTCTTAAAAAAATATAAGAATTTCGTTTCCACACTTGGGAAAGGAAGGAAATAAGTGAACGTTAGATAGTGGGAGAATATAAAAGCTAAAGGAAATTGCATAGAAGGACGGATGGAAAGATTTGATGCAAACAAATATGTCGAAAATTCGAAATATATTTACATGTTGAAAGAGAGAGAGAGAGATAGTAGTTAGCCGCGATAATATAGGAAATAGAGAAGGGGAATGAAGTGAGAGAAACAGGAAGTAAATAAAGAAGGGAGGAACAGATGAGAGAAAAAACGAGAGAGAGGGAGATAAGGTGATGGAGGGGGGGGAGAGAAAGGTAGGAGGGAGAGAGAGAGGCAGGCTGGAGGGAGGGAGGGAGAGGCAGGCTGGAGGTAGGTATGTATAGCTTAGCATTTCCTCAAGGTCACGGCTTCCCAACGTTTTCTCACGCCCTTGTACAATAAACGTTTGTCTGCCAGTTGAATATGCAAATGTAGATGGGCTTGGAGGAGACTGAATGGCGAGGAGAGAGAGAGGTGAATGTATTAGATAGTTGTAGTGGTGGTGGTGATTATTGTGCTTACTAATGCTAACTATAATTATTGTGGTTATCTTTGGTATTAATTATAACTGATAATATTGATGATTGTAATAGTAATGGGAGTGATGGCAAATTTAAGTAAAGGAAATATATTAAGATCGTCAATGAATTAGGTATAAGATACGTGTGTAAAAGTATGTGATTAGGAAAAGGATTTGCGTCATCTCTTATCAGTCATGTTCTTATCGTTACCTATCAGAGAGAGAGAGAGAGAGAGAGGCACCCAGACAAACAGAAGGAGCCGCCACTTTACCAACGCCAATGATTGCAGTGCGAGTTCTCTTTATCGAGGTCAAGGAAGCCAAGACCAGGGTACATTACATTGTCAAGAGAGCGATAGTGACGTGCAAGGGGGGGAGGGAAGGGGGGGGGGCAGGGGGGTCAGATTCTCTTTCAAAGGGAAGGGAGGAGGAGGATATCAGCTGATTTTGTGTTGATTGCTGGTTATAGTGGTGGGGGTGGTATTAGTAGTTAGTAGAAGTGAGTCTGTTGCTTTATTGTTGTGTGGGGGGGGGGCGTAACATTTTGGTTGGAGAGAGAGAGTAAGAACAATCCCTGTCTCTTATTTAGTATTTTTCAATTCACAAATGTTGCACAACAAGAAACAATAAACATGTATAATTAAATTTGGTAGTGACGCCTTACTTCCCCCTCCCTCCTTCCCTCTTTTTTATTATCCCAGTTGTGTGTGTATGTGTGTGTGTGTGTGGAGCGATCAAGGGAGAAGGTTAATGACCGAATCAGCTAGCGAGTAAGCATCTGTCTCTCCCCCCCCCCCCCCCCCCCCCCCCCCTCTCCCTCACCCTTGTCCCTCCCCGCGTACCACCTCAGCCAGCGATTGCATAGGCGACCTTGAAACTTGACAGAATGAGTTTATTTATGTAATCGATTGAGTGAATGTGTGTGTGTGTGTGACGGTGATCTTTTAGCGGCAAGGAACACGGTTAGAGGAAGGGGGTGGTGGGAGGGAAGCATTACATATGTATGTCTCTGCCCCACGTGCGTCTTGAATGATGGAGTTGTAATAGTAACATGGTAAGGAAAAGAATGCGATCGAACATACACACACTGCACCTGCTGATATGTGTGTCTAGCTCATGCAAAAATATTCTTGCCTCTTCTAATCATGCACATAAACTGTTGCTGTTAGTTGTTACTACTACTACTATCACAAATACACACAACACAGCCTCTGGGGAACTGTCCTGGCTGTCCACAACGTCCCCACACAACACAGCACAACGCACATCCTCTGGGGGACTATCCTGGCTGTCCACGACGTCCCCACACAACACAGCACAACGCACCTCCTCTGGGGGACTATCCTGGTTGTCCACAACGTCCCCACACAACACAGCACAACGCACATCCTCTGGGGGACTATCCTGGCTGTCCACAACGTCCCCACACAACACAGCACAACGCACATCCTCTGGGGGACTATCCTGGCTGTCCCCAACGTCCCCACACAACAGCACAACGCACATCCTCTGGGGGACTATCCTGGCTGTCCCCAACGTCCCCACACAACACAGCACAACAAACAGCCTCTGGGGAACTATCCTGGCTGTCCCCAACATCCCCACACAACACAGCCTCTGGAGGACTATCCTGGCTGTCCCCAACATCCCCACACAACACAGCCTCTGGAGGACTATCCTGGCTGTCCACAACGTCCACACACAACACAGACTCTGGGGGACTATCCTGACTGTCCACAACGTCCCCACACAACACAGCACATCACAGCCTCTGGGGGACTATCCTGGTTGTCCACAACGTGCCCACACAACACAGCCTCTGAGGGACTATCCTGGCTGTCCACAACGTCCCCACACAACACAGCCTCTGGGGGACTATCCTGGCTGTCCACAACGTCCCCACACAACACAGCCTCTGGGGGACTATCCTGGCTGTCCACAACGTCCCCACACAACACAGCCTCTGGGGGACTATCCTGGCTGTCCAACACGTCCCCACACAACACAGCCTCTGGGGGACTATCCTGACTGTCCACAATGTCCCCCACACAACACAGCCTCTGGGGGACTATCCTGGCTGTCCACAACGTCCCCACACAACACAGCCTCTGGGGAACTATCCTGGCTGTCCACAATGTCCCCACACAACACAGCCTCTGGGGGTTTATCCTGGCTGTCCACAACGTCCCCACACAACACAGATCAACACAGCCTCTGAGGGACTATTCTGGCTATCCACACGTCCCGACACAACACAGCCTCTGTGGGACTAACCTGGCTGTCCACAAAGTCCCCACACAACACAGCACAACACAGTCTCTGAAGGACTATTCTGGCTGTCCACAACGTCCCCCACACAACACAGCCTCTGAAGGACTATTCTGGCTGTCCACAAAGTCCCCACACAACACAGCACAACACGGCCTCTGAAGGACTATTCTGGCTGTCCACAACGTCCCCACACAACACAGCCTCTGAAGGACTATTCTGGCTGTCCACAACGTCCTCACACACACACAGCCTCTGAAGGACTATTCTGGTTGTCCACAACGTCCCCACAACAACACAGCCTCTGGGGGACTATCCTGGCTGTCCACAACGTCCCCACACAACACAACCTCTGAAGGACTTTTCTGGCTGTTCACAACGTCCCCACACAACACAGCACAACACAGCCTCTGGGGGACTATCCTGGCTGTCCACAACGTCCCCACACAACACAACCTCTGAAGGACTATTCTGGCTGTCCACAACGTCCCCACACAACACAACCTCTGAAGGACTATTCTGGCTGTTCACAACGTCCCCACACAACACATCCTCTGAAGGACTATTCTGGCTGTCCACAACGTCCCCACACAACACAGCCTCTGAAGGACTATCCTGGCTGTCCACAACGTCCCCACACAACACAGTCTCTGAAGGACTATCCTGGCTGTCCACAGCGTCCCCACAACCACAGCCTCTGAAGGACTATTCTGGCTGTTCACAACGTCCCCACAACACAATCTCTGAAGGACTATTCTGGCTGTTCACAACGTCCCCACACAACACAGTCTCTGAAGGACTATCCTGCTGTCCACAACGTCCCCACACAACACAATCTCTGAAGGACTATCCTGGCTGTCCCAACGTCCCCACACAACACAGCCTCTGAAGGACTATTCTGGCTGTCCACAACGTCCCCACACAACACAGCACAACACAGCCTCTGAAGGACTATTCTGGCTGTCCACAACGTCCCCACACAACACAGTCTCTGAAGGACTATTCTGGCTGTCCACAAAGTCCCCACACAACACAGCCTCTGAAGGACTATTCTGGCTGTCCACAAAGTCCCCACACAACACAGCACAACACAGTCTCTGAAGGACTATTCTGGCTGTCCACAAAGTCCCCACACAACACAGCCTCTGAAGGACTATTCTGGCTGTCCACAACGTCCCCACACAACACAGCACAACACAGCCTCTGAAGGACTATTCTGGCTGTCCCAAAGTCCCCACACAACACAGTCTCTGAAGGACTATTCTGGCTGTCCACAAAGTCCCCACACACACAGCCTCTGAAGGACTATTCTGTCTGTCCACAAAAGTCCCCACACACACACAGCACAACACAGTCTCTGAAGGACTATTCTGGCTGTCCACAACGTCCCCACACAACACAGCACAACACAGTCTCTGAAGGACTATTCTGGCTGTCCACAACGTCCCCACACAACACAGCCTCTGAAGGACTATTCTGGCTGTCCACAAAGTCCCCACACAACACAGCCTCTGAAGGACTATTCTGGCTGTCCACAACGTCCCCACACAACACAGCCTCTGAAGGACTATTCTGGCTGTCCACAACGTCCCCACACAACACAGCACAACACAGTCTCTGAAGGACTATCCTGGCTGTCCACAACGTCCCCACACAACACAGCACAACACAGTCTCTGAAGGACTATTCTGGCTGTCCACAAAGTCCCCACACAACACAGCACAACACAGCCTCTGAAGGACTATTCTGGCTGTCCACAAAGTCCCCACACAACACAGTCTCTGAAGGACTATTCTGGCTGTCCACAACGTCCCCACACAACACAGCCTCTGGGGGACTATCCTGGCTGTCCACAACGTCCCCACACAACACAGCCTCTGGGGGACTATCCTGGCTATCCACAAAGTCCCCACATAACACAGCACAACACACATCTCTGGGGGACTATTCTGGATGTCCACAAAGTCCCCACACAACACAGCCTCTGGGGGACTATCCTGGCTGTCCACAACGTCCCCACACAACACAGCCTCTGGGGGACTATCCTGGCTGTCCGCAACGTCCCCACACAACACAGCACAACACAGCCTCTGGGGGACTATCCTGGCTGTCCACAACGTCCGCCCACACAACACAGGACAACACAGCCTCTGAAGGACTATCCTGCTGTCCACAAAGTCCCCACACAAACAGGACAACACAGCCTCTGAAGGACTATCCTGCTGTCCACAACGTCCCCACACAGCACAGCACAACACACAGTATCTGAAGGACTATCCTGGCTGTCCACAACGTCCCCCACACAGCACAGCACAACACAGTCTCTGAAGGACTATCCTGGCTGTCCACAACGGCCCCACACAGCACAGCACAACACAGTCTCTGAAGGACTATCCTGGCTGTCCACAACGGCCCCACACAGCACAGCACAAAACAGCCTCTGAAGGACTATCCTGGCTGTCCACAACGTCCCCACACACAGCACAGCACAACACAGTCTCTGAGGACTATCCTGGCTGTCCACAACGTCCCCACACAGCACAGCACAACACAGTCTCTGAAGGACTATCCTGGCTGTCCACAACGTCCCCACACAGCACAGCACAACACAGTCTCTGAAGGACTATCCTGGCTGTCCACAACGGCCCCACACACAGCACAACATACAGCTTCTTGGGGACTTACGGCTGTTCACAACGTCCTTACACAACACAGCACAATACACAGCCTCTTGGGGACTATCCTGTCTGTCCACAACGTCCCCACACAACACAGCACAATACACAGCCTCTTGGGGACTATCCTGTCTGTCCACAACGTCCACACACAACACAGCACAATACACAGCCTCTTGGGGACTATCCTGTCTGTCCACAACGTCCACACACAACACAGCACAATACACAGCCTCTTGGGACTATCCTGTCTGTCCACAACGTCCACACACAACACAGCACAATACACAGCCTCTTGGGGACTATCCTGTCTGTCCACAACGTCCACACACAACACAGCACAACACAGCCTCTGGGGGACTAGCAAAGACTTTATGGTTTCCAACAGTGTAATATTATAAGGCGTTTTTTTTTTTGTGTGTGTGTGTCTGTGACCTTCCAAACTTTTGAGAAGTTACACAGAATACAAAGTTTTCGCGTCATTTTTTTTTTTTTTTCAAGACAATCTCAGACATTGTGAAGGGAGGCGGGAGGGCTCTG
>JACEEZ010009681.1:223039-230539 GCA_016584305.1 Chionoecetes opilio | reverse complement strand
TCTCTCTCTCTCTCTCTCTCTCTCTCTCTCTCTCTCTCTCTCTCTCTCTCTCTCTCTCTCTCTCTCTCTCTCTCACGTCACGATAACGTTTGAGGTTGGTCAGTGGTTAAGTGCAAGAATGGTTACATCAGATTAGGGGGTAGTAGTAGTGGTGGCAGTAATAGTAGTAGTAGTTGTAGTAGTGGTGGCAGTAATAGTAGTAGTAGTGGCAGTAATAGTAGTAGTAGTGGTTGTGGTAGTTTTGGTAGTAGAAGCAATATTAATAGTAGTGATAGTAGAAGTAGTAGTAGTAGCAGTGGTGGTAGTAGTAGTAGTGGTGGTGGTGGTGGTGGTGGTTAAGGTGGTCAAATAAATCATACCTATCATTGGTGGTTCCCTGGACAGGTGTTGAGCGCACCTGGCGTGATGGGGGTGAGGGAGGGGGGCAGAGAGAGAGAGAGGAACGAATCAGGAAAACATGAGAGGAGGAAGAGAGAGGAACAAATCGGAAAGAACAAGAGAGAGAGAGAGCGAGAGAGGAGGAAGAGGGACAAGACGAAGAAAGGACGAATAGGAGGGGTTGAAATGACTAAATAGGAGGAGGGAGGAGGGTGGTGATGATGGGGTGATGGTAATAGGTATCATTATCTTTAATTATAGTCATCATTTTCACGACTTTTTCGGATTGCTAAAAAAAGGGGGAAAAAGTTTGCTTACCCAGTGTAATTTATGTGGGAATTTAGTTATTTACATATTTTTGTATAGCGAATGAACTTATTTCTTGGTTATTTAGTTATCTATTAACTATAGTAGTAGTAGTAGTAGTAGTAGTAGTAGTAGAAGTAGTAGTAGTAGAAGTAGAAGTAGTAATAGTAGAAGTAGTAGTAGTAGTAGAAGTAATAGTAGAAGTAGTAGTAGTAGAAGTAATAGTAGTAGTAGTAGTAGTAATAGTAATAGTAGAAGTAGTAGTAAAAGTAATAGTAGAAGTAGTAGTAGTAGAAGTAATAGTAGTAGTAGTAGTAGTAGTAGTAGTAGTAGTAGAAGTAGTAGTAGTAGTAGTAATAGTAGTAGTAATAGTAGAAGTAGAAGTAGTAATAGTAGAAGTAGTAGTAGTAGTAGAAGTAATAGTAGAAGTAGTAGTAGTAGAAGTAATAGTAGTAGTAGTAGTAGTAGTAATAGTAGTAATAGTAGAAGTAGTAGTAAAAGTAAGTAGTAGTAGTAGTAGTAGTAGTAGTAGTAGTAGTAGTGTAGTAGTAGTAGTAGTAGAAAAAGTAGTAGTTCCCTTTTAAATCTACCTGCTTACCCATTACCCAAGTCCTCCCCTCCCTCCCTTCTTTCCTTCCTTCCCTAAAGACCCTTCTCCCTGTGTATCTTTACCTATCCCTTGCTAATCTCCTGACCACCTTATAAACTCACCTTCATAATTCTTAGTTCAAGATAACAATAATCTCGTGTGAGCATCAATATCTCTATTATCAACTATTATATCTCTCTCTCTCTCTCTCTCTCTCTCTCTCTCTCTCTCTCTCTCTCTCTCTCTCTCTCTCTCTCTCTCTCTCTCTCTCTCTCTCTCTCTCTCTCTCTCTCTCTCTCTGACGTCACGATAATGTTTGAGGTTGGTCAGTGGTTAAGTGCAAGAAGGGTTACATCAGATTAGGGTAGTAGTATTAATAGTAGTAGTGGCAGTAATAGTAGTAGTAGTAGTAGTAGTAGTGGCAGTATAGTAGTAGTGGTTGTGGTAGTTTTGGTAGTAGAAGAAATATTAATCGTAGTGATAGTATAAGTAGTAGTAGTAGCAGTGGTGGTAGTAGTAGTAGTAGTAGCAGTGGTGGTGGTAGTAGTAGTAGCAGTGGTAGTAGTAGTAGTAGTAGTAGTAGTAGTAGTAGTAGTAGTAGTAGTAGTAGCAGTGGTGGTAGTAGTAGCAGTGGTGGTAGTAGTAGTAGTAGTAGCAGTGGTAGTAGTAGTAGTAGTAGTAGTAGCAGTGGTGGTAGTAGTAGTAGTGGTGGTAGTAGTAGATTCATTCCCCAAGTTTATCTATCTATAATTTTCTTCAATCTTTCTTATTTCTGATGGTTATAATAAATACAACTCAAAACTTAACTCGTTTTCTCAATAAATTATTATCATTAGTTACTGTTATTATTCAAGTTAAGGTTATTGTAACGTAAGTCTTATAAGTTAAGTTAAGGACTAAGGTATATTGATTCACCTATATTATTCAATTAGGTTCATTAAAACGTAAGTCAAACCATTCTCGTTCTGATCCTTCTTGACCTTCAAAGCTTCTGATTTATTAAGTCAGACAAAAAGTGGTGAATCTTTCCTTAGTTCAACGTTCTTTCTCTCTCCTCTATTCACTAATCCGTATTCACTATCCATTTCATTTTTCTTCTATTCTCATTCTTCATTCTCTTTCTCATTTCACTTTTCTATTCTCATTCCCTCACTCTTCTATCTCATTCCCTCATTCTATTCTCATTCTTTTTCTTCTATTCTCATTCCCTCACTTCTTCTATTCTCATTCTCTCACTTCTATTCTCATTCTTTTTCTTCTATTCTCATTCCCTCACTTCTATTCTCATTCTTTTTCTTCTATTCTCATTCTCTCACTTCTATTCTCATTCTTTTTCTTCTATTCTCATTCTCACTTCTATTCTCATTCTTTTTCTTCTATTCTCATTCTCTCACTTCTATTCTCATTCTTTTTCTTCTATACTCATTCTCTCACTTCTATTCTCATTCTTTTTCTTCTATTCTCATTCTCACTTCTATTCTCATTCTTTTTCTTCTATTCTCATTCTCACTTCTATTCTCATTCTTTTTCTTCTATTCTCATTCCCTCACTTCTTCTATTCTCATTCTTTTTCTTCTATTCTCATTCTCTCACTTCTATTCTCATTCTTTTTCTTCTATTCTCATTCTCTCACTTCTATTCTCATTCTTTTTCTTCTAAACTCATTCTCTCACTTCTATTCTCATTCTTTTTCTTCTATTCTCATTCTCTCACTTCTATTCTCATTCTCTCACTTCTATTCTCATTCTCTCACTTCTATTCTCATTCTTTTTCTTCTATTCTCATTCCCTCACTTCTATTCTCATTCTTTTTCTTCTATTCTCATTCTCTCACTTCTTCTCTTCTCATTCTCTCACTTCTCCTATTCTCCTTCTCTTTCTCCTTCTCTTGCTTCAACTCAATTTCTTATTTTTTGTCAGACGAGTAAATAAGAAAATTAATGGAGTTAGTTTTTTTCTCCAACATTTATTGCATGGAGGGACATAAGTTTTCTGATAGCCATTCATTATATCCTGTCGTTAATATTAAGCACACGTATTATTCTGATTGAAGAGAGAGAGAGAGAGAGAGAGAGAGAGAGAGAGAGAGAAGCAAATAACCAGGCGAGCAGTTGCATGAATGAAAGTAAAAGAAAATTATAACAAAAATAAAGAATGAAAAGCCATGCAATTTAGAGCAAATTCAAGTAACAAAGACAAACAAGTAAGAGAAAGATAACTGAGAGAGAGAGAGAGAGAGAGAGCATGGAAAGTTGTGATGTGTGTTCGTGATTTATGAGGGATAAACACAGTCACAAACGGAATTATTACATAAGAAAATAAGGAGGCTACAAGAGGCCGCGAGACCTACACGTGGTAATTCCTGTAAATTAGGAATAAAAAAGGACAAAAAAATAGATCAAAATAGAAAACTTTCTAATATCAACAAGTGACAATTTACAATAAGTGTGAACAAATAAGGAGAAATGTGAACGTGAAAAAATAAAAATTCATAATATTAATAAACAAATATACTCACAGCAAAGGAGTTTGGAAAAATATATAAAGGCTGTGATGATTTTGACATGACATTGTGTTTTCATTTTCTTTTAAAGTAGGAGTTGGAATGCAGCAAGTAGGAGGTGGAGAGATTGATTGAAAGCCGAGCGAGCGAGGCGCTGCTTGACAGGCCGGGGGCCGCCTGGACCCCCGGACCCCCACGCCTTTGAAGGTGTTAAAATATGCATTCTGGCTGTTATTCAGGGTCAAATTCACTCCTTTCATACAATATTTATGGGCTATTTTCTGGAAAGGAAATTTTTTTTTGGAAAGTAGGCGGCGCAAGTTTGCGAGTAGACCAGTAATTGCCCCGTCCACCGCCTGGTTTTGAAAGTGTGAGTCTGTGACATCATGCACTTTTTTAAACTGGAAACTCATAAAGTGTGTGTGCGCGCGCGTGTGTGTGTGTGTGTGTGTGTGTGTGTGTGTGTGTGTGTGTGGGGCCTTATGGTGGTGGCAGGGGGGGGTGGTAGAAATAACGGTTGTAGTGGAGATTATTCTTTATATTTTATTGGTAAAAGTTTGAGGCATTTTATTTTTATATTATTATTATTTTTATTTTTATTACAGATCCTCCTCCTCTCCAATCAGTTGATGATAAGGAAAGGAAAAAAAGACAGGAATAAGGAATTTATACACACACACACACACACACACACACACACACACACACACACACACACACACACACACACACACACACACACACACACACACGTATCCATTCATCTTATTCATAGTAGTAGCCCTCCTCCTCCTCCCTTCCCCTCCCTCTCTCCCTCCTTCCCCTCCCCTCCCCTCCCTCCCTCCCTCCCCCTCCCTTCACCTAAGCATAGATTAACCCTTACCTCCCTTCCCCCCCTTCTCCCCTCCCTCCCTCCCTCCTCCCTCCTCACCGAGTGGGTTACGTCACCGCCACGTGTTCGATGTAAACAAACAATGACACACGGTAATGGGCTGACGGAGTAGCAGCAGCAGCAGGAAATAGTAGTTGTCAGCTGGTTCTCACGATTGCGTGGTTGTTGTTGTTAATGTTGTTGTTGTATTGGTATTACATCTCTAAATTATGTTTCTCCTCCCTATTAACGCCCAGATTTTTCCTTTTCTATATAAAATTGTGTTGTCGAGCCATGAAATTACGAAAAGTAACTAAATATACTAAATTAGTTAATGGACGAGGATATTAATATTAAACAGGTCATATCTATAAAATATTGCTTATAGTCACTAAAATTCGTCTAATGGTACCCAGATTACAATGGAAATTACGTTCTGGGCCTCAAGGGGTTAAGTGTTATTATGGTGCTATTTCTTTTTCTTTTTTTATCGTGTGGTTATTATTTATATTTACATTTTATTTTAGTTGCCTTGTTATACGATCATATTTGTTATGTTCAAGTAATTCTAACTTCATATTTGTTACATACCTTGATCTAATTTCCTATTTTATAATATATTTCATGCTTGCAACAAGTTTTCTCTTTCGTCTATATTTAATTTCATCTATTTCATCTGAGTCTAATACCAACCTAACCATCAACAAAGGCATACACACAGACAGACATATAGATAGATAGCGATAACAAAGGCATACACACAGACAGACATATAGATAGATAGCGATAACAAAGGCATACACACAGACAGACATATAGATAGAGATAGTCATGTTCTGGTCCAACAAGCAATGGACATGTTTGATTTTATTCTGAAACTCACTTTTTTTTACTCTCTCTCTCTCTCTCTCTCTCTCTCTCTCTCTCTCTCTCTCTCTCTCTCTCTCTCTCTCTCTCTCTCTCTCTCTCTCTCTCTCACACTTTACACTGCACATCCTCTCTCTCTCTCTCTCTCTCTTTACACTGCACATCAAAGGGATCTCATTGCTTTAACATGAAACACCGCCACTTGTGGATGAGAGAGAGAGAGAGGGGAGGGGGGGCTGTCCGCTTTAAAAGGCCAAGTCAATCCTACGTAAGTGATGATGATTAATCTCCTATATCTCTCTCTTTTCTCTCTTCTCCCCTCTCTCCTCCCCCCTCTCCCTTTCTTCTTTTCTCTTTTTCTCCCCTCTCTGCCTTCTCTCTCCCCTCTCTCTTCTCTCTCTCTCCCCCCGGGAAATTCAAAAATTGAAAAATTTCGCAAAAACCCTTTTTTTTTATAAAAAGAGGAGGGGAAAAAGGACTTGCCCTTGGGTAAATAACGATAAAGGTTTTTTCGGAAAATTAAAATTGTTTTTTCATGTTTTTTTATCTTCAGCATTATTCTCTCTTTCCCCCTTTCCATTTTTTCCTAATCTTTTTCTTTTTTTCCTTTCCCCCCCTTTTCCCTTTCCCTTCTTTCTTTTTTAAAATTATTTTTCCCCTTTACTTTTTTTTTTCCCGCTTCCCAAGTTGCCATCACACACACACACACCACACACACAAAACCCCCCCCACACACACACACAAAAAAACACCACACAACAAAACCCCACACCACACACAACACACACAAAAACAACACACACACCACACAAAAACACACACAACCCAAAACCCATAACACAACACACCACCCCCACCCACACACACACAAACACCCCACACACACACACACACACAAAACCCACACAACACACCCCCACCAAACAAAAAACACAAGCCCCAACTACACACACACACACACCCCACACACACAACCACACACACACAACCACCCAAACACAAACACCAAAAAAACACCCCCACCACACACAAAACCACACACACAAAATATATTTATAACACTTGTAAGCTACCCTACTTCCCTTTGGGGAGAGAGAGAGAGAGAGAAAAGAGAAAAAAAAAATGTGTCCTTTTTTTTTTCTTTCCCCCCTAAACGCTTGCCTAAAAAAGAGAGGGGGGAAAAGGGGGAGGTGGGGGTGGTAGAAATTTGGTGGGGGGGAGAAGGGGGGTAGAAAATTTGGTAGAGGAAAGGGGGGGGGGGGGTGTAAGGGTTTTCCGAAATTGAACCCTGATTTAGGGTTTTTGTGTGGTGTGTGTGTTTTTCCTTTTTACTCTTTTATTTCTGGTTTTATTTTTTTTTATAATATTTTGTAAAGGCGAATGAAGGCTGGGTATTTTGAGGGTGGGCAGGCAACAAGTGTAAATAATAAAAAATTTCCTTTCTCTTTTTTTTCTTTTTTTTTATTTAAACAGTTTTTTAATCTCGGGTTTCCACAGTTTTAAAAGAGGAGAGAGAGAGAAAAGGGGAAAAGAGGAGAGAGAGGCTTTTGAAGATAGATTAATTAAGGGATAAAAGTTCAAATTTTTCTCTCTCTCCTTTTCCTCTCTCTCTTCTAATTCCCTTGTTTTCCCATTTTTATTTGGGGAAAGGTTTTTTTTGTGTGGGGAGAAGGGGGGGAGGAAAGGGTAAGGGGGAGCGGTTCCTTTGGGGGGAACACGTTTGATTAGCTCCCGGTGGGGGGCCGTCAACCATGGGATTATCTCTCTCCCCCCTTTTTCCGTTTTCCATCTCCCTTTTCCTTTTTCTCTCGTTTTTCTCTCTCGGATTTTTCCTCTCTCTCCTTTTTTGGGCTGTTGAACCTCAAACGGTTACTGTCTTCTTTTTCTCTCTCTCTCCTCTCTCGCCCCTCTCCCCTCTCCCCTCTCTCTCTCTCCCTCTCTCTCGTCTCTCCTTCTTCTCTCTCTCTCTCTCTCCCCTTTTCTCCTT
>JACEEZ010009681.1:215539-220539 GCA_016584305.1 Chionoecetes opilio | reverse complement strand
TCTCTCTCTCTCTCTCTCTAACGACACTGCAAAAACAGGAAAGTCAACAAAAGACAGACAAATAAACAGACTCACCACAATCACACCACTACAATTACTACTGCGATTATTTATTTTTATTTATTACGTACTTATAATATTTTTGCTGCCACTTCCACCACATCTACATTACCAATAGTGTCAGGGATTACTACTACTACTATTATTACTACTACTACTACTACTACTACTACTACTACTACTACTACTATTACTACTATACTACTACTACTACTACTACTACTACTACTACTACTACTACCACTACTACTACTACTCTAATGATGAAATGTTCGTAGTAGTTAAGTAGTTATAGGTGTATTAGTGATAGTGGTAGAAGTGGTGGTGGTGGTGGTCACCCACCACCACCATTTCTATTTCTGGCACTAGTACACACACACACACACTCTCTCTCTCTCTCTCTCTCTCTCTCTCTCTCTCTCTCTCCTCTCTCTCTCTCTCTCTCTCTCTCGCTCGCTCCAATTAGTTTCAGTATTTCCTTTATTTTGATTTTTCAGTGTTTTCTCATGTATTCCCTCTTCGTTTTGTCTTGTCATTCTCTCTCTCTCTCTCTCTCTCTCTCTCTCTCTCTCTCTCTCTCTCTCTCTCTCTCTCTCTCTCTCTCTCTCTCTCTCTGTCTGTGTGTGTGTGTTTTATGCCTTTTCTCTTCATTGCTTCTAAGTTACGTATGATATCACCACCACCATCACAACAACAATGATGATAATAATAATTAGGGTAGTAATGATCATAGCAACAATAATTATGTAAGAAATGCGTTTGAATGACTTGATTCGTCTGTACACACACACACACACACACACACACACACACACACACACACACACACACACACACACACACACACACACACACACACATACACACACACACACACACACACACACACACACACACACACACACACACACACACACACACACACCTGTTAGTGATACAGCAACGTGTAGTGGTTGGCATAGCTTTCCGAGAGAGAGAGAGAGAAAGAGAGAGTTCAAAGGTTTCGTCTCCGTTATTCCTTTGTTATGAAACCATACATAACTCCTCTCTCTCTTTCTCTCCATATATTCATTTGGTATTGTAAAGAAGGGCCTATAAACCACAGAGAGAGAGAGAGAGAGAGAGAGAGAGAGAGAGAGAGAGAGATTGTTGTGCTTATGAATTAGATACTTTTTATTCATTGTATATACATGTACTGCAAGATGTGTTGTATTTTCTAACAAATTTCAAAGTATTCATGTAAGCTAAGTAGAAAAGTTTTTATCTGGAGAAGCGCCTTTACTAATCTCATATTGTGTTCAGTTCCTTATTAGTGTTTTTATTCATAATCTTTGGTGCGTTTTGTTTCTTTATTTTTTTTTACCCATTATCAATTTCATTCCTCTTGTCTTTCATTTAGCTTTATTTTTGTTGTTCTTATTTTTCCTCGTACTGTAAAACGATTGCGTGTACTTGAGAAATTAGAGTCGTGAATAAGGAAAGGATTGAACCACCAAGGATATGTAGGGGAGAGCGGGGCAGGTTGCATCATTGCCTCTAACTCGCATGTTTATCACACGTACATCGTCTTAATACTACTACTACTACTACTACTACTACTACTATAAACTACTACTACTACAACTACAACAATAATAATAATAAAAAAAGTTAATGCGAGTTAGAGGCAATGATGCAACCTGCCCCGCTCTCCCCTATACACCACTCCATCATAACCACTGCTGCGATTTAATGATAGACGTCATTTATATACTCTATTAACTCTCTACACTTATATTATTACTAACATCCTCTCCCCCACACACACCTCAAATGTTTAATCTTCCCAATGTAAAGATATCTGTCTAATTATACTTTTCCACCTGAGAAGACCCTACTCACACCTGTCACTACCTACCTAACTTAACCCCTTCACGCCCAGGTCTTTCCTTTGCTATATAAGATTGTATGTTGTCGAGCCATAACATTTCGAAAGTAACTGAATATACCAAATTAGCTAGTGGACGAGGATACTAAACAGGTCGTATTTTTAACGTAATGCTTATATTCACCAAAAATTGTCTAATGGTACCCATATTACAATGGAAATTACGTTATGGGCCTCAAGGGTTAAGCACCTGTACACCTGCCGAGGCCACGACCTAGCCACAGGTCCTGCCACGCACTGCTTCATGTAGTATCAAATGTAATATCTCCATTTTCTTCTCAGTATGTACAATTATTTAGCTGTGTAATATGAGTTCATGTGTGATTTTATCTGTTTATCATTTTGATTTCTGCATTTCTTCCTTGGTCCCATAAATATATATTATATTATGAAATACAGTAAACCCTCTCTAATTCGAACTAATTTGGAGGAGACCTGGGTCGAATTAGCCGAAAGTCCGAATTAGCCGATGGTTACCTCTAGCCCCTCTATACAAAAAGAACTCACTCAAACATGCCAAAACAGCACAGATTGTGTATAGTACTTGTTGTTGTATAGTACATCACCAAAACCATCGTATTTATACGATAATTATAAGTACACACTTATAATACCACATGATAATAATAATAATACAAGTTACAATAGAACAATACAGTATATATATATATATATATATATATACTGTACATATAAGAACTCATAAACCATCAATTTCTTACTACCTACTTAAAGATTAGATTATACACCCACACATTTTTGCATGGGTGGCTCAAATAGGGATTAATAATAATAACAATAATACTGAAAATACTAATACTGATCGTTGTATTGAAGTAATGATTAATCTAGCAATGCCTATCATATTTTTATATCTTGTAAGTTTTGTCTAATTTGTGATTTTGAAGGAATATCTGGAAGTATCATGTCATTGTGAATGGGCTGAAATAGGGACTTCTAATCATTGTAACTGAACACTGACTCAAGATTCGTGTTCAGCATGCCCGAAAACGGATAGGAACTAATTTTCAAGCAAATCTATTCTTCAAAAAATAGATTTGTTTGAAAATGAGTTCCTAGCAGTTTTCAGACATGCTGAACACGACTCTGCAGTCAGCGTCATTAACGTTCTTTTCTTTTTTCCTGTATACCTTCGGGTGAAAACTAAATTATTATTAGTACATATTATTAACACTAACCCCCATGTGCACCCTTGCAGGAGGCGGCGGGGACGGGCCATGAGTGTGCTGGACACGGACGGTTCTCCAAGCCGCCCCAGCACCCCCCCTCCACCCCCCAGCACCTGCAGCAGCCTCCTCCCCAGCCTCCAGCACACCAGCCGGGAATGAGGGTGTCCCCGGCCCCGCCTCTCACCGCAGGAACCAACCCGCCTCACCCCCCTCACTCCCCTCATATGTCTCCCGCTGTGGGTAAGTGAACACTGAACACACACACCTTCCCTCCCTTCTCCCCTCTCAAAGAACACTCCTCCAAAGTGTCCTCCTCCTCCTCCAAAGTTTCCTCCTCCTCCTCCTCCTCCTCCTCCTCCTCCTCCTCCTCGATTTCCAACTAACAAGTGTTGATAAAGAAAAAGATTAGGCGTTATAATCTCGAAAGATCTCAAACGAATAACCAAATTATAGAGGTAGTAAAAACTGCAAATAAATTGGTTGGCTTTATTGGACGAACTTTCAGTTTCAAATCTGAAAAAGTTATACTCATCTTTTTAACTCGCTTGTTCGCCCCCATCTAGATACTGTGGCAGTTCTGGTCACCTTATTATAAAAGGACATAGATAACTAGAAAAAATACAGCGCAGAGTAACCAAAATGATACCTAGATTGCGTAATAAATCGTACGAAAATCGGCTCAAAGAACTTAACTTATTCCACTAACAAAACGAAGGATAGAGGTGACCTCATCGAAGTCTTTAAAATCTTCATGGATTTACGAACGTAGTCCCAGAAAATCTTTTCACGCTAGACCGGTCAAGCTCAACTAGAAACAACGGATTTAAAATAAGCAGGAAACGGTTTGTAACGAACGAAGCAAAGTACTTCTTCACAAGCCGTGTTTGTAACGTATGGAATGGGCTGCCCTCAGACGTAGTAAACTCAAATACAATAGAATCATTTAAAAATCGCCTCGATAAATATTTCATATCAAATCCCGGTTGTCACTGTTTATCTCGGAATAATAAATTTATCTCGCGGGCCTCTGATACTTACTCTCATTGCGTAAAATGATTGCGAGTCGCGTCTACACAACCCCTCCCACACGTCTCAGACAGCCCCGAGTAAACGGTCACTACTACAACTTTTGACCTGTGACGGGCTGTGGTTTCAGTAAGGGCCCTGTCAGTTAGTGACCACCATCGGGATTTATATACCAGGGGTCACTGCTGCAGGGGGCATTGAAGTGCACGGCGTCCCTACTTGGAAAGTGCACTACCGCAGTGGATTGTACGGAGCTGGGGCCTGATTGACTGCTGCCTCCCAAGAAAGCGCCAGGCAAGGCTGCCGCACCACCCTTGAACTTCCACACTGAGCCTACACCAACACTACATTAGACCTCATAACACACACAGATAGCCCCGAGTTAACGGTTACCACTACTACTCTCGACCTGTGACGGGTTGTGGACCAGTAAGGGCCCTGTCAGTTAGTGACCACCATCGGGATTTAAAGTACCAGGGGTCACTGCTGCAGGAGGCATTGAAGTGTACGGCGTCCTACATGGAAAGTACACAATCCGCAGTGGATTGAACGGAGCTGGGGCCTGACTGACTGCTGCCTCCCAAGAAAGCGCCAGGCAAGGCTGCCGCACCACCCTTGAACCTCCACACTGTGTTCACACCATTACAAAACACGCATAACATGACCAATCTATCAAGCACTAAACCTACCCCCACAAACTAGTAGTAGTTAGCCATAGATTACAGCTTTCAACTTTCCTCACAAATTCCATGCAGTTTTTCTATACTGCATGGTATCACTTCATTTCCGGCCAGCTT
>JACEEZ010009681.1:153039-213039 GCA_016584305.1 Chionoecetes opilio | reverse complement strand
ACATATTTTTTTCCACCCTGAACTCTTTCTTGCTCTGACTCTTGGCTCCACCTGTTTCTCTCTCTCTCTCTCTCTCTCTCTCTCTCTCTCTCTCTCTCTCTCTCTCTCTCTCTCTCTCTCTCTCTCTCTCTCTCCAGGATGTCAATCGGTTTAGTCTGAACTTAAGGAAGAGACCAGTTTTTCCTGAGAGAGAGAGAGAGAGGTGTCAGTAGCCAGGTAATCTTAAATATCACCTTTGTTGACCGAGTAGCAAAGCAGAACCTACCTCCTCCTCCTCCCCCTCCCCCTCCCCCTCTCCCTCCTCCTCCCTCCTCCCTCCTCCCTCCTCCTCCCTCCTCCTCCCTCCTCCTCCTCCCTCCTCCTCCTCCTCCTCCTCCTCCTCCTCCTCCTCCTCCTCCTCCCTCCTCCTCCTCCTCCAAGAATGATTTGCTGTTTTACCTTTTTTTCTCACAACTTGTCAGAGAGAGAGAGAGAGAGAGAGAGAGAGAGAGAGAGAGAGAGAGAGTATTTGACCTGTTCAAGATGGGAAGGTGTTTTTGCAGCCTCCTGATAATTGTTGTGGTAGCGGGTTTGAAGGAGGGAGGGAGGAGGGGGCAGGTAAAGGTGGGGTAGGAGGGAGGGAGGGAGGGGACTATTGGGGAAGAAGGAAATACACGTCAGCGAGAGAGAGAGAGAGAGAGAAAGCCCCTCTTAGTTATCGTATGTCATCCAGTCAGCCTGTTTGTGGGAGCAGGTTGACTGGACGACTGTAAAAATGGACTGAACTGAACTGCCACCAACCGGGTCGTCCCAACCTTTTACCAGGCCAACAGTTACAACCAACAATCTACCGCTTCACAACTCTGATTATTATGCAGGAGATGTATGCTCCGGTACGGCAATGTTCCTCCAAACCCAGCGACCCAACACCTAGCACTGAGGGCAGGCACTAAGGCATGGTGGAGGCAGGGTCAGATAGATACCATATGACCCTGGGTAGAGGTAGGAGAGGAACCCGACGCCACACAATAAGGACCTCCAACGCAATAAGAACATAAGAAAATAAGGAAGCTACAAGAGGCCATGAGACCTACACGTGGTAGTTCCTGTAAACAATGCGTGCAGGCAGAGGGTCGCCAGCAGCAAGAGGGCAGAGAGGTGTTGGCAAACTGACCTGTGACCTCCAGCTGACAGGTTCCAGTGTGGGTAGTATTGTGTTACAGCCACAAGAGTTACATGCCAAGTCATACCTAGAGTCTCAGAGTTTACATGTCTTTAACTCTGTGGTTGCAGCTTATCAAAGAACAAAACGGGACCACGCGCCAGGAAGCCATGCCCTGTAAACAAGCTTGACGGGACAGTCTACCATCCGCCTGAAAACTAAGCAACTAAGCTCATGGCCCGGACAGTCAGCAATATGATGAGACACCGTGACCCTGACAGGACACCCCCACCTGGCTGACATGCATACAGACGCACCACTACAAGGTCAAGAAGATCCTGCAAGAAAGCATGATAGAGAAGGCTATTGGTCCACACAATGGAGCCACACCCTGGAGGTCACTGCCGACAGGTGCTATAGGCATACAAAAACAAACGAAAACCCATCATTGTTGCAAGTATGTCAGCCTAGCAAGTGCAGGTAGCCACCCACCGATGGATAACTTCACACCCAACGCCAATGACCTCTACTTATGTGTATCAAGACGGTCATTAGAATAAATATACAAAAGGGAGAGAGAAAACAAACTGATTTAAAGGGAGGAAGGGAGAGTGAGTGGGCAGTATTTACTCTTCACACACTCCTTACCACCTCAATGATCTCTCTCTCTCTCTCTCTCTCTCTCTCTCTCTCTCTCTCTCTCTCTCTCTCTCTCTCTCTCTCTCTCTCTCTCTCTCTCTCTCTCTCTCTCTGGTATGCCTTTTTACATTGATTCTGTTGTCCACTTCTATTCTAATTACTTTTTCATCTATCAATTATTCTTGTAGTAGTGTTGCAGGTTATTCTTTGTTGTAGAATGATTGTGATGAGTGCGCATGTGACGGTTCCTTTTCTTTTGGTGTCAATACAATTATTTCATCATCATCATCAGTTATGTTAATTCTCCTGAAGGTGGCTAACGAGGTAGAGGGTGTTAGGTGTTGCAGCATCACCACCACAGGGTCCGGTGTTGCGTGGTGTTGTGGTGGTAGCTTTGGGTTGTTGCCTTAAAGGAAATAAAAGTGTTGGGTTGTGTGTGTCTGCTGTGATAGTAGTGTTGTGTCTGCCTCTGTGTGTGTGTGTTGTGTGTGTGTGTGTGTGTGTGTGTGTGTGTGTGTGTGTGTCTGAGAGAGTGTATTTACCCTGCTGTAGCATACAAGGCCTGAGCTGTAGGCATGCAGTGCTGGCCTCGTTCCTAGATTGATCTAAGTTTTCCACGAAATGACATTCCTTGCCTGTACAAAGTCTTCTACACCTTTTCAAGCATCTATACTTTTATGATTTTTTTACATTTATTTTGTGTGATTATAATTCACTTCAAAACTAAAGCTTATGACGTATTTCAATAATAGGATTATGTGAAGTGGGAGACTGCACGTGATAGCTATTAACGATAAAAAGATATGTATTAATGGTAATAACTAATAATTATGAAAGCAATAGTGAATATGATCATTGCTAATTAACGTTTATCACTTGTGCAGGTTTTTGTGCATTATTATTTAAGATTTTTATAAGTGTAAGCTCAGGACTATCCATCTGCATCCCCTCCTGCATGTAGGAGGGATGTACGGTGATGTGGCGGTGTGTTTCCTACATGATGTTTTCATGGCGCTGTATTAATTGTGTGTGTGTGTTGTTGCAGGAGGCCCAGGGAGTGTGGTGATGCCCCCCCACCCCGGCAGTGGTCAGAGTGACGGCCGCAGCGGCAACATGCACACCCCTGGCTACCCCCCTGGTGCTGCCCCCCCACATATGCCCTCAGGCCCACCAACGGGGCCCCATAGCTATCCCTCAAAGATTAGCCACCTCCCCCCTGGAGCACCCCCGGGGCCTTCTTATGGCCAGCCTGCTTACCAGGGGGGTCATCAGTACCCGCCAGTGAGGGCGCAGGGGCCCATGATGCAGCCATACCCACAAAACTTTCCCCCAGGAGCCCCTCAAGGCTCTCAAGGTGCCCCCTCCTCAATGCCCCCCGGGCCCCAGTACCCCCCGCGGCCCCCGCACAACAACCACGTCCCCCCCAACACGCCATACGGGTATCCTCCATTTGGGGGCTGGGGTGCGCAGGGGCCTCCGGGCCCGGGCATGTCTGGCTCCATGATGGCCGTGGCGCCCTCCATGGCGGGCAAGGGGCCACCTGTCCAGATGCCCGGCCAGGTGGGGCAGCCGGGCAGCAGCGTGGGTGGGCCACGCCCGCACACCCCTCCTCACACCCACTACCTGAAGCACATGCCCAAGTACACCACCTACTCGGGGCCTCAGATGTACCCCAACGGCCCAGGAATTGCCGGCCTGCCACCGGGCGGCCCCAACAGCAGTCGGGAGAGTCCTCAAAACAACATGCCGCCCCCCACCTCCACCCCGCAGCCCCTCACCCCCTCCAGTAACCCCCTGGACTCTGGCGACCACGCCTCCGCCCCCTCCACCGGCCTAAGCAACAGCAATCCACCCTCCATCGGGCCGGACGGCAACCCCGTGGTGGACGAGGCCTCACAACAGTCTACCGTCTCCAACAACTCAGCTGGTGAGCCTTTGTGACAACACTGTCCAGGGTGACAGGGACTCTTGTGCCAGTGTCCAGTGTCTGTGGCCTCTGTCATGCTGCCCTGCCCTGTAGTGGGTTGTGGGGAGCAGCAGGATATCTCAGTCCCCTTTATAAGCTCCGGCATGGACTTCAATGATCCCTTTCTGCCAAACGTTTCAATGATTACTCTTTTGATATCTTCAAACTCTGAATGGCAGTGGCAGGAAGTTAATGGTTTGGTTAGTCAGTTACTCATACGTATTTAGTTCAAGTAGTCTATAAGAAAAGTGGCTACTGGGATAGGTTTCTAATAGAAAACAAGAATATGAAGAAAACAAAAATGATCAATATTAGATTGGGACTCGAAGCTCAAATTATAGTGGAAGATTTATACATAGGATACCTTCATGTACATTAATTCAAGCTTGGATACTGTCAGAACTTTAACTAGAAGCTATAATTCAATAAGCTTTATCTTCCCTTCTCTTTCTCCCTGTGTAGTCTTTCCTGATCCCCACCCACCACTAACACCTCCTTGGTCCACAGCCTCTGGGGAAGACCGCTCGGTGACTCCCAAGCCCCACAAGGAGGGTCCGATGGGCGGCCCCACAATGCCCGGCGGGATGGGCAGCGGACAGCACCCCCCGTCGCACCCCCCGACACCCATCAACTCTGCCTCCTCCCCCGGCGCTGTCTCCATGAATTCACAACAGGATGAGTTTGACACCGTGAACTCGCCTGGGTGGCCAAGAAGCCCCAGCACACAGACGGTAGGGCCACCACAGCATGTCAGGGCATTGGGGCAGTGTGGGGCGGGGCATTGGGGCAGGGAGTCCGGGGGGCAGTGCGGGGCGGGGCAGGGCAGAGGGAGGGAAGCGTAAAGATCACTAGGAGGAAGGGGAAGGGTAATCCAGGTGTAGAGATCAAATAGGTAATTACAGATTTGTTTAAAAAATCACCTATTATTCTTTTGATTTTAGTAGTGGCAGTGTCCAGTATATGATGGAGGGAGGCAAGGTTATGTATGTGTGCGTGTGTGTATACTTCTGTATGTAAGTGTGTGTGTGTATTAACCATGCCCTCTCAACCAGACACATAATCCCCCGAGCCAACGATCACATACTCGTCGGCTTCACTCACCTGCTTCAGACTAAAGGTTATTGTACTGACGTCGTTAAAGAAAGATCGAATAGGGACTACACCAGGCCCCTGTTTCTTGTTACACTTGCCCCTACATTTGTGGTTGGATGCTGCTAAGGAATAGGTTGAAAGTAAGCATATATGTGTGTGGTAAGCGTGTGTGTGTGTTATGGTCTTGTAGACTCGCTGGTCATTCAAAGTGTCGTCTGCGATTCACAACGGCTACAATTTTACCTTTAGGCATAGCTGTGGGCAGGGATGCATTTTCTTCACTAAAATTTGACAAAAAAGAAAAATTCAATATGACCTATGTTCACTCTTCACTTTTTCTCACTGAAGGGAATCAAGACATCGTGGTTGAGTCATTGCTCTGCTTACGATTTCCGTCTCTGATTTTTGCTTTCTCATGCAAGCAAACTGATCAAGTGTACCTCAGTGTTGCCACTCATTCCCTGCAATACACTGTGGCTCAGACGACAGGGCATTACAGCACACTGCCCAGGGAAGCCAGGCTATTCTTACGTGCGATGTCATTAGAGGGAAGTGGAGTAAAGGTACACAAATATAATACAACACATCCATTCATGATGCGGTTCATATTGTGTGTGTGTGTGTGTGTGTGTGTGTTGGCCAGATTACAACCACAGATAATCACATAGTCAAGGGGGCAGACATGTATATAGATATTTGATATTAGGGAGAGGGAAATGGTATGTATGCCTCGGTAGCTGAGCATCGTCACTGCTCCCCGGGGCAAGGTTTGGCCCCAGGGTCTGGAGTCCACAGCTAGCTATGTGATAAGGAGGCGATGAGATCCAGCTAGCAGTGATGATAAGGGGTGAGAGTCACAGCTAGGCAGTGATGATAAGGTGCGATAGAGAGTCACAGCTGGCTGTGATAAAGGATGGGATTGTAGACGTCCGGCTAGCAGTGATGATAAAGGAGGTATAGAGGTCCACAGTCTAGGCATGATGATAAGGTGGGGATAGAGATCCCAGCTAGGCAGATGTGATAAAGGAAGGGGATTCTAGAGAGTCCACAGCTAGGCCGTGATGATAAAGGGGGACTGAGGTTCACAGGCTTAGGAGTGTGTAAGGAGGGGATAGAGATCCACAGCTGGCAGTGATGATAAGGGGCGATAGAGAGTCCAGCTAGCATGATGTAAATGAGGGGATAGAAGTCCAAGGCTAGGCAGTGATGATAACGAGGGATAGAGAGTCCACAGCTAGGCAGTGAATAAGGTGGGATAGAGCCACAGGCTAGCAGACATGATAAAGGGGGGAATAGAGATCCACGGTAGGCATGTGATTAAGGAGGGATAGAGAGTCCACAGCTAGGCATGATATAAGGAGGATAGAGAGTCCATCAGGTAGGCAGTGATGATAAGGAGGGGATAGAGAGTCACGGCTAGTGTGATGATAGGTGGGGATAGAGAGTCACAGGCTGGGCAGTGATGATAAAGGGGGATGAGAGTCCACAGGTAGGGCAGTGATGATAAGTGGGTAGAGAGTCACTAGGCATGTTTGAAAGAGGGAATAGAGTCCAGTAGGCAGTGATGATAAAGGGGGATAGACGTCCCACAGGCTAGGCAAGGTGTGTAAAGGGGGATAGAGAGTCCACAGGCTAGGCAGTGATGATAAAGGAGGGGATAGAGAGTCCACAGGCTAGGCAGTGATGATAAAGGAGGGGATAGAGAGTCCACAGGCTAGGCAGTGATGATAAAGGAGGGGATAGAGAGTCCACAGGCTAGGCAGTGATGATAAAGGAGGGGATAGAGAGTCCACAGGCTAGGCAGTGATGATAAAGGAGGGGATAAAAGTCCACAGGTAGGCAGTGATGATAAAGGAGGGGTAGAGAGTCCACAGGCTAGGCAGTGATGATAAGGAGGGGATAGAGAGTCCACAGGCTAGGCAGTGATGATAAAGGAGGGGATAGAGAGTCCACAGGCTAGGCAGTGTTTATAAGGAGGGGATAAGGTCCACAGGCTAGGCAGTGATGATAAAGGAGGGGATAGAGAGTCCACAGGCTAGGCAGTGATGATACAGGAGGGGATAGAGAGTCCACAGGCTAGGCAGTGATGATATAGGAGGGGATAGAGAGAAGTCAAGTATAGATAGTAAAGCTTCAAGCAAGTTGTTTCTAAGGGAGCGCATCTTGACTTGATGACATGCAGGTTGGCGTCATCATGGTCAATTGAGGTTTGAGGTAAAAGTTTAGGTGGCATATCATTTGTTTAGGATGTGTTATGGTGGTCAGGACATGAAAACAGTGAGGTCAGTGGGAACATGAAGGTGAGTGGTGTGAAATATTAATCAAGAGTCGGCCATCTGTTACTGTATGCCAAATAGGGGTTAAGAAATATAAGGACTTCAAACTTTACCTGATGCATAAGTGAAGAATAGATATTAATATCCACATGGCGTTCTTTACCAGTGGGATAGAATGAAAGGAACGGATGGGACTAACTAAGGGATAGGAGAGAGAAGAGTGTATGCGAGTTCTGTCTCTCTTAATGGGATTGGTAGGACTTTATTATAAGGGTTAGAAGAGGGAAGCAGAATACTGGCTTGCAGCAGGAAGGCGACAGCAGTTTTGTGGCATGCCAAGGCACATGGGTGGTGGCGGGGCAGCGGTAGTGTGTCTACGCTTGTCTTGTTATGCAGGGAAGAAGATATTGTACAGTAGGCTCTCCAGGTCACAGCATTGTATATAGACACATTCTTATCAGTCATTTCATCCACAGGCCTCCATGATTGTAAGAGAGAGATGCGTGTGTGTGTGCATATTAATCCCTTTTTCCTGAGATGCAGAATTTCAGGTGGCCAGTCAGCTCACTCCACACCAGTCACCCATCTCTCATCAACACTCCAGTTAGCCTTTTCACACACAGTATAAATATACCACACATTCCTTTCTCTAGCTCAGTTTTTTCCCCCACTATTTCTCTCCAGTGGTTGCCAGTTTCGGGATCCCAACTTTTGATGCCATGCTGGTGGGAGGATTACTTTTCACACTCATGTTTGTTCCATCAGGATCGAGACACCATACAAAATAGTGATAGTGTTGGGGATAGCTAGGTCTTCTAAGGATAGTGAAGCAGAAAGTGTGCAAGTGATCCCTGGGTGTTCCAATAGTTGTGTATGGTAGGGAGGACCTTTATGGATTAATAGGAACAACCTGTCTTTTGAGGAGGCTAAATGAAAGTACTTTTGAGAGCACAATGGTTCGCACTTTACATAGATCCTGCTCAGGCAATCGATGGATGTCCCCTCCTCCCTACAAGGCTCTTATAAAACCACCCCTTACATCACCACTACAGCAAGGAGTGGCCCTAGATTGCGTCACCCACTACTTTGATGTGTTGGTGTCCCACTTTTAACAAAGCCTGTGGACTGGGCTGTACCCAACACACACCCCATGGCTGTGTTATTTCCCCTTGGCTTTGAACGCTCCTCCAGTCTCAGTAATCATCTTTTATCAACCCTTTTCAGACTACTTCATTTGTCAATTGTATGAAGCCCAGATTTTTCCCATACATAAGATGGTTATTTTAGCTGAGCTTACTGTTATGCTACGGTCTGGACTATTTGACTTACAGCAGACAGTTATTCTCTCAGTGTTGTGGTTCCCAAACTTCAGCCACAGTCCAGACAGTCTTGACTCACAGCCTGTCATGACCCCCTCACTCCAGGTCACGGCACACACACAGCCTGTCATAACCCCTTCACTCCAGGTCACGGCACACACACAGCCTGTCATGACCCCCTCACTCCAGACTCCCGGCACTCACACAGCCTGTCATGACCCCCTCACTCCAGGCTCACGGCACTCACACAGCCTGTCATGACCCCCTCACTCCAGGTCACGACACTCACAGCCTGTCAGGTCACATCATCATTCCCGCTGTGTTGCCTGTGTGTCCTTGTGGTGGAATGAACACCTTAAGACTAAAGGCTGCCATACTACTTTACATATACTATTTATATAATGTGTTTTTTTCCTCCACTGTGTTTTTGCATTTTGGTTTGAAGGTTGTGGTGTGCATTTAGGTTTTTCTTTGTGTCATGAATGTGAAAGGGTTTGTTTCTTCTGGGATTACGGTTATACACACACACACACTCACACACACACACTCATTAGCGTTTAGCCTCCCAATCCAAAGTTGCAGACGCACACTAGTGTGTCTCGTGCACCTCCTCTCTCCCCTCTTTTCATCTGTCCCTTCACGCCACCTCTCCCGCTGCCTCCCTCCCTCCTCCTCTCTGCAAAAATATATCACAAATGTCACTTCAGCAAGTCATGATGGAGGGCAGGAGGGGGAGGCCTCAGTAACATTGCATCGATGTCGTCAAACCATCGATTTCTCAGTTTACGTCTGCCCTTCACTACGTACTTTAATTTAAAAAAATCCCATTCTCTTTACGTCATCTTGGTGATGTGAAGTGTTGCTTAGGAGTTTTCTCTCAACAAAATAGATTTTTCAAATTTTTTATTAAAAAAACAGTTGAATGGTTTGAAGTAGAAAAGTTAGTAAGGGCTGTGGGGAAATTTGGACAGGGAAACCAGAAGGAAGCCAGGTTAAGCCCTTCACACCCAGATCTTTCCTTTGCCATGTAAAATTGCATGTTGTTTGCCATAAAATTTTGAAAAGCAACTGAAAATACCAAATTAGTTAGTCGACAAGGATACTAAACAGGTCATATCTATAAAATATTGCTTATATTCACTAAAAAAATTATAATGGTAGCCAAATAACAATGGAAATTACGCTCTGGGTCTCAAGGGGTTAAACTGAGGACTCTTCTACAATGGGTATTATGACTTAGTAGTCCATCAAGAGTGTTCTTTGTCACACCCTCACCACTCCCACACTGTCATCTCACTCTCCATATCTCATTGTATACCCTCAAATGTTTCCCATCTGTCCTTCCTTCCTTCCTTCCTTCCTTCCTTCCTATATCATTTTTCTTATTGAATTTTCAGGCATGGTAGTATAAGTAGTTGCTGAATTGTTAGTTTTGTAAATGAGTAGTTGGTTAATGATGAGATTAATGATGATTGATAGCATTGTGATGGCACATACCTACACACATGACATGCTAGTCTGTCTGTCACTCAAGTGCGAGGCAAAGGGCCTTACAACTGCCTCCTTCAGCCAAGGTTGTGTTGGTAGTCTGGTTTGAAGAGTCACCAGTAGTTAGATGATAATGCTAATACTACCACCACCACCACTGCTACCAACACCACCACCACTGCTACCAACACCACCACCACCACCACTACTGCTACAACCACCATCACCACTACTGCTACCACTATTCTACAACTACTATTAGTTCCGCTACTACTACTATTATTACTACTACTAGAACTACTACTAAGAACCAAAGCTTGTGTGTATGAGTAGACATTCAGCTTTGTGAGATCAATAAGGTTACGCTGCATAATTGGGTGTGAATGAAATTACTATTATTATATTTTTTTCTGCGTAAAAGAGACGTACGAGTGAGTGTGTGTTTGTTGAATGGATGGGTTAATGGAGGAGATATTGTATGTCGGTTATATCTCAATCCTGCGTGACATTTTTCAGGTGTATGCTAACAGTCAGCCACCCCCACCCCCAGACATCTACAGACCATCCAAGGTTATTATCTACGTTTACACCATGCCCACTCATGGATTTACTACCTAACTGTTGCCAGCCTGTTTACAACCCCAAAATTACCCACCCCTTGGCAGATCCCCCCCTCCCCCCCCCGTCTCCTCTCCCTTCCTCCCTCCCCCCTTACCCATTACTACTTATACATCAGTTGCTATTGTATGCCTTTGCTGCTTCTCCTCCTCCTCGTTCTCCTCCTCGTTCTCCTCCTCCTCCTCCTCCTCGTCCTCCTCGTCCTCCTCCTCCTCCTCCTCCTCCTCCTCCTCCTCCTCCTCCTCCTCCTCCTCCACGGCCACCACTTCTATTTCCACTCCCCATTCCCTCCTAGCCCTTCAGCCTCAGCCCCATCCTGGAGTCTTGATCTTGCATATTGAAAAGTTTAATCAAATATTCCTCTGCACTTCTTCACCTAGATTTCTTGTCATGATCTGATTTTCTCTCAGAGGTAAGATGCCATCCCCCAATACTGCTAACAATTGGCTTTCATAATTCATTTTTTGTTTATTTATGATTTACATTGACTTCTTATTTTCTGCCATTACCAGTGATTTCCTCCTTCAGGCTACCACTAAACTGTCACTTTGCTTCTTTCCTTGATCCACTCCCTCCCTCCTGTTACCCTTGAAAGCGCCTAGACTAGTGGGTCGAGGCAGGGGCTGGGAGGGGCCCCGGGGACTGGCTTGCTTGGTTCAGCTTAACACTAGATAGTAGGCAGCATGGAGACGCATGGCATAGCAGTACCGTAGTCTGGCTGGATCTTAGCGAACCATGGTGGCAGTCTGTAGTCTGTCTGTTTGTCTGCCCACCACTGTAGTCGCCTGTTGCTGCTGCCGCTGCTGCTCTGCTGCTGTTGCTGCTGTTGCTGCTGTTCTTGGGCAGGGCTTGTGCTGGCCTGGCCTGGCGTAGTAGTAGATGGTGGTGTGAGTCTAGTGCTGCAGTGTGACCTTTGCACGGCACTAGATAATCTTTCCTGGGCACGAGGCACTGCCACTGCCACCTTCACCCATGCACTCACTCGCTGTCTCACTCACTGCTGGCTGGCTGGCTAGCCTGTGCCTGGTGTCAGGGATCCGGGCAGCCTGACAGTCGGCAGTGGTGAGTGGACTCCGGACAGAGGGATGGATAGAGGCTGTTTGTCCAGGTCGAGTGTGTGGCCTGACCTAGGTAGTGTCTCAGTGTGGTGGTCCTGCCCAGCATCAGTCTCAGAACCCATCAATTTGAACTCACTCCCAGTCACCAGTCACTCGTCAGTCGTGTCTGTATGCTCACTGCCTCACTTGAGATGTGCTCATTGTCCTCCTTGGGAGTGTTCACTCTTGCCATGACTCATTCAGAATCATTCAACATTTTCTCTTGAATCATTTTTTGTATTCATGCCGTCCAAGAGTATCACAGAGCATTTCCATCATCTCTGATGTCCCAAAGCTGCCTCAGCAGTCATTTGTTAAGAGCTTTTAACACTCTTCAGACACACGTGATAACTCACTCTACCCAAGACTCCTGTTACCAATTCACATTTTCCACTTGAACGAACTGAGTCTGTTAGATATCCTGCTACCAGACATCCCACACACTCTAGCATCTCATGGGAGCTTCTGGCAAGGCCGGTCTTGTTTATTGTTCCCGTGAGGCGGCTGACGGTCTGGTCAGCATCCTGGACACACCCTCCCGCCAACGCTTTGAAATGTGCTAACAGATGTAGTGATGCTCTCATACATATTGCGCCTTCCCTTTCAGCATAGTCTACCAAATTAGTCCTGTAGAACAATGTCGTCTTATATATATAAATATATCTTTTTTTTGTTTGTGCATATGATATCCTTTCTAAATTGGGAGATAATTTCTCCAGCAGTGAATGCTGCTGCTCCTGTCTCTCTGCTCCTCTTTGTTGTTGGAGGATGGAATGAACCGTTAATGGTGATTTGTAAACAAGAAAGATACATACATAATGGACAGTAAGTTGTCATCATTCAGCATTGCCTTGCCAGTCACATCTTCCCTCACACACCAGTTGAGTAATGCATCCACAGTCAGTCCATTATTATGATGTCACTGACTCAGCTGTTTTAGTGAAGTATTTCATTGAGGGTTTGCTATGGGGCAAAAACAATCTAACCTCTATCCCTAGAAAAGAAGTATTTCTTGGAAAAAAAGTGTGAGAGAACGAAAAATCACAAAAGAAAGAAATATAAACACAAAGAGAGAGATGCCCCCAACCCTCCCTCCTCCCCACCACACAACACTGCACAAGACTACCAGGGAACCTCAACAACTGGACTTTTCCACTCCGCAGCCTGGGGAGAACCTGGCTCGCCTGTACGAGATGTCCGACTCCCCGGAGAGGCGGGCGTGGCTGGACAAGCTGCTCACCTTCATGGACGACAACAAGACCCCCATCACCGCCTGCCCCACCATCAGCAAGAACCCCCTTGACCTCTACGCCCTCTACCTCCACGTGAGGGAGCGCGGCGGCTTTGTGGAGGTGGGTGGAGGCTTTGTTGTTTTATAGTTTTTTAGAGGTAGAGTTATAGTTTTGTGTAGAATCAGGTGGATGTAGGTGAAAGAGTCCTCTGAGCATGTTTTGTGTAGGAGATTTAGTCTTTTTTTTGAGATGAAGTATTGATTTAGGGTAGTGAAAAGATTGTTTCTCTTTCTGGACAAATCAACAAATGCCTCTTGATACATACTGATAGCTGTTTGTAATACCTCTCGACACCTCAAGTAACTACTGAGTGTTTATAAATTTGTACGAGAGGAATGGTTAGAAGGCGCTGAATAGAAAGATTGAACCTTGAAAGTATAAGGTTTGTTTGTAATTAGTTATATACAACTACATTACAGTAACAACACATATAGTCAAACTGATACTTACACTTGAATAGCAAACCCAAGATAACATTGCACAAACCTCACACAACCAAGATAACATTGCACAAACCTCACAAACCCAAGATAACATGACACAAACCTCACAAACCCAAGATAACATGACACAAACCTCACAAAACCAAGATAACATTACACAAACCTCACACAACCAAGATAACATGACACAAACCTCACAAAACCAAGATAACATTGCACAAACCTCACACAACCAAGATAACATGACACAAACCTCACAAAACCAAGATAACATTGCACAAACCTCACAAAACCAAGATAACATGACACAAATCTCACAAAACCAAGATAACATTACACAAACCTCACACAACCAAGATAACATGACACAAACCTCACAAAACCAAGATAACATGACACAAACCTCACAAAACCAAGATAACATGACACAAACCTCACAAAACCAAGATAACATGACACAAACCTCACAAAACCAAGATAACATGACACAAACCTCACAAAACCAAGATAACATGACACAAACCTCACAAAACCAAGATAACATGACACAAACCTCACACAACCAAGATAACATGACACAAACCTCACACAACCAAGATAACATGACACAAACCTCACAAAACCATGATAACATTGCACAAACCTCACAAACCCAAGATAACATGGCACAAACCTCACACAGCCAAGATATCATTGCACAAACCTCACAGTGCTAACCTTTCCCCGGCCCGTCCTTGCCCCAGGTGACGAAGAACAAGCAGTGGAAGGACGTGGCAGCGGTGATGGGCATCGGCGCCTCCTCCTCGGGCTCCTACACGCTGCGCAAACACTACATGAAGCACATTCTGACCTACGAGTGCAAGTTTGACAGGGGCGGCATTGACCCCCAGCCTATCATAAACCAAATTGAGACTGCAGCCAAGAAGAAGACTACCAGAACCATCTCTGTACCCTCACCTGGTAAGAGAGAGAGAGACCCAGTGCCTCTTGTATTCATAGCATGAAGACAAAACTACCTCCATATCCAGTTATGTTAAAAATTGTTCTCCATACCCATCCTCTCCTCCCTTTTCTTCATCCTAGAAATCCAATGCCTCTTGTGTTCATACTTTAAAGAAGACAAAACTACCCCCATATCCATGTGTAATATATAAATTCTCCATACCCATCCTCTCCTTCCTTGTCTTCATCCTAGAAACCTGTCAAGTGGCTCGGTTGGTAGAGCTGCGGACTCGCGTGTAGCGTCCCTGCATTCGGTCAGCTGTTCGAGCCCACCAAGTTCGTCCTGGCGTGGTGGCGCTTTGTATAGTCAATAACCTTGTAGTTGGTACTTGCAAAGTGTCTAGATAGGATCAAAGTATCTTATATTCATCCTAGAAATCCAATGCCTCTTGTATTCATAGTTTAAAGAAGACAAAATTACCTCCATATCCATCTATGATATATAAATTCTCCATACCCATCCTTTCATCCCTTGTCTTCATCCTAGAAACCCAATGCCTCTTGTATTCATAGTTTAAAGAAGACAATTAAAGAAGACAAAACTACCTCCATGTCCATCTATGATATATAAATTCTCCATACCTATTCTCTCCTCCCTTGTCTTCATCCTTGATTAACCCTCCTCCTTCCACTTCCTCAGGGTCCTCGAACTCCCAGGACTCCTTCCCTCCTGCTGGGTCAAACTCGAGCTCGCTTGACGGCTTCACCAACGGGCCCCACGTGGCGGGTGCCCCCGGAGTGCCGGGACCCTACCCGCAGTACCCCCCATCCTCAGAGTACGGGAGCCACCTGCCCCCACGCCAACCCACCCAAGTGACTGCAGGTGAGATTTAAGGCCTTGGCGGATTACTTAGGTTGGTCCTGGATGACTGTGTGTGTGTGTGGTGTGTGATCGGCTAGTAATCAGGGTAGAACAAGAAGTAACGGATTCAAGCTGGAAAAGCGTAGATTAAAAAAAGAAATAGGGAAAAACTGGTTCACAAATAGGGTGGTAAATGATTGGAATGGACTCAGTAGACAGGTGGTCAGTGCGGAGTCAATAGGGAGCTTAAAAGGAGGCTGGATAAATTCATGGATGGGGGTAAAAGGTGGATGTAGGTAGTGTTAATAACAGGAACTACCACGTGTAGGTCTCGCAGCCTCTTGTAGCTTCATTATGTTCTTATGTTAGGTTGGTCCTGGATGACTCTGTGTGTGTGTGCGTGTTTTGGTAGCAGCAATAGTAGGTGTCTAAGAAAGCAATCCTTCACGTTAGATATTTTTATTTGTTTTTTTGACCAATATTTACTTTTTTTTTTCTCAATTTGTATTTCCAGTATAATTGGCAACATACATCTAGTTGGGTTTTAAAGAGATAATTCAGTCATACTTAACATGGCGTGCTCTAGAATCTTATCAGTGCTGCGCTGGTATTTGGGGCAGTGAGTTAGTGAAGAGGGTAAAGTCTGGATCTCATGTGGAAAAATGAAGTGTATGAGAAAGGGAATTTTTTTAGCACCTTATGAAAGAAGAGGAGGGATGAGCTCTGTAGTGGTATTAGAGCGTTAAAATGATGATGATGGTGGATGTAGTAAGTTTGCAGGAAAAGTAGTATTTCCATTCATAACAAATATAAATGAGTTTCCTGTTCTATTAACCCCTTCAACACCCAGATCTTTCATTTGCTATAAAAAAAATCGTATGTTAGTCATAAAATTACGAAAATAGCTTAATATACCAAATTGGCTAGTGGATAAGGGTATTAAACAGGCAATATCTATAAAAATATTGCTTACATTCATTAAAATAGTCTAATGGTAGTCAAAATACAAAATATATTACGTTCTGGTCCTGGAGGGGTTATTGTATATGGGTGGCAGGTGTATGTGGAAAGAGTGCATTGGGAGGGGAACACGATTGCAGGTCATAGCATGGTGAGAGGATCATCTGCCCTCAAAGCTTAATATTTTGGCTTCAATTCTGAGTTGTAAATTATTCGAGTGTGTGGGTGGGGGTGTATGCATGCTTTGTGCTGCTTTGATTTGACCATATTAACACTGTGGTGTACGGGTGTGGAAAGCCCAAGGCCACTGCTCATGCTTCTGCCCTGCCCCAGGTTACTGTATCCTCTCCCATACCCCATACCCCCCATTTCAAGCCAAGCCAGTGCCCCTAACAGCTTCGAGCACAGTCCTCACCCTAATGCTTGTCAGTTTCCATCGCCTTCTTTTCTCCCTGTGAAGTGCAACCCGATGATGGGATGGAAGTGTTAGTCTGTACAGTGTGGGCAAAGGTGTAAAGGTGTGAAGCTCCTCTCAAGCCTAAACATTAGTTAACTTGAAAATTCAGTTGCTCAGTTGTATGAATGTACAACACTGCTTAGTCCATGTACAGTTGTCTCATGCAGGGGATTGTATCATGGTTGTAATGCAGGGCTTGAACTGCTAGCATTCATGTGACCCGCTCCTCAGGGTAGTCATGTGTCATTGCCTTTTATAGGCTTACCCTTTGCCTTAATTGTTAGAAATGGGATTAAGATATTACTACCTACAAAATTATGATTCAGAACTTTAGCATGGCTGTATGGAAAGAGTTGCATCCACTCAGTACTCATCATGTGCGATTTGCAAAGAGTAGCAAATGAGTCTTCTGATCCAAGCAAGGCCAGAGGGAGAAACTGACATGTGTTAGCGGTGATGTGCGAGCCCTGTGTTGCCTTGACCCCTTGCCATCCCTCGCACCAGTGGCTCCTCCCCCCCTTGCCCTCTGCTTCCCCCCTCAAGGCAGGTCAGTAGAGCAGTTCTATGCTGCCCACACGGTTCACACACTCAAAGTTTTTTTGTTCTGTAGAGCAGATATGTTGAGAGACGATGGGAAATTAAAGTGTGTGAAGAAGTTACATTCAGGTGACATCTGTACTTTGATCTGGAAGTGAAGGTTCATAATCTGTGGTTGTTTGTAGCAAGTTAAAAGCCTCTAATTATGAGAGAGAGTGCAATCCTCATGGTAATGGGACGAAGTTTAAAGGTTATCATGCCAGCGTGAATTGTGTGGGTCGGCCCCTGCTTCTGTCCTCCCCCCGTCAAGCCTAGCCTAAGCACTGCCCGCCGCCCAGCACTCACCCGCTGCTGCCTTATGCCTCACAGGTCCAGTAGGGAACGGCGAAATGGTCAACCTGTCTAACCCCTTTGATGACCCGTGTCCGTACAGTTACCGTAGCCCCCTCGCGCGTGCCCCCGGTAAGGGTTGGGAAGGTGGCGGGCGCGTCTGTGCTCCCCACCTTCGCCTCTGTGCACATGTTGTACCATCCCTTCCCTCCCGTCTCTCCTGCTGCCCTTCCTCCCACCCCACACACCCCAGGATGCTCCCCTCACCCCTCAAGGGGGAAAGTGTCATGTGTTTTACTGTGACCAAAGGCTACAACAGCGGTGCCAAGTTAAGATCTCGAGTCAGTACGTCATCCAAAGCTTTCCTTCATCTGATGCTGCTTTGCTTTAACTCCCACAATGTCTTACTTGTGAAGTGAAAGACATTTTATTTGGTGAATGCTGCTGCTTATTTATATCTAGTTCATCACAAAGTCCCTTTCTTTGAGAGAAACAACTGAAACAACTTTTGAATGTCTGTGGGAGACAGAAGTGCACTACATTACCATGGTTGTCAGGTTCACAATATGTAATTTCAGCCTCGGACTGAACTGCATTGGATCCCCTCAGGATGTTGCGTCACTTCAAGGAGTCACATCTTTGAGCTTGTGCCATAAGCTGCTTTGTGTATCAGCCATGGAAAGAAGTCACGTTGTAGCTGGTTCGTTGTCTCATAGCTTTCTGATCACTTGTTTTTGCCCTTGCCCATAAAATGAATGTCAAAATCCAACAACCATGTTTTTCTTTTTGATTTTTCACAAAACTAGCATTGAAATGTTCATAATCTCCCTCGTGATAAACTATACATAACAGACCATAACATAAACATACCAGAGAGTTTTTTTTCTATTTTCTCAAGAAGCCAGTACAGGGAAATTCCTGCCCTGCTGTAAAACACAATAAAAACAGAAAGGGCAGGGTTATTATGGGGTTTAATGGAGGGTAAATATCAAAGACAATCTCAGACCTAGTGGAGCATCCCTCGGTGTGGCCTACTTATCCACCTCCTTGCTCCCTCTCTTTCCTGCTCCACCTTTCCTGTCATCCCTCCACAGAAAGCCTGCCACATAGTGTCCTCTCTCCCTCCCTCCACACAGAGAAGGTCCTCAATCCATGCCACTTTTAAATGGTGTTTTGCTCAACCTCTTCCTCAAACCATAGCTCCAAATATTGTCTGGAAGGACATATTTTGTGAAGCTCAAACTGAGAATGACTTTTCTGGCTTTTCATTTGAGTTTCTTTGCTGTAGTTTGTGGCAGAAGTCCTTGTGAAATGTGGGCTGAAATTGGCACATGGAGAAAAAGGATCCTGCCTGCCTTTGTTGTTCCGAGGCGTCTTAGAGGCTCCTGTTGGCACTTGAGTTGTCTGTGTGGAGGGATGCATGGTGGGATCGTACCATTGATCATTTCATTGACCTCCTTGCCTGATATAGCTTGTGATGACCCTTGGGTCTCCTGTTACCTAGTAACATACACCCAAAGCTGCTCTCTCTAATTTTTTTTTTTGCTTTATTTATTTAATAATTTTGTTTTTTGCTTGCTGGAGTTGCAGTTTTTGTTTATCATTTTTGTATCTCTTGACCTGCTTGCCTGGCATGCCCTTGATCAACTTGGGTGCTGTTTGTTGTAGGAAACATTTAAGATGGGAGGAAAGGAAGGGCAAAGTGAGTTTCGTTATTACTGTTGTTTTTACTGTTCAACAGCATCAGTTAACCTCCAGCAAATAGAGATCTATATTCAACAGATCCTGAAAAGTACAGAGACAAGCTGAGCTTTCCCACGGCCATTTTTTTACAGTATTGATTGGTTGCAATGCTGCAATTGTTGATCATTTGATCCCCGAACTGAGAAGGAATTTTTCTTAGGATCATCCAAAGACTAGTCTTTGGATGATCTGAGGCTGGTAATTCTTTGTCATTTCATTGTTATTTTGATGGCAGCTGTTTTGGCCCTGGCCTGCTGGGACTCTTGTGATGAAGTCACAAAATGGACTCGAGTGTTACCTGATTGTGAACTGTGATTGTAATTTTCCATTTATTTTCATATCTTGAATGCCTCGTAAAATGACTTAGTGAAGTTTGTGTACACTTTTCCCCTGTTTTTCTACCTACATTCTCTAGATAGCAGATAGTACATGTTATTTTCATATGTACGTTTCTTTTAACACAACTGTGTAGGTTTTATCTCTTGGTGTAGTTTACATCATAAGTTTGAAGCCATGACATGCTACATAGTTTTGAAATTGTCTTGCCTTTTTGTTTCTACTTCTGTCTTACTTCACTTTACACAGTGTTGCAAAATATAGTCTTTGGGCCGGGAGACTGCCCTCAGATGTCAACGTTCCCACTTTGGTTTCCTATCAAGGAAGATGCCTGAGCTGCTATATAGTTGAGTCTCCAGCATGACCTTCAATACCTTAAAAAAAGTCAAGAATTTCTCAAGACATATTTTCTGATCCTGACATATTTTCATATTTTAACAAGATTTATTTTCCTGCTGATCATTACAGTTACTCTATTTAAAACTCACCATCAATCCCTGCAGCTCGGTTAATGCATTAGAGTCAAAACAACAACACTGGAAGACATGTTGACAGCCTCCATGCATTTCCTGCCAGTACACTCATTGAAGAGGCAGGAAGATGGAGGAATCGTCATGTCATTTCCCTCATACAACACTTGAACCAGCTGAGTTTCTACACCCACATACACACTATTCCCACACACACTATTCCCATACAGCATCACGCATTGCTATCACCTCTGACTAAATATGTTCTGGGCTGCCTCTCTCCCTCTACAGGTTACCAGGGTTACCAGGGGGGCCAGTATCACAGCTACCAGAGTATGCAGGGAGGATACACACAAGCTGGGTATCCGAACTCTGGCTACCCCCCTGACGGACGTGGGTACCCTCCGCCGGGGCCCCCCAACCACCAAGGCAGCTACCAGGGCTCCTTCCAGCAACCCGGGGGCTACCAGCGTCCGGCCTACACCCAGGGGCAGCCAGCGTTCCAGCAAGACCAGTACCCAGGGGTAGGTGGTCTCGTCCTCGTCTGCCCGCATCTGTCCCTCCTCCTACCACACTCTTAATGTTTCCTATTCGTGACAAGTGTTATTTTCTTCTGTAGTTCCTCTCCTACCTCCAATAATTCCCATTTTTCTAAGTATGGATTCTTTGATTCTTATTTCTTCTGTCGTTATATCATTTTGTGCTTGCGCCATTTATGTTTTCTTGTTATCTTTACTGTAATTTCTTTATTTTTCTTATCTTTTCTTATGTTCTCTCTCTCTCTCTCTCTCTCTCTCTCTCTCTCTCTCTCTCTCTCTCTCTCTCTCTCTCTCTCTCTCTCTCTCTCTCTCTCTCTCTCTCTCTCTCTCTCTCTCTCTCTCTCTCTCTCATTCTTGTACACTTACCTCAGTCTATCCTTAATTTTCAACAAATCCCCTTTTTTGTATTTTCATCAGTTCTTGTTATCTCTTTCCCCCCTTGTTATCCTGTTTTCCTGCTTTTCATGACCCTTTACAACATGTTCCTCCTTGCCTATTGCCTACATCGTCTCCTGCCTTCTCCTATCCCATCCTCCAGTCCCTCCTTCTGCCACTCTATCCTTTTTTGTACCCTCGTAGACAACCTCCCTCCGTGCCTGTGCTGTCACTAAGGACGTAGCTGATGGTTAGATGATTTCCTCGTTCAGTGTGTGTTGTCTCCCTTGTCCCTGCATGTGCTAATGTTTATGAAAGGAAATGTATGCTAAGTCTGACACCCTTCATCCTTTCACTGTATTGTATCTGAATTATTTGTTTATTTTTATTCATATTACAAGTCTCTTTAAAATATACACATGCATCTAACCAACCCTACTCCCTTCCTTTTTTTGTATTTCTCTCTCTCTCTCTCTCTCTCTCTTCTCTCTCCTTCCTCTCTCTCTCTCTCCCTCTTTTCTCTTCTCTCTCTCTCTCTCTCTTCTCTTTTCCTCTTCTTCTCTTCTTTCTCTTTTTTTTCTCCTCTCCTTTTCTGTCTGTCTGTCTTTTTCTGTTCTTTCTTTCTTCTTTTTTTCTTTCTCTCTCCTCTCTCTCTCTTCCTCTCTCTATCGTCTCCTCTCCGTCTCCTCTCTCTCTCAGTTCTCTCTCTCTCTCTGCTCTGTCCTGTCTGTCTGTCTGTCTGTCCTGTCTGTCCTGTCTGTCTGTCTGTCTGTCTGTCTTCTCTGTCTCTTTCTCTCTCTCTCTCCTCTCTCTCCTCTCTCTCTCCTCTCTCTCTCTCTCCTCTCTCTCTCGTCTCTCTCTCTCTCTCTCCTCTCCTCTCTCTCTCTCTGTCTGTCTGTCTGTCTGTCCTTTCTCTTCTCTCTCTCTCTCTCTCTCTCGTCTCTCTCTCTCTCTCTCTCGTCTCCTCTCCTCTCTCTCTCTCTCTCTGTCTGTCTCTCTCTCTCTCTCTCTCTCTCTCTCTCTGTATTTTAATATTTTTTTATTTTTTTTAAATTTCTTCCTGTCCATCTGTCGGATAATTGAATAACTCGCCTGTCCCTTCCGCCCCATCACTCAACTCATGCAAAGTAACACAGACATAGTCATCGCCCATTGGAAGTCAAGTATTATTTGAGACCTAAGTTATTTGTACTACTGCCTATGTTTGCTTCCAGTACCAGCTTGTTTGCAGTCATTTTAACCAGCCATTCCCCAACCCTCTTCATTTGAACAGTGGAATGCCTCAGTTGTGGATGGAAATGCCCCCGAGCCAGAAAGAGATAGGGAGGTTCACATAGGCAGGGAGAATGATGCCTCGCTTTTTTACAACTTTGTGCGGCAGACAACTAGATCTCTAGTCACAGTGGCCTTGATTTAGTGTCCTTACTTCCCCGATGGCAATGAGGATGTGGCCAGTTGTCAGGAGAGTTGCGTTGATAAGCTCATTGTCTTTTTTCTTCACTTTTGGGGTTCCTGCCTTGTCCTTCCCATATAGCATATTTTCAAACACACAAGATGATCCCCGAGATATTGGTAGATCAAAATTACATGGACCTATTAATGGATCCTATTAATTAGTAAATCCTATTGATATATCATGGATCTATTCCTGGCCTGTACGTCCTGCAGTAAGGATGAGGTAGAGAGAGAGGAGTGTGGTGTGCCCTGCAGAAAAACAGGCCGGCGACTTAAAACTCAGTAGTGCAGTAATCAGAATGGCCAGACCTTTCCCTACGTTTGTCGTCCAGCACTATTTGTCATCAGTCTACCACTTGCAGGGATGGGCAATTATGTGGGCTTTTTGTCACTCCTTTCTTTTTGCCATGGGCCAGTCTTATGTGATGTAAAAAAAAGAAGATAATAATAATTTCCTTCTGAATCAGCAAGCCATGACCTGTCAGAGCACCACCCAATGCCCCCCACCCATGCCCCTTATTTTCCCCCCTGGCCCACCCAATGCATCATTTGCGTGCTCGCTCCGCCACCGCCAATAATAACGCCACCAACACTCCAGCTTACGGCCACTCAATGCCCCGCCATGCACTGTTTGGAGTGGTTGACTTGAGTGACAAAAAAAATTGTGACAAAACTATTCTTAATGCTCCATAGTGAGTTATCAATATTATGTTCAGAATTCATTTGAAATTTTTTACTCCTTATTTGTCATTGACTGAAAAACTAAAGATTGTTGTCATGTATTTGCATATTCACTCCACTGATTATTATCAAGTTGAAGAAATTGTAAGAAAGGGTTTGAATTAGAGTTAGCCTACTCTGCTAAATGGAATGGAAATGTTTTGGTAGAGTTTTGGGCTAGAGTTTTGCAATATCCGAAATGTTATGACATGAGAATATTAGGAAAATGGAACTGAAAGAAGAAAAAAAAAATCTCGTTGATTGATTTTTGGGCTTTGAAAGAATGACACTTGAAAATCAGGAAAACAGCAACCTTCCCTAGCCTTGAAAATCAGGAAAACAGCACCCTTCCCTAGCCTTGAAAATTAGGAAAACAGCAACCTTCCCTAGCCTTGAAAATTAGGAAAACAGCACCCTTCCCTAGCCTTGAAAATCAGGAAAACAGCACCCTTCCCTAGCCTTGAAAATCAGGAAAACAGCACCCTTCCCTAGCCTTGAAAATTAGGAAAACAGCAACCTTCCCTAGCCTTGAAAATGAGGAAAACAGCACCCTTCCCTAGCCTTGAAAATCAGGAAAACAGCAACCTTCCCTAGCCTTGAAAATCAGGAAAACAGCACCCTTCCCTAGCCTTGAAAATCAGGAAAACAGCAACCTTCCCTAGCCTTGAAAATCAGGAAAACAGCAACCTTCCCTAGCCTTGAAAATCAGGAAAACAGCACCCTTCCCTAGCCTTCCGATCAGACCCGTAGCCAAGCCCCTGCCTGGCCCATCCCTCCACAACTGAGCATTCCTGTTGCCTGACTCTTGGTAGTGTAGGCTCTGCTTGTAGACTGAGTTGGTTGACCATGTATTGTAGATGGGAACTAGCGGCAGCAGCTACGGCAACTCCCAATTGGCCAAGCAACTGCTGAATCCCCCTCGCAGCGCTGCTCCCGTATACCAAGTACGTCCTGCATTAATCTTCCTTGTTTGTGTCTTCTGTTTTTTGTTTTTCTTTTTACCACTTTTTCCAATCCTATGTTTTGTTTTTGTTTCTATGCCAATCCCGACACCAATCCCTCCCTCACTCCCTTCCGTGTGAGTTTTCCTGTTCTTACCGTGCGTCAAGGTCAGGCTCTTCTGTCCCTCCGCTCCCGGTAATGTGAAGGGAGTGTAGGGGCTGTGTTCTGATGGCTTCCCTCATCTGTAACCGTGTGAGTTGGAACAAAGAAAACTATACATTTAAATTTTTCAACAAGATGGAGTAGTTTTTCATATAAACTTTAAAACTGCTCAAATTAGACAAAACTTTCCAGCTTAGCCACGGTTCAAATTTTCTCTTGCGGCTGTTGAAGTGCTGATGTCCACGATGATTTATTGATAAGTATTTATATATTATGTATTGTGTCCAGTAACTTTGTTGACATCACACCTTTAACAAACTATTGCCCAAGTTTCATTTGGTTTTGACTCACACATTGATGTTCCCTCATTGGTTACATTAACATGTGTTATAGAGCAGAAACCTAAGGCCACGCTACAAATATTACTCTTAACATGTTCTAAGTCATTTTCACCCCACTGGTACATTATTTGACTTTTTATTTGTTGTATGTAAATAGCAGTATAGTATTTAAAACTCAATACAGTATAGAAATATTGAGAATATGGCATGATAATATCATATACCAACTTTGTCTTAAACAAACTTCAATAGACTGTATCACACAGTAATACAAACGAAAAGAAAGCAAGATGTGCTGGCTATTCTTCATATACACACTACAAGATAAGAATACACAGTGGATAGTAAGATACAGTTCACCTCTGTATGGCATAGAATAATCAAGTATTACTTCCATCTTAAGGAGATCGTGATAGAATTTCTGTACACCTCGGTGTTCTTATCTTGATGCTTTGAAGGGTTTATAGGAAAGGAAAACATTACTCCCTTCACGTCAAGAAACTCTTAACTCCTTCCTCCCCAAGTATGACCTCTCCCTTTCCCTTAACATTCTTCCTCATCCCTTAACCCTGTGTTTATCCCGCCCCTCAGGGCTACCAGGGCAGCAGCATGTACCCGCCCCCGAAGCCCGGCTCGGCTCCCAGCCCCGGCCCTCCCCCTGGCCCTGCCGCCCCGGCCAACTATGCCGGGCCACGGCGACACCCAGACTTTGAGAAGAACCAGCCTCCAGGTGAGTCTTGGATGATAATAATGATAATAATAATTTTATTCTCACCCGAAGGCATACAGGAAAATACAACAACATAGTATATAGACATGAGGGAATGAACTAAGTACTAAAGCATATAAAAGATAATATATACATGTGGGCAATATATACACTGCTGTACATACAAAGACAAAGTATACGTGAGGCTTGTGATGAGGCTTAACGGAGGGACTACTTCATCAGTTTGACTTGTTCCTCTCTGTATGTATTGATTCTTTGTATGTCCTGCTTTATTATTAATTGTTCCTCCTACTCAGTTTAAGAAAGTCTCTCCAGTGGAAATGAACATTGATAACATGTTGTTTGTTGTATATATTATAATTATATGTATGTCTATATTTTTTCAATTGATGTTCAGTAATGTTTGTTGTCTTCCCTTTTTAAGTGTTGTTATGGAAGCCAAAACTTCAGTTGAGTTGACTCGCTCTCCTTCTTTTTTCGTCTTTTCTTATTTCCCATATTTTAGCCCTCCTTTCCTGCTCCCCCTTCTCCTATTCTCAACCTTTCCCTCCCACACCCCTACAATAACTCTGCTCTCCCCCCCGTGCACCAGGCTGGAGGCCCAACAGTCAGTTTCCAGGCTTTCCGGGACAGAGTCAGCCCGGGCCTCCCCAGCAGCCCTGGATCAGACCCAATGACGCGGCGCCCCCCGGAGCACCCGCTGCACAATGGAGCCAACCCAGGTTTCCAGGGCCCCAGCCTCCGTTCCCCACGGCAGTGAGCGTAAGTGTTGCACATTATCATGTAAATAATCCACCTAATATTTGAGAAAAAAAGTTATGTATAACCTGCCCTTTCTGCACATGTGGTGTTCAGGACAAGAGCACAACAAAAGAATTCAAATAAAAAGTAGAACTGAAAAGGTAAACAATCTAGGCAATGCTACAAACCATCTGAGTTCACTGCATAAATAAATTTTACCAAACTGTCCATATCAGTATAACCCAGATTACATGATGTAATTCCTGCAAGCCCTATGTAACCTTTCCTTATCCTGTGTGGTGCAGGGTCGAGGCTGGTCAGGAGGCAGCTTCACCCAGAATGTGGGGCCCCGGGTGCAGGGGCCGGGACCCAAACAGAATTATCTAGTTCCTCCAGGCGCGTTCAAGGTGAGTCTGGCTGTGGGAGAGACGGGCCTCCCTTTCCTCTGCATGTATTGAGGTAGTTGTGGCACACAGGGCCTCGGGTACACTGGTGTGGTCCTGTCTGCGTATTTGTGTATTTCCAGTTTTCTTCAAATTGATGCACACATCTTGCTGCCACTATAGTCTCTTCATAGTTCACTGTTTTTTGCCCTCACCAACTAACACGCTCATGTCATTCTCTTTTCTGATGTCATTTATTTGATTTATTTAAACCAGAAGCATGATAAATCCCAACAATGAACCCTGTGGGACACCATTTATCACTTCTCTACTGGACGAGTACTTTCTTTTTATTGATATTGTTTTTATTTTCCTTCCTCTTAAAAGTTTTGCATCCACTGCAATAGGTTCCTGCAATAGACTAAGCTGATCTGGAAGCCACACCTTCTGCTTCCCCCCCTTTCTACGGGACAGCTGATTGGTGCACTCTTAATGTTCATGTGTTCTTCCCTTCACTATTGTGTTGGGTTGTATGCCTACACAGAAGACAGTGTTTGTACTGACACAGCTATAAACTATTCTTTGTCACACTCGCCACCCCTGTAATGCCCCTCTTGTCCTCACAACAAAGCACAAGGTTGCTCAGCCCCAGAAAATCATGATCTCTCTCTTAAGACACTTCATCCCAGTACAGTACAGTAATACACTCCATTGTAACATTTCATCCCAGTACAGTACAGTAAGACACTTCATCCCAGTACAGTACAGTAAGACACTTCATCCCAGTACAGTACAGTAAGACACTTCATCCCAGTACAGTACAGTAAGACACTGCATTGTAACACTTGTGTTCTCCACCCCTTAATGTAATGTCCCTTCCTCCTCCCCCTACAGGGTGCTGCCGGCCTGTATGGCTACACGGGGAAGCACCAGTTCCCCCTAGACAGTGTGGAGGCGGTGTTGCCGGTGCTGGCTCGGAGGAAACGGATGACCCGCACTGACCTGCCCACCTGTGACCCCTGGAGACTCCTCATGTCCCTCAGGTAAGCTTGGAGGAGCCTGCAGGAAGATGTGATTTCTTTCACTCTTCATTTTGTGTTTGTTGGCTCTTTACTTTCCTTTATTTCTTTTATGTGCTTTTATGTATACATTATCAGAGGGCATTTATACACCACTACCATCCATAATAGAAAAAATATATAATAAAGGATAAAAACACAGCCAAGCGCTAACCCTTCCTCCCTCCCTCCTGTTTCTTTTCGCCGCCCTGCAGGTGTGGGCTGGCAGCGGAAGTGACTTGGGCACTGGACGTGCTGAACATCCTGCTCTTTGACGACCAGACAGTAGTATACTTTGGGCTGCACCACATGCCGGGCCTGCTGGAGGCGCTGATTGAACACCTGCGTCGCGGCCTCATCAACATGTTTGACATCTGCTCGGAGCTTGAGCTTGGCCGCGACGACGAGGCCACGGGCGCCAACAAGAGGGTCAAGGTAGTGTACTGTTTGGGATTTATTGAGGCATGAGGATGGAATGGTGAATGTGAGAAAAGGAAATAGGGGGGGATGATGGTAAATTGGATCTGTAAGACGCGTAGAAAGGGGGACGAGGAATGGTACTCAACAGCCTAGTTTTTGACTCAGCCTAGACTTACTCAGCCTGACTGACTTATGCTGACTGACTAGTTGACTTTCAAAACTAGGTGATGATGGAAGCTTCAGGTGCTTGCTGAAATATTGATGGAAGTGAAGGGCTTTGTGATTGCGGTGTCAAGGGCAAGTTTGAAGGTAGTTTTATTTGTGTGTATGCGTGTGATGTAGTCAAGTGAGAGTTAAGGTACAAGGAAGCAGTACACATGAGTGTGAAATTGATTTCTAGATGTCATAAGTATCTTCATTGATTTGGATGTTTTCTCCTGCCATGTCTCAGTTTTTGGTTGTTGCCTTTGATACAGTGACAGAAGCCTTTGACATCACAGACATAAGGCTGTCACCTAAACAATTATCATTGACATTAACTCATAAACAATCCATCAGGAGAGTCAGCCACACACTCCTTTGCCCGCCATCTGTGCATTCACTTATTCAACGATTCAAACAGACAGTCAGTTGCTTGCCCACTCATTCACTCATCCCCATCCACTCATTCACTCATCCCCATCCACTCATTCACTCATCCCCATCCACTCATTCACTCATCCCCATCCACTCATTCACTCATCCCCATCCACTCATTCACTACCCATCCACTCATCCACTCATCCACTACCCATCCACTCATCCACTACCATCCACTCATTCACTCATCCACTACCCATCCACTCATTCACTCATCCCCATCCACTCATTCACTCATCCCCATCCACTCATTCACTCATCCCCATCCACTCATTCACTCATCCCCATCCACTCATCCACTCATCCACTACCCATCCACTCATTCACTCATCCACTACCCATCCACTCATCCACTACCCATCCACTCATTCACTCATCCACTACCCATCCACTCATCCACTCATCCACTACCCATCCACTCATCCACTCATCCACTACCCATCCACTCATTCACTCATCCACTACCCATCCACTCATCCACTACCCATCCACTCATCCACTACCCATCCACTCATCCACTACCCATCCACTCATTCACTCATCCACTACCCATCCACTCATCCACTCATCCACTACCCATCCACTCATTCACTCATCCACTACCCATCCACTAAGCCGTCTCCTTCACTGCACTCAGGCGGAGCAACACGACCAGTCTGACCGGCCGTGGTACCTGCGGCCCCCACCCTCGCCCACCCTTGACCTGGACTTGGGGCGGCTCGACGACGACGACCCGGCCAACAAGGAGGAGGTTCTGCACGGCACCGAGGACTTCACCCTCGTCACCAAGACCGGCAAGAACGTCAAGTTTGTGCGGCGGGACGGGGAACTGTTTCTGAGGGAGGGAGTGCGGGAATGGGACAAATGGGAGGGATTCAGTTCTGGGGTGGACACGTGGTCTGTGGGAGGGGGCGAGTGCACCGCCCACATCATATGCACCATGCAGAGTGCTGTTCCGCCCCTGGCTTTCACGCGGCTCCTCCCGGGAAAGGACGGGAAGGTAGATCTCGACCTCCTTCTTCCCATTGTAAAGAAGGAGAAAGTGAAAGTGGAGCTGAAGGAGGAGAAGATGGACCAGGGAGAGGATGGAGGCGCCACTAGAGTGAAGATCAAGGAGGAGGTGATAGAAGATGAAGAAGAGCAACAACAGGAGGACAAGGAGGAGAAGATGGAGGTGGAGGTAGCACAGGTGAAGGAGGAGACAGAGGAGCAGCAGCAAGAGGAGATGGAGGCAGAAGAAGAGGAGGAGGAGGAAGAGGCTTCCACCACCACCACTCCTAAACCACCTCCACCTCCCACGACGAAAAAGGACCGAGTGGTGGACTTGTTGGCAGAGATGAAGGAGAAACGGGTGGGCAAGATGGAGGACTTGGCCAGAGAGAAATGTGACAACTCCAAAGATATCAAGGCCATATTTGGGCCGCGTGTCAACCGCGTCAACAACTCCGGCAAAAGCAAGTTAGACGAGATATTCAAGCGTCTCAACAAGGAGCCGCAGGAGTCCCTTACTGTGGACAACAAAAAGGCTGCAAAGGAGACTAACAGTGACAGTGGAGGTGCCACAGCCAAAAAGGACGGTGAGACTCAACTAGCACAATCTCAGCCACAATCACAAGAGCAACCACAGCCACTGGAGGACAGTAGCAACAGTAACGGCAGCAACAACAACAATAATAACAACAATAACAGTAACAACAACAGCAGTAGTAATAGTAATGGTGGTACTGCTGCAGAGGTTAAGCATGAGCAGGCAAACAGTGAGGCAGCAGCAGCAGAGAAGAGGCCTGAGGAACAGCCAGTGTCTGTGCTGGCCAAGCGGTCGGCTCCCAAGGAACAATTGGAGAGGCGTGAAAGTGGCAGCTCGCGGCGAGACAGCGGTGGCTTCAAACGGCCACACGAAGACCTGGAGGAGGAGTCGTGGAGTCCCGATGAGGCATCATTGAGCACCACAACGGAAGGGCAGGACTGGCTGGCACGTCGCGTCATCTGTGTGGGTACGGTGATACGTAACCTTTCCTTCATCCCCGGCAATGAGGACATCATGAGTAAGTCTGCCTCACTGCTGGCACTGCTTGGCAAAACTATCCTCCTGCACCACAACCATCCGCGCCGCACCCCCTCCACCGCACACTACGACCGTGACGAGGAAGCCGACTTGAGCGACTGGTGCAGCTCATTAGCCCCTGACACACACTGGTGGTGGCCTTACCTCCACCACGTGCACGAGAACACGCTGGTCACTCTGGCCAACATGGCCGGCAACCTCGACCTCTCCGTGTACCCCGAGGAGATCTCCCGCCCGCTGCTGAACGGCCTCTTGCATTGGGCCACGTGTCCTGCCTCCTACGGTCAGGATCCTTTCCCGGCCGGCGGCACCTCGGTCCACTCGTCACTCTCCCCACAGCGGCTGGCCCTCGAGGCACTGGTGAAGTTGTGTGTGTTAGATCAGAACACTGACCTGGTCCTGGCCACGCCGCCCTTCACTCGTCTTGACAATTTGTGTGGCCAGCTGACCCGCCTCATGTGTCGAGGCGAGGACCAGGTGCTGCGGGAATTCTCCATCAACTTGCTGCACTACTTCTCGGCAGCAGATTCTGGCGTGGCACGTGTCATTGCCATGCAGAACGGGTGTGTGTCTCTGTTGGTGGCCTTCATAGAGGAGGCAGAGGCAGCGGCCATGAATGTAGCTAATGTGCAGGGGGTGAGTGCCCTCAAGGAGAACCCAGAGCTGATGGGCACCAGCCTGGACATGGTGCGACGCTCGGCCAACACATTGGTGCATCTCTCGCGGGTACCAGCCAACGCACGGGTCATCTCTAGTACTGAGAACCGCCTCCTCACGCTGGTTATGAGCCAAATTCTTGATACCTATGTGGCCTCCCAGCTATCCCAGGTGCTCTTCAACGTGGCTCACCTGCAGGCCGAAGCCTCAGATTATTCCCCTGCCTCATCCCCTCCCATTTCCCCCAATCCTGCACAGGTCTCAGATGCCTCAAGCACAGCCACTCTCCCTCCCCTCCCCCTGCCACTCCCCCCCATTCCCCTGTCTGCTCTCCCTCCTGTGTCTCTTCCACTTCCACCATCTGTCCCTGCTCCTGTTGCCACTCCAGCCCCAGCCCCTGTACAAGCTGCCACCCCTGTCACAGCCCCTGCTGCTACCACTTCTGTTCCGACCCCTGGGCTCACCACAACTACAACCACAACCCCAACCTCTACTCCAGCCCCAACATCAACCTCCCCAGCTCCTGCCACAGCTCCAGATGCTCCCACTGACCCCAAGTCTCCACCAGCTGATGCTCCAAGTAACCCCTCCCCTGCCTCGGCCCTCGCCACCACCCCAGCACCAGCCTCCACCTCGGCTCCAGCCTCCCCAACCTCTGACCACGCTCCTGCCCCAACCCCGGCCTCAGCTCCGGCGGTAAATCACGACTCTGCTGCCCCAACTGAGTCGGAGAAAAGCAGCAATGCGTCAGGGAGCCCCGCCCCGGAGCCCACACCTGCAGAATCCCCCTCCTCACCCTCCACCAATGCCACTACCACCACTACACCCTCAACCTTATCCTCCACCACTACCACCACCATTGCTACAACCTCCACCGCCACCACAACTACCATGACCCCCTCACTCCCCACAGCATCATTAAGCTTAGGCAAAAACTCCAGCTTATCTCCCTCCCCCAACCCAACTCCCTCCCTCCTGACCCCTCAAATGGCCCCCCTACCTATCAAGGCCCCCTCCACTCCCCCCACACAAACCACAAATTCTGAGTCGACCTCAAAGTGTGAGTCCCTGGCGGCGGCGGCGGCGACGGTCGAGCCCCCAGCAGCCAACTCCTCATCTTAGTAGTGGGCGGGGCCGCCTCTCAGCCGCGTGTGGTACAAACAGTGTGGTGGGGGAGCCGCCCCCCAGGGTCCCCCCCCCGGTCCTAGTGTCTCAGCCGGACCCTGGACGGACCACCTCAGTGATATCGAGTCCTACCAGACATTAGGACTCTCAGTGTTGTGTACAGTACATAAAGTAAGATGATGTGTGTCCTGCTGTAAGCAGTGTCTGTGAATTATTCTAAAAGTGCGAATGTAGCCAGCAAACAAGTCTGTGAAAGTCTGTGTATTTGTACTTTTCAATGTACAGAAGTCTGTACTCATCTCAGCTGTATTTCTTGGATTTAAAGAAAGTTGTAGAAAGAAAGTATTCAGAGAAGCAGCCTTTCCTTACCCTGGCCAAGGCACGGCCATCCGAGGCTTGTGACAGCATGCAGCGCCGCTTGCCGCTGATCGGGACCCATCAACATCACCATCATAACTCATAACACCACTTCCATCACCACATCATCACATCATCACACCACATGCATTCCATGATTTGGCACTGAGCCCATCTTTGTATGCTGCAGTAGCCACTGTGTTGGAGAGATGGGACACAGTTTATTGTTGTCAACCACCACTGGGTCTTGAGAACTCATGCAGTTCCCATCCCAGGCATGTCATCCCAGCAGGCAGGGATGGGCTGCACAAAATGACTGACCCAAAGTTCAATGTAAATTCCTGTTCCAATATAGGTATTGTAGAAGTCTCACCAAGCACTAAATATTTGCCATTTTGTCATGACAGTAAAAATTGAAAACAATATCATTATAGATTTGCATTAATCCCATGTAAGATTATCATACTTGTTATTTACATGTCAAATGTTATGCAAACTGGATATGTATTTAGCATTACAAGTGTTTAGGTAAGGTGGTGGGCCTCAAGATGTTGTGCCGATCCTGCCTGGGTTGTGGCGACAAGCCGGGTGTGAGGTGAGTAAAGACTAATACAACAACAACAATGTTTCTGCACCTCCATGATTCCCAAAGGTAAAGTTGTGACCTGGTCAGCATGTTGTTAAATGTCAGTTATTGATTTATTGGTCTCATTAACTTATCGGTTTGCGGGTGAATATATTTTACCTCAGGGAACTGGACGTCCCTGCCGTGCATAGTCCAGGTCGCCCTTGGACAAGGTGTAAGCCTGGTAAGTCCCCCAGGCCAGTGTCACGGTGAAGCCACAGGGCAGCAGCAGTGGGGGATTGGACTGCAGGGAGATGATCTCTTCAGAGACAATGGCTGGAGTTCCAGGGTTAGTTGTTATTGTTCAGAGTTAGTTGGACCACTCCTTAGTTAGCTGGGCCTGCAGTTTATGTAATGGAGTGAAGCGACCTCTAAACTATAAAAGTTACAGGTTGATGCGGTCTTTGGGGTCAGTTATCGGAGGGAGTTTTACACCAACTGGCTTTTGGGGGATTTTCCTTGTCTTGAAGGGGAATATTTCAGCTTCTGGGTCTATCTGGAAGTGCTTCTGATGGTTTAGAGTTGGTGGGGAATACTTGGCATAACGGGTGCCACTGGCCAGGCCTCGCAAGGGTCGCACAATCAATCAATCATTGGGGGCATACGACGGGGGGCACGTCGCCTCGCCCACCCTACGACACCACTCCCGGGGGTCACCATGCATAAGAAAATAAGGAAGCTACAAGATGCCGCGAGGCCTACACGTGGTAGTTCCTGTCGCCTAACACTACCTACATCCACCTTTCATCCCCATCCATGAACCTATCCAGCTCCTCTTTAAAGCTCCCTAATGACTCCGCACTAACTACCTGTCTACTGAGACCATTCCATTCATTCACCACCCTATTTGTGAACCAGTTTTTCCCTATTTCCTTTCTAATTCTACTCTTTTCCAGCTTGAATCCGTTACTTCTTGTTCTACCCTGGTTAAAAGCCTTAAGAACTTTTCCTACCTCTCCTTTATTAAATCCCTTTATCCACTTAAAAACTTCTATCAGATCGCCCCTTACTCTGCGTCTCGAGTGAGTGTAATTTTAATAACTTCAATCTCCTCTCATAACTAAAGTTACGCATCCCTTGTATCATTTTGGTCATCCTTCTCTGCACTGTTTCTAACAAGGCTATATCCTTCCTGTAATATGGAGACCAAAACTGAACCGCATAGTCTAGGTGAGGCCTGACTAGAGCCAGTAAAGCTTTAGAATAACTTCCGCACTTTTACTTTTAACACTTCTGGTAATGAATCCTAATACTCTATTAGCTCTATTTCTGGCCTCAATACATTGTTTCCTAGGTCGGAGGTCTGGGCTCACCCTCACTCCAAGATCTTTTTCACCTTCTGATCTTTTCAGCGATACATTGCTTATGGTGTATATATTACCAGGGTTTTTTCTACCAACATTCATAACGCTGCATTTATCAATATTAAATTCCATCTGCCATCTGACTGCCCACTCGTTAAGTTTATCTAAGTCTCCCTGCAATATGTTTACATCAGACTGTGATCCAATAATCCTACCTACCTTAGTATCATCAGCAAACTTGCTGATATCACTGCTAATCCCACTATCCAAGTCGTTGATGTAAATCAAAAGTAGTAATGGACCCAAAACAGACCCTTGTGGAACTCCACTTGTCACCAGTCCCCATTCAGATTTAGAACCATTAATTGTAACCCTTTGTTGCCTATTACTTAGCCAAGCTCTGATCCAATGAAGAACCTTTCCATCTATTCCATGAGCCCTAACCTTATTTAAGAGTCGCTCGTGTGGTACTTTGTCAAATGCCTTACTGAAGTCCAAATATATTATATCATAATCATTATCATTATCTGCCGTCTCATACACTTTCCTATAAAAACTCAATAAATTGGTGAGACATGACCTACCCTTGGTGAATCCATGTTGTGAATCATTGATCAAACTATGTTTATCTAAGTGCTCTCTAATGTTTTTTGCAATAATAGATTCCAATAATTTACCCACCACTGATAGACTTACGGGTCGATAATTTGACTTTAGTCCTCTGTCTCCCTTAAATATGGGAACAACATTTCCTTTCCTCCACAATAATGGCACATCGCCTATCTCAACTGATTTCCTAAAAATGTGCACTAACGACTCACTAACAACCTCCTTGCATTCCTTTAATACCCTGGGATACACTTCATCTGGTCCTGGCAATTTAAAAAATTTCATTTTATCTATACCCTCTTCCACCATTTCCCTAGTTATCACAATATCTTTGAGTTTCTCCTCATCGCTTCCTTTGAACATCTGTTCACTATCAGGTATCGTCTGTGTATCCTCCTCCGTATAAACACTTTAAGAAATAATTATTTAGACGTTACACATATCCTCATCCGTATTTAAGACCTCACTCTGTCCTGACCTTAACAGCCCAACTAATTCCCTTGTCTTTGTTTTATATACCTGATAGAACCCTTTTGGGTCCCTTTTTGCTTGTCCTGCTACTTTAATCTCAATTGTTCTTAGCAACTCTAGTTAATTTCTTCACTGTCCTTGCCATCACAGTTATACTGTTCTTTGTTTACCAATCCTGCCTTGAACCTTAAATAAATGTTTCTTTTTACTCCAATGTTGTGTTTTAAATTGGTGGTCATCCATTTTGGATCACTCTTTCTGGACCTTATTTCCCTATAAGGAATATTTCTTTTCTGTCCGTCAATTATACTCCTTACAAATGAGGTATAATCCTCCTCGACCCCATCCTCACTTCCATTTCTAACCTCTCTAATTACCTCCTCAGCCCTGACCTCACTTCCCTGTCTGACCGCTCTAATTACCTCCTCAGCCATGACCTCTCTTCCATATCTAACCACGCCAATTACCTCCAGGTGCCTTCCTAATCCTTCATAATTGGCCTTTCCGGCTGTCAGCAGCCCTGTCGTTATCCTGGGAAACTTTCTTCCCCTCCATCCCACACCTCTTATTAATAACCTCCAGGTGTCTTCTTAATCCTGCATAATTGGGCTTTCTGAAATTAGGTATTCGATGCTTATTGCCACTTAATTTTCCAACTTCCCATTTTAAGCTAAATCTGATCTCATAATGGTCGCTATTATCTAAATTCCCACCGACCTCCACATTTGTAACTAAATCTTCTCCATTTGTCAGCAATAGATCTAGAATATTATCTCCTCTAGTAGGCTCCTTGATTGCTTGACTTAGGAAGTTATCCTGGATTATATTTAACAATTCATCTGCGTCGCTGTCACCTATGATTAAATCCCAGTCTATATTCCTAAGATTAAAATCTCCCACCACGCATAGTCGATTATATCTGCAGGTCTTGTTTATATCTTCCCATATAGGAGCTGAATCCTCTTTACATAAGTTTGGAGGCCTATACACTGCACCCAAAACCATTTTCTCAGTTCCCTCCGTAACCTCTACCCATATAGACTCTATGCTGTCATCTGTTTTTATAACATTATTAACACAACACTGCAATGCATCTCTTGCATAAAGTGCAACTCCTCCACCTCGTCTGCCTACTCTGTCCTTGTGAAATAACTTCTACCCAGCTATCTCGACTTCCCGGATCAAATACCTTTCCTGACATATCCAACCATGTTTCTGTTAATGCTATTATATCAAAATCCTCTACACTATTTATTCCTCTCAGGAAATCTATCTTTTTTAAAATACTCCTACAGTTTGTATAGTAAACCTTCAAGCAACTCCTCTTCTTTTTGTCAATTTTCCCTTTATCTTTAACTAAACCCCTCCTCTCTCTCTTCTTACGAATCACTTTAGTTCCCTGCCTTCTGATACTCCTCCTAGTGTCGCAAGTTTCCTTTACCCCGACCCCAGTGTCTAAACCCCGGTTCTCTGTCTTAAAAAAGCCTGCAGTGCATCTACCTCCCTTTCAAGGGATTCAGACAAGATCTGAACTCCTTTCCTCGAAAAGTGCACCCCGTCCCTGCGGTAGAGGTGGTTATGCCCGAAAAAGAGGTCCCAGCTGTCTACAAAGGCCCAACCATTATCTTTGCAATGAAGTGTCAGCCGGCAATTCACTGCAATAGCCCTGGAGTACCACATGTCGTCAACAAAGCATCTTGGAAGGACACCACACACCACAGGGAACCCACCCCTGTCCCTAACTTTACCTACAGCTTCCTTGAACCGCCGTAGCAATTCCTCACTTCTTACACACTCAACATCATTTCCCCCAGCGCTCAGGCAGACGATGGGCTTTTTCCCTTGGTCCGCCATGCACTCAACTATCTTGTCACTAACGTAACCTATCCCCTTCCCTGGATAACTCACCGACTTCATGCGCATCCCTTCCCTGTCACAGAACCTGCTGTCAAGATGCCTAACCTGACTGTCACCAACAACCAAGATTTTACCTTCGGGTAATGATGTATCGTCCACCTTCCTTACCTCCGTATCTCCCTCTTGCAGCCCTGAGAGTACCTGAAATGGGTTCGTGCACACAACATGGTCATTGTTTACTTTTTTCTCCTTCGGGCTGGCTCCATGATCAACTACCTTCCAAACACCAATCCCTGGTGACCTACTGGTGACCTTAGTAGTCTCTCGAGTCACATATCGCTCTGGTACCCCTACAGGTACATCCCTCGCATGTTCACCTCCACTCACTCCACTTGGACCTTCACCTCCACACTTAAGAGAACGTATCTCTATTTCCTGCTTCATCACAATGCTTTTCAATTCGTTCACTTCACTTGCAAAGCTCATTTTCAGGTCTTCGATCGCCTCCAGAATAGTCTTGAGCGCATCTCCACACCCTTCACTACACTCTCCCTCGACCCTTCTCACAACCTCTACCACACTAGCCTCCTTCACTCCTACCACACTACCACTCTCAACCCCCGCAGAAGCACACAACACCACTTCTCTCTCCGCCTCCACAACACTCCATCACAGACGTAGCCATTCTAATCCCGAGAGCTCGACCAAAACACAACCTCACTCCACGGAGACGTCAGGTGAACTGCTTAATCATGCAGGCTCCTTTCCTATACCAAGCAGCTCTCGACAAGAAACATCCCCAACTTGCCCCAGCCACGAGCCTTGTGCCTTTTCCCCCTTGGCCTCCTCCACGCCAGATTGTCTCTTACAGATACAACCCGATGGGAAGGATCGGTTTCAGGGTAGCATGCCACATGCCCATATAGCTGAAGTTGGCGCTGACGGACTATGCAGGTAATAGGCCTCGATTCAGTCTCACGATGCAATCGCTGATTTGACACGTAATCATCCCAGCGATACCCCATGATTCTGCGAAGACATTTATTACCAAAGGCATCGATTCGTCTCTTCAAGTCACTATTTAGTGTCCATGTCTCACAACCATAGAGTAAGACAGGGATCACAAGCGACTTGAAGATCCGGATCTTTGTCCTCCTGCACAGGTACCGACAACGCCAAATACTCCCGCTGAGCGAGTCCATAACACCATGGGCTATGCCAATCCGCTGTAAGACTTCTTGACGTGACCTGCCGTCATTATAGACTGCGCTACCAAGGTATGTAAAACTTAACAAGATCTCAATGTCCTCGCCACACGCATGAACAGACTGTACTGTTTCATCTAGTAAGCCTCCAAATACCTGGACCTTGGTCTTGAGCCAGGAGACCTTAAGTACCAAAGGCTTTGCCTCCTCGTGCAGCACCTCGAGAGCCATCACCAGGACCTCCAGCGACTCAGCAAAGATTACTGCATCATCGGCAAAAACTAGATCAGTGATCTTGGTGTTGCTGACGGATGCTCAAAAAAAACAAAAAAACAATCACTTTGACAATCACAAAAACAATCACTTTGATCTACAACCTTGTCCAATACCCAGTCCATACAAGTGTTGAATAGTGATGGGGCAAGGACGCACCCTTGCCTCACTCCTGTATTCACAGGAAAGAAGCTGGGTACACCTGCCCCACACTTCACAGCACACTCAGTCCCAGAATACAGACCAGTTATCAAACCAATAGTCCTTCCAGGAATCCCGCAAAGTCGCAGAAGATCCCAGAGTGACTCCTGATGCACTGAGTCAAACGCCTTCTTGAGATCAACATAGGCTGCAAGCATCCCCTGTCAAAACTCACGTCGGCGTTCCACCAGGACACGAAGCGCTAGGATACGGTCCGTTGTTGACTTACCAGGCATGAACCCAGACTGCTGAGGTCTCTGATGCTTCATCAGATGACTGAATCTGTGTCAGCCATAGATGGGCAAGCACCTTGCCTGGTACGCTGAGCAGTGTATTACCGCGGTAGTTGTTGCAGTACTGACGGTCCCCTTTCCCTTTCCAGATAGGGACGACCAGCCCCCTTTTCCAGTCAGGAGGAACGGTACCCGATTGCCACACGGCAATCAGGACAGCATGCAACCCGCAGATCATGACCTCACCCCCAGCTTTGAGGAGCTCTGCACTGATATTACAAACACCAGCTGCCTTTCCACCCCTCAACTTTGCTACAGTCTCTCTGACTTCGTCAAAAGAGGGTGCGGTTTCATCAATGAGAGGATCGGCATCCACTGCCTGTAACCCAGTGGTGTGAAGCTGCTCAGTTGGAGGGTCCACCGTGAACAACTGCCCAAAGTACTCAGCCCAACGAGCCATCTGCCCATCCATGTCCAACACGAGGCGCCCATCTGCTGTTCGAATAGCACTCGCCCGAGATGGAGACTTGGAACGGAGCTTCTTTTGGGCTCGGTAGGTGGGTCGGAGGTCATTAGCGTTCAAATGACCCTCGACATCCTCAGCGAGACTCCTGACATACCTCTCCTTGTCTCCCCAGGAGGGTTCTAGTCCGTCGTGACAGAGCCCTGTGCTGGTCCTGGTTCCCAGCCAGCCTGGCAGCACGACTCTCCTCGATTTTCTCCAGCGTCTCTGTCGAGACAAAACCACGCCTTGACCTCGGGCGCTCCCCAATACACTCCTTGGCAGCCTGTAGAGTTTCACGTTTGAAGGTATCCCACAGTTTTACAGGGTCCTCGAGGGCACCGAGCACATCAAATCGATTTGAGACTGCCACCGCATACTCATGGGCACATGTCAAGTCCTTCAGTTTCTGAAGATGAAACAGTATGGTTACCTCTTGAGATTTTTTTGGACTTGACATGAAGCTTAAGTGTAGCAACAACAAGTCTGTGATCTGTTCCAAAGAACTCAGCACTCCGGTAAACCCTGCAGTTCTGGAGGATCCTCCAATGAGTACTAACGAGGATGTGGTCGATCTCCTTAGCTACCCCTCCGGCATTACCATGTCCAGCGGTGTAGCTCTGGCCTCTGATACCAAGAACCTGCAATTCTCAACCTTCTGGACCTTGCAAAGTTCAGAAGCAGAGAACTGTTGGTGTTTCTGGTACCAGAGCCATGGGGACCAACACATAACTCATAGCCATCTCTCACAGTGCCAGTAGTAGCATTGAAGTCGCCCAAGACAAAGAGTGTGTCCCGAGGAGGACACTGGTCTGGACAAGGGTCGCACAGATGTGTCAGAAAGTGAGGACGAGTTGTTAGTTCCTTAACTCCTTTCCAGCCTTCCTTTGTTAGGCCCCCGTCTATGGGACAAAACTGTAAGCGCCGGGTTGTGAAAGTCTCACTCGTAATATAGGCTCAGGGCAAGTTATTGCTCTTTTTGGCATTTTCAAGACCCAGTGGGAGCAAACTCCCAGTGTTGGAGGCATCTAACATGGCAGCATCTTTTTTCATGCACTGTCATTTTACATACATATACATGGTCACAGGTTTACTAAATTTCAAGACTTTTCTGAGGTTTGAGCAAACTTTTAAAATCAGAATCGATCGTTGCACCATGCCTTCTACTATGCGAGTGTGAGGACTGGAGTGCAGTTTACCTCACAGTTTTACAGGAATTTGTCAGCTTGTAGGCTTTGCCACCTGAAGAAGGAAGTGTCAAAGATTGACCAGAAATATAATACCCTCCAGGAATTTGTTGCCTCTACCATGGGTTGTGCTCCTGGAGCCATTTTGACATTTTTCTGCCACCCATCAACCTGCTCCTGAGGAGGCACCTTTCATTCTAGTCAGGTATGATGCCCACCCAGTCAAAATAAAAGAATTCATACTTATCACAACATTCAACAGTAACAAGAAGTCTTGGCAAAATACCATGACGGCATTCACTAAACCAGTCATAGGGGATTTGTGGATATAAACCAGTCATAAACCAGTCATAGGGGATTTGTGGATATAAACCAGTCATAGGGGGAACTGTGCTTGGTCTTACATTTATTGGTTGCATTTTTTCCCCTTTTTTTTTTTTTCCAATCTTTTAGCTTTAGCTAGAGTATTTCTTCTTTAACCTGTCCTATCAAATTCCGTGCTAATTTTTTATTGCATGTTTTTTTCTCACTTTTCCTTCCGGTCTTAGTTGGAGGGAGTAGGGATGGAGTCTCTTACTTTGCTATTCTTTTATCGCTTAACACGTAGAAGCTATAGTGGTAGAAAGTAGTCACACAGGCAGCCCTGTTTGACCCAATAGGGCTGTTGCAGTTTGTTCTTCCTTTGTATAACTGAATGCTGTTTTGGGGGGATTCGTGGTATTGAGGTAATTTTCTATTTAGGTATATTTTTTCTTGTATTTGTGTTAGTTTGGTTTTCAGAGGAGCTCGTGTTCTTGTTCAGCCAGCTATCTTTCTGATTAGGTTTCTCCACCTAATTGGTGATGCTCTTTATGGTAAAGAACAAGGATTATAGTGGTTCCTTTCCTTAGTGAATGTGCTTTTTACAGGATTTGAGGGAATGTCAGTGATTGGGTTGGTTTGCAGTATATATGTAGGTTGTGATTTGGTTGGTATGGTTCTTGTGGGATGAGCAGGCTATGAAAGGAGGCTAAAAATTGATTTCTTATGGAGCTTTTATTGATAGACAAATTTGCAGGCATTTATGAATACTAAACTTAAAATTGAAGCTTCTCATCGGATGCTTCACCATGTCTGACAGCACAACTTTTGTCTGTCCCTGTACATGATTTTTGTTGGGAGTTGAGAAAGTTAGAGGGCAGCAGGCCAACTTTCTTATACATATTACACTTCATAGATATTCCTTAAATTCACCCTCGTAATCCTTACACAGCTTCTCTGTATCCTCAAGTATAACAGCTCAAAAACTTAATAACCATCAAATTTGCAGGAATATGAAGTGCAAGAGCAAATCTCAATGCCTGGCCATTTATGTCACCCTTCCACTTTACTTTGGAATCTGATCATTGATAAAGGTGATGGTAATGTCCTGCATGGCTACATTGCTGAGGAGCGTTAGGTCTGAGGCTCTTTGCAGGGGTCTGTCGAGCAGCATGGGCATGGGGGTGCGGTCAAAGGGGAAGCCCATGGGCCGGGCATCAGGGTAGCGAGCGTCCAGAATACCACAGAAGGAGGAAGCAGTAGAACAGGACCGAGCACCAGCTGGCTGTGTGACCTAAAGTGTTGCAGGTTAGTGAGGGGCATGGGGGTGAAGGCCTACCATTATGACTTGGTAGAGGGTAAGAGTTTCAGAGAGCAATGCTTAAGTTTAAGAAAGATTACTGAGGTGACAAACAGAACCACACAGATGGAAAGATAGGTAGCAAAGTCTATGTATCTTGTTCATGTATTTATTTATCCTCTCATTTAGACCTAATTGTATTTGGCAGTGTGTTTGTACAATGCTATTCGATGCTGAATGTGCTGCTTCAGGGTCGAATAGGAGGGAGGAAGGCAAGCCAGGTTTTGGAAGTGCGTTTATCGTCTTCTACAATCTTGCAGAGACACAGCTTTGCATGAACCACATCAATAGAAGATTCATCATTCTGTGTGTACATACTCCACAGCCTCCTTGGAAGACTCACGACCTCCTGTGCCTCACCACGTATTGTTTTTATTTCCCTGTATGCATATAGTATTTGTGATGGCTGCACGTATGTAAGTATATGAACTTTCATCTAATATAACAAAGTTCATTATACACGGAAATGGTCAGAAATAGCAAACATTCACCTCGTATAACTAACAAAGTTTGTTATATGCAAAAAGTTTGGATCCTTCAGATATAACTAACTTTCGGATATGACATCACCCCCTTCCCCCAATTGGTTCGTTAAAGTGAGGGTTTAATGTATAGAATGTTTAAGATATCAGTACCTATTCACTTCATGGGTAAAGATATGATGAAGAAAATAAGCACCTAAATTATGAGACAAAAACTAGAGAATGCTTAAATTGTGTGCTCTCAACAAAAGAAATATTAAGAAATTAGAAAGAATGTAAAGGCTGGCAGCTAAGACCGTGCCAAAGTTCACACAATACATATTAAGAGGAGAAATAAAGGCTGAATATTTTAGGGGACATAAGGAAAGATGTATAGCTGCCTGGAATGTACTAAAATTATTGCAGCAAAAAGTGTGAATCACTTTTAAGGAAAATTAAATAAATACAGATTAGGAGACGGCCCCACACGATTATAGCTCAGACCCTGTTTGTTACAGCTATGGTAAAACACACACACACACACACACACACACACATACCTTATCCCGATTCCCGTCCGTGACCATAACGAGGAGCTCAAAGGGCATTCCCTCCTGCTTCCCCCGTGGCAGCAGCATGTGTTGGGGCCAGCCACACCCACAAAAGTTGTTTGCAGAGTCAGCTGCAACACACACAACCTCAGAATTACACATAAAGCTCTGTCATGTCTCCATCTGCATGCCCCTCACATGACTACTCACTCACATGAAAGTTTAGTTACTTGAAAATTGATCACATTTATTAGTTTATAAAAAGCAATTAAGAGGGCCATGATTCCTTTATCTAGCAACTTTGCTCCCATTACTTTGTTTTGTTAACAAACTGGGTGTGAGTAAAAAAGGGACAACACTAAATAATGCAAACTGATCATGAGGCAGTGCAGGTTTGATAGTTCATGTGCAGGCGTAGAACAGATACAAGTCATTCCGTTCAAGCAAGGCGTGTGTCCCCTTGTGGTAGGGTTCCGCTCACCCACCTGGGTTATCCGCCACCGGCGGCTGCTGCTCGAGGTCACGGAAGGTAAAGTCACTTGAATTGGTAATGGATGAGGATGTGGATTGTCGTAGAATGTGGCTTAAGCCAGGCTTCACTGTAGGGAAAGAAGAATTACTGAAGAGTTCATAAAGCTGAAACAATCACTTTGAATTTTGCATCCTTGTCACTTTATGAGTGTGTATCCTTGCCCTACTCCACCCCAATGTGCAGTGCAGTCATCCTACTAACTGTCCATTAGGCTAGTGGGTGTTGTGCAGGCTCTGTTAGGGTCATGTATCTAAAGCAACTTTGGAATTTTGTGTTGAGCTTTCTAACACATCCTTTGCTTTGCTTTTACTCTTCTACCTCATTTTACTCTCTACTCTGAATCTGTAAAACAAATTTGAGGGGCAGGCACAGAAAATGTAGCACACCATAAAATTTCCCTTATTTTTATACTATTATATTTTTTGCTAAGCTCTCTGCATGTGCAAGGGGCATGTTAGGTAATCCTTAATGGTTGTATTGATAACTAGACCTTTGCATTAGTCTTTGTTTGAATTGGTTTTCACTGTGTTTTGTCAGCTGCTTATTAGGCCATGTGAAGAAAATAGACTGCTCCAATCGCTACATTTTCCCTCCCATTCCATGGACTCTCATGGATTCATCCCAGAGACAAAAACCTCCGTTTCTCTAACCTCACTATTTCCGGACTCAAAACCCTCTCCCTCCTTCCCCTTCATTTAAAACCTCAATCCTTTTCCCTCCTTCCTTCCTGGCCTTCAGATAACAGATCGTTCCCTTCAGACAAACTTCACCCTCGGGCTACAGTCCGCTCTCTCTCCAACACCTGCTTCTCAGTCCTTGAACTAATACATCCCAATCCCCTTCCACCATGACTCACAGTTGTGGGTGAAGCGGTCCATCTCGGCCCACAAGAGGCGCTGTTCCATGTAGTTCATCTCCAGTCCTCTCTCATTTTGCTTTGGAGCCATGAAGATCCGTACTGTCACTTCCTTTGCCATTCTGTCGTTGTTCTTCACCTGCAGGCGTGTCAAAGGTTATGTGCAACTCACGTGAAAAAACATATCTGCAAGGTGGTGTGTAAGGTTTGGGGAAGGAAACTCAATATGGTTACAGTGTGCCTTTCCTTCCCTCAAGTGTAAGCCTTAACAAAATTTGGGTACATTTATGACTGAATATTTTCTGTCTGTGGATGTTCATTATATCAACCTATGTATGTATTGCTACTACTGCAATGACCATTCATACTACTCATCTACGATTATTAATGATTCTATTCTATCTAATTAATTCTAATGGTAGTATTACTAACTACTGATTTTATCTTACCTATTATTACTATAGTCTCTTGTACTAATATATACTTATCATCTGCTACCTTCAGATGGCAGCCGAGTGCCCAGTGATGATGGGGACCCACGTTCACACATATTGGCTCACATTCTTTCTCTCATTCTCATTTCACAGTACTTTTCCCCCTACTTCATCTTTTGTCTCCCTCAAACATTACCTCTCCTTACCTTAACTTTTTCCTTCCTTTCCTCTCTCCTTTTCTCTAATTCCATCATCGCAATTCCTTCCCTTCCTCACGCTCCCATCTCACCTTGAGGCTGTAGTGGAAGGCCTGGTGGTCAAGGTGGGTGAGTTGCACCATCACCGGCATTCTTGCGTTGAAGTCCAATCCACGACTTGCTTCAAAGTCCCGAGTGTTCCAGCCGGTGGTCAGCTGGTTCTTCTGCTGGCCCTTGCTCTGCACTTCCACTAATTCTACATCCACCGACATCAAGGACAGCTGATACCGGAGGAGGGAAAAAGGCGAAGAGGAGGAATGAGTATAAGAAAGAGGGAGATTAATAAGGATGACATAAATATACAGGAAAGATGAGGTAGTGAAAAGAGATTGATTGATTTAATGCCCCCAAAAAAGGTGAATGTGCCAGACATCAGAGGTCATATGGCACTAGTGAAAAGAGAAGTAGAGGGGAAAGAAGAGGATTGAAGGGACATCAATGAAATGGAGGGAGAATATTAGTTCAACGGGAGGTGGAAAAAAAGGACAGAAAGACATTGAGATTGAGGTAAAGAAAGGTTAGCCTAATATTTACCCATGTTTATCTTTTCCTGTATGGCATGTAGAATAATCCAATAATAAAAAGTCACCATAAGTTATTGTGTTTTTTTAATAGCCATAACTGTGTGAATGTTTTACCATGAGTATATGCTGGACTATCTCTTACTTCATCAGCAGTGTAGGGAGGCTGAGTGAGTTTGTACTCCTGGAAGACGTCATCAATGTACTTGTGCCAGCGATAGAACACGGGGTCCCTCATGGCTGTGGCGGTCTCTGACATCACGCCAAGGTTCTCCTGTAGGGGTCAGATGTAGTGAGATAGGAAGGAAGAGCGATGACAAAGGGAGTAAGAAGTTCCAGAGTGGAAATTTAGGAGGGAAACTGTTATGAATTCAGAAGTTATTAAAAGGGGAGAGGGAAAAGCAGAGAGATTAACCTCTTCACGCCCAGATCTTTCCTTTGCTATAAAAAAAATGTATGTTGTCGAGCCATAAAATGAAGAATAGTCACTTAATATACCAAATTAGTTAGTCGACAAGGATACTAAACAGGTCATATCTATAAAATATTGCTTATAGTCACTAAAAATTGTCTAATGGTACCCAAATTATAATGGAAATTACGGTCTGGGCCCCAAGGGGTTAAGAAGAGCTGCAATAATTATGTCAAACTGCTAGATTTTTTTTTTTTTTTTAGTAATATATTATGTGACGGCTTACCCTGTGGGCATTGTCCGGGTCATGGGAGGCGGAGATGATGACATGGCCCATGTTATGCAGGTCGCCGTAGAAGGGAGGGTTGAGGCTGATGGTGCTGTCCGCCTCCACCGCGTCCCCGATGAGGTCAATGCCACGCTTCTCAGGTGGATTAACTTCATCGGAAAGCATCACTTTGTTTCCCTGACGCTGGAAAGATTGATGAATGGAAGGGTTTACTTGATTACTTAGGGATTATTGATTATACAGTATACTGGGATTACTTAGGGATTACTGATTATTTAGGGATTACTGATTATATACTGGGATTACTTAGGGATTACTGACTATATACTGGGATTACTTAGGGATTACTGATTATATACTGGGATTACTTAGGGATTACTGATTATATACTGGATTACTGATTATATACTGGGATTACTTAGGGATTATTGATTATATACTGGGATTACGTAGGGATTATTGATTATATACTGGGATTACTTAGGGATTATTGATTATATACTGGGATTACTTAGGGATTATTGATTATATACTGCCAAAAGGGGAATAAGTGCCAAACATCAGAGGTCATATGGAGAATGGAAGGTAGAGGAGGAGGAATAGGAGGGAGTCATGTGTTAAAGAGAGGAGTGCTAGTGATACTGTGTGGGATGGAGGGAAAGAGAAAGGGGTATAGCAACTACTGTGGCAGAGGGTTATGAATTACACAAAGCAGAGACAAATCATATGTAACAACTTTATAACACCCAAAGGAAGAGGTATTTGTCAGTTTGTCACCCATTATCCTCCTCATCTATGAAATTTGTCGAGAGAGAGAGAGAGAGAGAGAGAGAGAGAGAGAGAGAGAGAGAGAGAGGAGAGAGAGAGGAGAGAGAGAGAGAGAGGAGAGAGAGGAGAGAGAGAGAGAGAGAGAGAGAGAGAGAGAGAGAGAGAGAGAGAGAGGACAAACAAATAGCCAACAGGTCCTCACATCAACAAGGAAGCCCTGGTGTATGGCAGCCATCACCCTGCTGTGCCATTGCTCCAACTCTAGGACGTCGAGGCGTGACAGCCCAGAGTCCTCCCGTTTGTAGTCCTGTGGGGAAACGCGTCAGAAGATTCAATAGCCTTACCAAGTTTCACACCCCATTTTTTAGGCATTAAATAAACTTAGAACTAAAAGAATAAGAACCCAAGAAATAAATAGGAATTTAAGTGTTACAGGTTGGCCATCCCGTTTTTGGAATCCTGGGCTTGTCGGCTACCATTTGCATGCCCATATACTTTACTTAGCCCTGTTTTCAAGTAAATGGTTTTGTTTATTTTTTTACAAGGGGTCCTTACTTAGCCTAACAATTTAAACACACATGAATATTGTAAATTATTTGTCACTTGGTGAAGTGCTGAATTTGCTTTTATGATCAGTAGGGGGGGGGGGGGGGGGGTCTGACTTTAAAACACCTGAATTAAATACAGATTCATAAACTTTTCTCTCGTTATAGCTCAAGTATGTGAGTTAATAAGCAATATGTTAGATTTTCCAGCAACTTTCTATTTCCAAAGCTTATTCTATCATTTCACTCCCGCCACTACTAAATAAATCTTGAAAAAAAATCTCTTGTATGGCGGCTATTCTTGATTAATAAAGACTGCAAGATGTATACATGGACCTTTCCAATCTATCTACACATCCCACAATGGCTAAAAATATCTGTGTGTGTGTGTGTGTTTGGTTTTGAGATGCATGTTCCCACCATCATCAGTGTTTTGTCCTGCCGGGAGCCCCACGACTGGCCCGAGTTGTTGATGGTCAGCTTGGAGAAGTAGCCATCGGGGATAGGGATGCGCCAGTTGCTCAGCTTCTCTACCCGGTTGAGGCCGACACTCAGGCGATCCATGTCATAGCTGTCGGAGGAAACAAAGGTCAAGACGTGGAAGGGCGTTCATTCAACTTTACTCTTCCTTACCATGGCATTTCTTGCCACTGTAACCCCTTCATGCCCAGATCTTTCCTTTGCTATAAAAAATTGTCTGTTGTGAAGCCATAAAATTACAAAAAGTAACTGAATATACCAAATTAGTTAGTGGACAAGGATACTAAACATTGCTTATATTCACTAAAAATTGTCTAATGGTACCCAAATTACAAGGAAAGTTACGTTCTGGGCCTCAAGGGTTAACTCTCCCCATTCCATTTCCTTCTCCCTTTGCACCTACTCGACCTTCTTTCTCCCCTCACCTACCACGGCACATACCAGGCCCTCACCTACCACCGCACACACCAGGCCCTCACCTACCATGGCACACACCAGGCCCTCACCTACCACCGCACACACCAGGCCCTCACCTACCACAGCACACACCAGGCCCTCACCTACCACCGCACACACCAGGCCCTCACCTACCACTGCACACACCAGGCCCTCACCTACCACCGCACACACCAGGCCCTCACCTACCACCGCACACACCAGGCCCTCACCTACCACCGCACATACCAGGCCCTGAACTCACCGGGCAAGCATCTGCTGGTGCATGTAATAGAACAGCTCCCCCTTGCGATCCCTCACCACACCCATGTCCACGGGGTAGACGAGGTGCCAGTGCCAGTGGTGAGCGTTGATGCCATAGTCCTCACGCCAGTAGGCTACTCGGTGCTCGGGCTTCAGGTGAGTGCTGGAGAATTCTGGCCCGTATTTTGTTACTAGTATGTCCTGGCAAACAAAATTGAGCGGGTGAAGGGAATGTGGAAAAGGGGTACAAAGGAGAAGCTCTAAAGGAAAGGAGAAGTGGAAGAGGATGAAATAGAAATAAAAAGGACTAAATAACTGCCAATCCATTAAACAGGCTATTCAACAACAACAGGAAGAATGATGAGAGGATTACAGAAAACTAAATCAAGTACAGTATATGAATGTAGGCTATCTATGAATAATTAATACAAGGTGTAGCTATTTACTTGGCCCGGGGTGGAAGCCTGGGCACTCTGTTCCATCTCGGCCAGGGTGGTGACGGGCACAAACATACTGGGAAACACTTCCACTATGCTGGGCAGACGTACACTCCTCATCTCCTGTAACATTATGCACCATCAGACATCACATCACGGTAATCTACATGTAGTAACACTATACTCTGTTTTAACGAGGTGAAATATCCTGACCCCTTGCTGCTTACTGACTGATATTTAATGCCATGAGAAGGGAATACTACGGTTCTTCTTAATTTCAATTGTATTTTATCATATTTAACCATATTATCAGGTAAACTTAGTCATAATTTTAAGCATGAGACCTTAAGATAGAATGGAATTTTTTATTCATTAAAAAAATAGACTATAGAGGACAGCCTAGTAGTCATGAGGCATGGATGTGGGGATTCTTTAACTCTGATGCATACACTTCTCAGTAAGAAAATCTGTATTAAAATGCTGTTCTGATTCAGGGTGTAGTGCATTTCACGGCCCTGCTACTATGTTAGGGGAGAGCGGGGCAGGTTGCATCGAGGGTAGGTTGCATCATTGCCTCTAACTCGCATGTTATCACACATACATCGTCTTAATACTACTACTACTACTACTACTACTACTACTATAAACTACTACAACTACAACAATAATAATAATAAAAAAAAGTTAATGCGAGTTAGAGGCAATGATGCAACCTGCCCCGCTCTCCCCTACTTCTATGGCTGGATGGTTGCACGACTTTCAATGCACCACACAACACTATCCTCTCCCCACATTAAATTCGAGGGTCACTTATTGACAACAATTGGAGTGGATTACCCTAACTCAATTGCCAGTATATATTATTTTTTGAGTGCCAGTTTATATTCTTTTTTGAGTGCCAGTTTATATTATTTGTTGAGTGCCAGTTTATATTCTTTTTTGAGTGCCAGTTTATATTATTTTTGAGTGCCAGTTTATATTATTTTTTGAGTGCCAGTTTATATTATTTTTTGAGTGCCAGTTTATATTATTTTTTGAGTGCCAGTTTATATTATTTTTTGAGTGCCAGTTTATATTATTTTTTGAGTGCCAGTTTATATTATTTTCAGCAATCAATCATAGTCCTATCTCCTTTCTGTCTTTTTTATATTTTCACCTGTATTCGTTTTACACCAAAGTATATATCTATATCTACCTATCTATCTGTCTGCCACTGGTGCACATGCATGAGGAATAAAAACAATTGATATCTAGTCTATTTTTGTTAACGAGGCAAAAATTCCATTCTATCTTACGTTCTCATGCTTAGAATTATGCCTATGTTTCCCTGATAATATGGTTAACTATGATAAAATACAACTGAAATTTAGAAGAACCGTAGTATTCCCTTCTCCTGGCATCAAATATCAGTCAGTAAGCAGCAATTAAGGGGTTCAGGATTTTTCATCTCGTTAAAAACACAGTATAGTTAAGTTTTAGAATCCTAGAAAACAAAACTCAGGGCTACAGGACAGGAGTGCTCTAGTCATCTGCCTGAAAATGACAACTATCCTTTTAGTGACCTGCTTCCTGAATACTACAGCCACAACTTGTCCTGCATACTGTACAGGGCATCAGTGCGACCCTCTATCTTCATTCCGCGCATCATTCTTGCCATCATATAACATTAACTCCTTGAGACCCAGAACGTAATTTCCATTGTAATTTGGGTACCATTAGACGATTTTTAGTGAATATAAGCAATATTTTAGAGATATGACCTGTTTAGTATCCTTGTCCATTAGTTTAATTTGGTATATTCAGTCATTTTTCGTAATTTTATGGCTAACAACAGGCAATTTTATATACAAAAGGAAATATTTGGGCGTGAAGTTGTTAATCTCAATATGTTTCTCCCTATCTGCTATCCACCGCCCACTAATTATATGTTAGCTGTCTGTCTCCTACTTTACCCATCATATGTCTTCACTATCTGTCTATGTTTACCTATCTAAGTGCCCTTTAATCAATCTATAGGATGGTATGTCTGACCTGTTCCCCTCTATCTTATATGCACATCAGCTCCATAAATATACACATCCAGACTTTTCATTCTCACATTTCATCCACATTTTTTCACTCCTCCACACACAGTCCTTCCCCGACATCCACCTTCCCTATCCACACTCCTCCTGTCATTACAAGTCCTTCCATCCCACTTGCCATACCAAAACACTCTGATCCACCCACTTCCCGGGCAGACTCTTAATCTTAACCCAGAATCTTAACCCCTTCGCGCCCAGATCTTTCCTTTGCTATAAAAAAAAGTGTATGTTGTCGAGTCATAAAATTGCGAAAAGTAACTGAATATACCAAATTAGTTAGTGCACTAAACAGGTCTTATCTATAAAATATTGCTTATATTCACTAAAAATCGTCGAATGGTACCCAAATTACAATGGGAATTACGTTCTGGGTCTCAAGGAGTTTTAATTCCTCCTACACATCTTTCTCTAGGCCAAAATCTCTCTCCTCAGCCACACACTTTCCCCCCATTGCCTACCGGCTTCCTCAGGATCGCGAAGGACACGGCGAAGATGAACAGCTTCTCGTTGAGGAATCCCCGCACCTCCTCGGCTTTCAGGCTCAGCTCACTCACATTTTGGGCCTCTTGTGTGGCAGCAGCGAGGAGCCAGGAGGGCAAGAATGAAAATGAGTACGTTAGAGAAGTTAGTCATCAATAGTAGCTATACCACTGGCTATAGCTGATCTGACGTTACATAAGGTAGAAAGATAACAAGGCAACAGCCATTACTTTGCAGGGAGGACTAAACAACCTCAAATCATACGTAAGCTCTCCCTCCCGCATACACAGAAGCGCCGCCAGGAAATTTTGACTGAGGTGGCCAAAGTTGGACACAGATCTAGTGTGGGGTGGCCATGGCATAGCCATTAAAAAGAAATGGCTGAATTTTCATTAGATCTCCGACTCAGATCTGGGGTGGGCCGACCAATGAAATTTCAGGTGTGGCCGTGGCCACCCCCTAGATCCGCCACTCATTCCTCTCACTCTCTCCCTTTCTCTCTCTACTTAACTTGTGCTGCAGAAATATGAAGAAAAGCAACAAAATAATGCGTGTCGGGCCAAAAATCTACTCCTTCCTCCTCCCAGCTGCCTGCACACACAAGTCACGCGGTCAGCTGGCCGTCTCGCTCTCGACTGTCGCTCGTGCCGGATTACTCAAGGAACTCAACACTGCTTCGAAACACTACACCTTTCCCTTATTTCCTTCCCACGCCCTTAGTGGGAGTGGCGTCGTAGGGTGGGAGAGGCGACGCGCCCCCCGGCGTATGCCCCCAATGATTGAATAGTAGCTACTACTATTGGTAGTTTTGAAGTATTTTTTTCAAAGGTTATATTGATAGGGTTCGTTAGTGATTCGAACTCATTAACAACGTCGCAGAGGATTGTGGGTAGGATATCATCTTTTTTTTTTTTTTTTTTGGTACGTAGTGTGTGGGTTGTTAAAGGACTGGATTGCTTTGTTAGCAGTGGCGTAGTTAGGTATCATCTATCAATGGGGAGGCACTAGGCAAGCGGAGCTCAAGGGCTACTCCGATCGGAGTCTGATGCCACATAGAAGGGTATATTCTAAGATCAGATCAGTGGTGAGTATTAGAGTATTATACAGAATACAGCAGCCATGGCCAGTGGGGAGGCACAGGATTCTCATGGGCCCCCCCCCTGCCCCCCGTAGCTACGCCACTGATTAGTACAGCTTTATTTTATGCATAGAAATGCGTTTAGTGTTGTAGCATCTGTGGTTAGGCTTCAGATCACACCGAAATGCACACAATACGTTGTGGGCGAGCGCAACGGGTCCTGTTATGAATTTTCTTTTAAATGAAATAATGAGATACAGGTATTTTCGTGAAAATCGGTAGGGTACCCAGTGGCGGATCTAGGGGTGGCCTGGGATGGCCACGGCCACCCTTCATCTCATCTGGCCACCTCAGATCTGAGTCAGAGATTTAATGAAAATGTAACCATTTATTGAAATGGTTATGCTATGGCCACCCCACACTAGATAGGTGTCCAACCTCTGCCACCCCTGTCAACATTTCCTGGCGGCGCCACTGCTCATGCCATTACATATCAATCTCGCCATTAGAGAAAAAATCACTAAACATATTACTTCCGCAACTGTTTCTTTCTCTTCCATACTCCTTGTAACCCACAGTCGATGCAGCGGCCTTACCCATGATGTAGTCGCAGAGTTCCTTGGCCGCGAGGCGGTGACTCTTGATGAAGATAGAGAACACACTGCCCCGGGGGATGGCGCGGGCCAGGAGCAGCCTCTGCGATGGGGCGGCACCTCCAGCCACGCGGGTGCCCACTTCAAGTTCAAACATGATGGGCCTACTAGCACTCTAAGACAACACAAAAGTAGGATGAGATGAAAAAGGCGACAACACACACACACACTACGCATGACCTGTTGTATTTGATTGAAGGATTAATTCTGGTTATTGGTCCCAAGTGTTTAAGATAACAACAGTTACAAAGGGAGGAGCATTATAATAGTCAAGTGATCAAAACTAGGAAAACGAAGTATGATAGAAGTCGCCAATAAAATGTCTGCAATCCAAAGCGTCTGGAATCTGGATACAATGTGGCGCAGGGAAGGATATTTTTACAATCGCTCCTGGCTACACACTCTCTCTCTCTCTCTCTGTCTCTCTCTCTCTCACACACACCTCGGCGTCGTATGCTGGAGTCTGGCGTTGAAAGGGACGCTGGAAGATGTCCAGGACCTGTTTCTGTTCGCTCGCCATCGTGACCAGCGGGCGGTGGAGGGCGGGGCCGAGGAGACGCGGACCTGCAGACAAGAGTTGGTTTACATTTTGCTTTCCTCCACTAAAAGGAGAATCAACTTTTTTCTTATTATTATTATCATCACCCTCCGCGTATCCTTTTTAATACAGTGCTAGCAAACGTTTAAGTACTGAGATGATCTGCTCGAATGTCCTTACGAGGTAACAAAGTAATAACCATCTAACACACACAGTCACACACACACACACACACACGTACACACACACACACATAGTACACACACACACACACTCACCTCGTCTAGTCCTGAGCAAGGAGAGAAGAGTGAGGATCCGCGGCCCGTCCTCCCCTCTTATTTATCCTTCTGGAACCCCCCACCCACCCTCCCATGCCTTGCTCCTCCCCCACCCCCACCCTCCCATGCCTTGCTCCTCTCCCACCAGTCCCCGCATCCCCGCCTTCCTCCACAGAAACGCTCAGAAGGGACAACCGACCTCTATAAGTTTTCTCTTCTATACGTAAACTCAATCAGTTCTCAGCCTAAAAGTATCTGAAACCATTTTATGAAATTATGAATATTTAAAGGGACTGAGCAAGAAATAAAAATACAATACAAGAAATCCAACAAAGTCCAATACAAGAAATAAAAGGAAAAGAAGAAAATCAAAATAAGTTGAGTCATTACATTCGGAGCGGATTATCTACGCAGCTCATTTATAGAAGGAATATTTTTATTACTGATCTATCAATAGCCTTCTTGATAATAGACTTTCGATACAAAAGTTGACCAGTAAATTAATACGGGTCTAACTCAGCCAGTCAACCACAAACATACAGTGGACTTCTAAGGTGGCTTCTAATACAATTCTTCATGATGTGTGTTAGATTTTACCTGTGTGTTAGATTTTACCTATATGTTAGATTTTACCTATGTGTTAGATTTTACCTATGTGTTAGATTTTACCTATGTGTTAGATTTTACCTATGTGTTAGATTTTATCTATATGTTAGATTTTACCTGTGTTAGATTTTACCTATGTGTTAGATTTTACCTACATGTTAGATTTTACCTGTGTTAGATTTTACCTATGTTAGATTTTACCTATGTGTTAGATTTTAACTATATGTTAGATTTTACCTGTTAGATTTTACCTGTGTTAGATTTTACCTATGTGTTAGATTTTACCTATATGTTAGATTTTACCTATGTGTTAGATTTTACCTATGTGTTAGATTTTACCTATGTGTTAGATTTTACCTATGTGTTAGATTTTATCTATATGTTAGATTTTACCTGTGTTAGATTTTACCTATGTGTTAGATTTTACCTACATGTTAGATTTTACCTGTGTTAGATTTTACCTATGTTAGATTTTACCTATGTGTTAGATTTACTTGTTAGATTTACTATGTTAGATTTTACCTGTGTTAGATTTTACCTGTGTTAGATTTTACCGATGTGTTAGATTTTACCTATGTGTTAGATTTTACCTGTGTTAGATTTTACCTATGTGTTAGATTTTACCTGTGTTAGATTTTACCTATGTGTTAGATTTTACCTATATGTTAGATTTTACCTATGTGTTAGATTTTACCTATATGTTAGATTTTACCTATATGTTAGATTTTACCTATGTGTTAGATTTTACCTATATGTTAGATTTTACCTATATGTTAGATTTTACCTATGTGTTAGATTTTAACTATATGTTAGATTTTACCTGTTAGATTTTACCTGTGTTAGATTTTACCGATGTGTTAGATTTTACCTATGTGTTAGATTTTACCTGTGTTAGATTTTACCTATGTGTTAGATTTTACCTTGTGTTAGATTTTACCTATGTGTTAGATTTTACCTATATGTTAGATTTTACCTATGTGTTAGATTTTACCTATATGTTAGATTTTACCTATGTGTTAGATTTTACCTGTGTGTTAGATTTTACCTGTTAGATTTTACCTATGTGTTAGATTTTACCTATGCGTTAGATTTTAACTGTGTGTTAGATTTTACCTGTGTTAGATTTTACCTGTGTGTTAGATTTTACCTATATGTTAGATTTTACCTATGTGTTAGATTTTACCTGTGTTAGATTTTACCTATATGTTAGATTTTACCTGTTAGATTTTACCTATGTGTTAGATTTTACCTATCTTAGATTTTACCTATGTGTTAGATTTTACCTATATGTTAGATTTTACCTGTGTGTTAGATTTCACCATATGTTAGATTTTACCTATATGTTAGATTTTACCTATATGTTAGATTTTACCTATGTGTTAGATTTTACCTATATGTTAGATTTTACCTATGTGTTAGATTTTACCTATATGTTAGATTTTACCTATATGTTAGATTTTACCTATGTGTTAGATTTTACCTATATGTTAGATTTTACCTATATGTTAGATTTTACCTGTGTGTTAGATTTTACCTATGTCTTAGATTTTACCTATATGTTAGATTTTACCTGTGTGTTAGATTTTACCTGTGTGTTAGATTTTACCTATATGTTAGATTTTACCTATATGTTAGATTTTACCTATATGTTAGATTTTACCTATATGTTAGATTTTACCTATATGTTAGATTTTACCTGTGTGTTAGATTTAACCTATGTGTTAGATTTTACCTATATGTTAGATTTTACCTATATGTTAGATTTTACCTATGTGTTAGATTTTACCTATATGTTAGATTTTACCTATGTCTTAGATTTTACCTATATGTTAGATTTTACCTGTGTGTTAGATTTTACCTGTGTGTTAGATTTTACCTATATGTTAGATTTTACCTGTGTGTTAGATTTTACCTATATGTTAGATTTTACCTGTGTGTTAGATTTTACCTATGTGTTAGATTTTACCTATGTATTAGATTTTACCTGTGTTAGATTTTACCTATTTCCTATGGTGCTGCTAACATCAAATAAACCAAAGGAATAAATATAAGCTTGATTAATTTGAATGAACTTACAGCAGATATAGTATTCGTGTTTAGTATTCGTGTTTTCGAATATTATATTTTGGGGAATTCATAATACTATTGCTATTGCTGGTAGAAATATTACCATTCTTATTCGATATGTGATGATAATAATACTCAAATTAAGGAGGAATAATGAGATGAGTGGCTTGACATGGACTCATTTTTGTTTCACTTATTTGTATTGATAAAATATGATAGTACACAGACCACTATATCTACAGTGGTCTGTGAATAGTAGTATTAGTAGCAGTAATAGTAGTGGTGGTCTGAGCCAGTATGCAATATGTAAATTAAATAATTATATAAAGTAGATCTGAAGTGAAAAAAAGCTGAAACAAAGGAAGAAAGTGAGAAAAAAATAAGTTTACTGTCACATTATACTTTCACTCTCACTCTCTCTCTCTCTCTCTCTCTCTCTCTCTCTCTCTCTCTCTCTCTCTCAGACTGGTAATACCACAACGTAAAAACTTGTATGATGTAATTCAGGTAAAGCCGAGAGAGAGAGAGAGAGAGAGAGAGAGAGAGAGAGAGAGAGAGAGAGAGAGAGAGAGAGAGAGAGAGAGAGAGAGAGAGAGAGAGAGAGAGAGAGAGAGAGAGAGAGAGAGAGCGAGAGAGAGAGAGAGAGAAAAAAAAGGGGGGGGAGATTTTCCTTGACCTACATCAATCGTGTGTGTGTGTTATAACGCGCATGTCTTAAATAACAACACTCACTCATACACACACACACCTGTGTGTGGGGAACTCCGTAGTGTAAGGGTCAGCACGCTCGGCTCACAACCGAGAAGTCCCGGGTTCGATCCCCGGGCGGAGCGAAGACAGACGGGCGGTCTTCTTAAAACCCGAGCCCCTGTCCACCCAGCAGTGAATGGGTACCGGGTGTTAGCCGGGGTTTGTGAGGGGTTTGTGACCCGCCTCCCGGGGTGGTGGCTTCGGCCAACACTAAACACTAAAGATGAATGATAAAATAAATTGTTGATATGGAGACGGGACCATACGAGCGTTGCTCGTGCCCTGTAAAATACAACTAGATGAATACAACTAGACAACTAGATGAATACACACGAATGATGGAGCTCAAGGAAAATTATCCCCCACTCCAGGAAAATTATAGGTAAATACAACTAGTGTGTTTGTGTGTATGTATAAAATAACAACACACACACCCACACACACACACAAACACACACAGACATATTACACATATAAACAAGATCACAGGAGATACATACCAGTTGCTGAGGAAAATAAGAATGGCATTCAAATATCTGGATGAAGAGATGATAAAGAAATTTATAACATCTTAGATTCGACCAAGGTTGGAATGCGGCAGTGCGGTCACTGTTGGAATGCGGTTTCCACATAAAAAGAAGTATATAAGGAAGATTGAGAGAATATAAAGAGCAGCCACAAAAATGGCTCCAAGCCTGAGAGATTTACCATATGAGGAAAGACTGTCAAGACTGAAACTCCCAACTCTTGAGAAAAGAAGAGTAAGGGGAGATTTTATAGCAGTGTATGCTATATATCAATCATCAATGGGTCTTGAAAAAATTGATAGAGAAGATCTGTTTGTGTGGGACGATAGAAGTACAAGAGGTCATTAGAATAAATTGAAAAGGACAACATGCAAAAGGGACATAAAAAAATACAGCTTCCCGTATAGAAGCATAGAAGCCTGGAATAACCTTGATGCAAAAGTGATTAATGCAAGAAGTATTCAGGACTTCAAAGGCAACCTGGATAATAGTAGATTTGGAGACGGGATAGTGGTACGAGAATAGCTCTTTTCCTGTATGTTACAACTAGGTAAATACAACTAGATAAATATACATCTGGCGGGACGTCCCAGTAATCACGTGAGGATAAACAGGATATACTCTCTCTCTCTCTCTCTCTCTCTCTCTCTCACTCTCACTCTCTCTCTCTGAAACGCTTGATCACTCTCAAAACATAATACATGTAGTACAATTTTATAGAACGTAATTCCATGGCTGGCTACGAGAGAGAGAGAGAGAGAGAGAGAGAGAGAGAGAGAGAGAGAGAGAGAGAGAGAGAGAGAGAGAGAGAGAGAGAGAGAGAGAGAGAGAGAGAGAGAGAGAGAGAGAGAGA
>JACEEZ010009681.1:118039-148039 GCA_016584305.1 Chionoecetes opilio | reverse complement strand
CGCATAGGGGATTGCATAGGAAATTGCAATTGATAAATACTGTTCTCCCACTTAATAGCATCCTATAGTAATTAGTACGTGAATATTTTGTTCTTCCTGCGTAGTCAGTATCATATAGTTTACCCTGCCTTTCAATACGACTACCTCACGTTTTCTTTCGTGCACTTCATTAACCACATTGAGTTCCATGGAGTGTCCCCTTGTAACACAGACAGAGAGAGAGAGGGGAGAGAAGAGAGAGAGAGAGAGAGAGAGAGAGAGAGAGAGAGAGAGAGAGAGAGAGAGAGAGAGAGAGAGAGAGAGAGAGAGAGAGAGAGAGAGAGAGAGAGAGAGAGAGAGAGAGAGAGGGGAGAGAGAGAGAGAGAGAGAGAGAGAAGAGAGAGAGAGAGAGAGAGAGAGTAGAGAGAGAGAGAGAGAGAGAGAGAGAGAGAGAGAGGAGAGAGAGAGAGAGAGAGAGAGAAGAGAGAGAGAGAAGAGAGAGAGAGAGAGAGAGAAGAGAGAGAGAGAGAGAGAGAGAGAGTTTTCAAGTACAAGTTTATTGAGAAAAGGGGGAGGAAATTACAAAGAGGGGGGCAAGTAAACAAAAGACACAGAAAAAACAGAAATACAGAAAAAAATGTTAAAAAAGGTGCCGGGCGATACAGTGTGAGAGAGAGAGAGAGAGAGAGAGAGAGAGAGAGAGAGAGAGAGTGAGAGAGAGAGACGGCAAAGACAATGGGGGGCGTGGCAAAGAACATCAACAGGTTAGGCGAGGGGGAGGGAGAGGAGGGAGAGGAGGGAGAGAAGAGGTGACGTCACTCAAGGGAGGATGTGATGAAGGTGATTTAATGACGCAAGGCTGTGGTGGTGGAGGCTGGGCGGGGGCGTGTCCTGGTGACGTCACAGGGGAGATGGGGGCGTGTCCTGGTGACGTCACAGGTGTCAGGGGGGCGTGGCGTGAAGCAGCATGGTGTGAGGGTCTAACAGTTAGTATCGTTACCGAGGGGAATGAGGAAGGGTATACACACAGTTTCCTTCCTCCCCTCTTTCACTTTTCCCCTCGTTGTTACCAGATTAGAGGGAGAGGGAATGAGAAGAGAAGTAAGAGTAGAGTAAGAGTAGAGTAAGGGAGGTACTACATAAAACTGTGAAGATAAAACAATAGGGTATTATAAAACGTTTTGGCAGTTCTTGTTCCTGGCGCTGCGACGAAAGACAGATCGTGTACTCCGTGAAATTGTGATCCAAAAAGATACTGTTACACGCCGGACGATCCTACTACTACTACTACTACTACTACTACTACTACTACTACTACTACTACTACTACTACTACTACTACTACTACTACTGATTCCTTCCCTTGTGTTCTGTAAGTATGTTTCTGTATTTTTTTTGTAACTGTGTGTGTGTGTGTGTTGTTGTGTGTGTGTGTGTGTGTGTGTGTGTGTGTGTGTGTGTGTGTGTGTGTGTGTGTGTGTGTGTGCTATATTGGTTATGCTCATTTACTAGCGGCTGTATCGTTACCTACCTACCTACACACACACACACACACCACACACACACACCACACACACACACACACACACACACACACGAGCGTATGTGTATCGCGTTTCAGGTTGTCAAGAACTCTCCAAATACACACACAGAGGAGAGAGAGAGAGAGAGAGAGAGAGAGAGAGAGAGAGAGAGAAAGAGAGAGAGAGAGAGAGAGTCAGCCAGTCAGTCCGTCAAGTGGCGTCGGCAATGAGGCAGTGAAATACGACCTCAGGACAATAATTAATCATCACATAGAGGAGGACAGGACGGAGAGGACAGCAGAGGGACTGTGACCGCGGCAGCTCAGTAACTATAGTCTCGCGGCAGCTCAGTAACTATAGTCTCGCGGCAGCTCAGTAACTATAGTCTATTTTTTTTAACGAGGCGAAAATTCCATTCTATCTTAAGGTCTCAAGCTTAAAATAATGCCTATGTTTACCTGATAATATGGTTAATTACGATAAAATACAACTGAAATGAAGAAGAACCGTAGTATTCCCTTCTCCCGGCATCAAATATCAGTCAGTAAGCAGCAAGGGATCAGGATTTTTTGCCTCGTTAAAAATAAAGAGTATACCTAGAGTAGCAAGCCACCTGTTGCACGATACTGGCCGTTGAGTGTACAGAAATGCGTGAATACCATCAGTTCAGCCCCAAAGATTACCATACCAGTTAACGCCATCGGTCAAGGCTGATTGTAACTACGACTCACCACGACTAAGTTACGCATGAGTTAATTCTGAGTCGCCATCACCTATAACAGGCCTTTGAAGTGCCCGGATAACCTGAGTCGCATCACCTGCCTATAACAGCCTGTAACACCTATAACAGGCCTTTGAAGTGCCCGGATAACCTGAGTCGCATCACCTATAACAGCCTGTAACACCTATAACAGGCCTTTGAAGTGCCCGGATAACCTGAGTCGCATCACCTATAACAGCCTGTAACACCTATAACAGGCCTTTGAAGTGCCCGGATAACCTGAGTCGCATCACCTGCCTATAACAGCCTGTAACACCTATAACAGGCCTTTGAAGTGCCCGGATAACCTGAGTCGCATCACCTATAATAACAGCCTGTAACACCTATAACAGGCCTTTGAAGTGCCCGGATAACCTGAGTCGCATCACCTGGCTATAACAGCCTGTAACACCTATAACAGGCCTTTGAAGTGCCCGGATAACCTGAGTCGCCATCACCTGGCTATAACAGCCTGTAACACCTATAACAGGCCTTTGAAGTGCCCGGATAACCTGAGTCGCATCACCTATAACAGCCTGTAACACCTATAACAGGCCTTTGAAGTGCCCGGATAACCTGAGTCGCATCACCTATAACAGCCTGTAACACCTATAACAGGCCTTTGAAGTGCCCGGATAACCTGAGTCGCCATCACCTGGCTATAACAGCCTGTAACACCTATAACAGGCCTTTGAAGTGCCCGGATAACCTGAGTCGCCATCACCTGGCTATAACAGCCTGTAACACCTATAACAGGCCTTTGAAGTGCCCGGATAACCTGAGTCGCATCACCTGGCTATAACAGCCTGTAACACCTATAACAGGCCTTTGAAGTGCCCGGATAACCTGAGTCGCATCACCTGGCTATAACAGCCTGTAACACCTATAACAGGCCTTTGAAGTGCCCGGATAACCTGAGTCGCCATCACCTATAACCAGAGCTGGACAATATTTAAATACATTTGTGTATTTATAAATGTATTTATAAATACATTGGTTGTCATGTATTTAAATACAGTATTTAAATACTTTCATGAGTATTTAAATACATTGTATATTTAAATACTCATAATACAAAAATGTAAATACTTTGTTATCAGTTAATTTGGCCATAAACCCGCCCAACTATCTGGCAACCCTGATGTTACAGTGAACCAGTGTTTCCACTTTAAAGGAAATTCCTGATTTTAAGGAAATTTAGGCCTGAGAAGGAAATTTCTAAGGAAACCCAAAATCTAAAGAAATCCTAAGGAAATCCATTTTTTTCGGACATGTTAAAATGTGTGTGTATTTAAAATGTATTTACAAATGTATTTAAATACAATTGATGTATTTAGTATGTATTTAATCATTCGTAAAGTATTTAGAAATTAGTATTTAAATACATTCTCCAAATGTATTTAGTATTTAGTATTTAAATACATTTCTCCCATGTATTTAGTATTTAGTATTTAAATACATTCAATGTATTTAGTGCCCAGCTCTGCCTATAACAGCCTGTAACACCTATAACAGGCCTTTGAGGTGCCCGGATAACCTGAGTCGCCATCACCTATAACAGACTGTAACACCTATAATCATCTTGATAAGAGGCCTGTGAGGTGCCCGGATAACCAATCAATATGAGAAACACAACGAAGATACACAACATCCAAAAGAAATGGCAAGAAATGGCTAGATATCCAATCAAGACTGAAAATAAATCATAGGAATGCACATAAACAACAAGGTCAGCTAACAACAACAACTTGGTTTCAACAACTTGTTTTCAACAAGGTCAGCCTAAATAACGCATGCCCCCTTTTTTTTAGCTCCTTGAACTGACGTTCACTTGAAGTTTAGCCGATACTTTCCCACAACAAATCTCGGTGCAAAGGTGATTGGCGATCGATAAAACTGTTTTGAATGTGTTGTGATGTGACTGGCTGATGTGTTGATGTGATGTGACTGTGACTGATGTGATGATGTGACTTCTGTGATGTGACTGTGACTAATGTGATGATGTGACTCCTGTGATGTGACTGTGACTAATGTGATGATGTGATGTGACTGTGATGATGTGACTGTGACTGATGTGATGATGTGATGTGACTGTGACTGATGTGATGATGTTACTGCTGTGATGTGACTGTGACTGATGTGATGATGTTACTGATGTGATGATGTGACTGCTGTGATGTGACTGTGACTGCTGTGATGTGCCTGTGCTGTGATGAGCCAGGAGGTGACACACGTTTATTATAAGGACCGTGAAGGGCGACAATACTAGACTATAAACAGCGAGCAGCAAGAGTCACAACACAGACAGGCTGCCTGCTGGCTGGGTGGCTGGGTGGCATCCTTTTCGGTGAGTTAAAAAGGAAAACTATTAAAAGGACCAGCAATCAAGTAAAAAGCCTTCTTTGTTCACGTGGTTATTTCGACTCTCTCTCTCTCTCTCTCTCTCTCTCTCTCTCTCTCTCTCTCTCTCTCTCTCTCTCTCTCTCTCTCTTTCTGTCTGTCTCTCTCTGTCTCGTTCTCTGTCTGTCTCTCTCTCTCTCTCTCTCTCTCTCTCTCTCTCTCTCTCTCTCTCTCTCTCTCTCTCTCTCTCTCTCTCTCTCTCTCTCTCTCTCTCTCTCTCTCTCTCTCTCTCTCTCTCTCTCTGTCTGTCTCTCTGTCTCTCTCTCTTTCTCTGTCTGTCTCTCTCTCTTTCTCTGTCTGTCTCTCTCTCTTTCTGTCTGTCTCTCTTTCTCTGTCTGTCGCTCTCTCTCTCTCTCTCTCTCTCTCTCTCTCTCTCTCTCTCTCTCTCTCTCTCTCTCTCTCTCTCTCTCTCTCTCTCTCTCTCTCTCTCTCTTATTCATTCCTTGGTTTCGTTTAGCGCAGAATTCTCTTTTAGCTTCCAGTGACGTTATGTAAACTAAGTTGATTGACTTCAGCCACTTTTTCTGATTTTTTTTCGTGTGTGAAAGGGTTAGGATGGTGGGAGGGCGTTCACTGGCGGCATAGAAGATCTCCCCCCCCTCTCTCTCTCTCTCCTCTCTCTCTCTCTCTCTCTCTCTCTCTCTCTCTCTCTCTCTCTCTCTCTCTCTCTCATACAGATAAAAAAAAATAGATATAGATATTTTTTTCACCATAACCACACATTATGGAGTCAACATTAAACATCCTTAGAAAAAACAAAAGGCCGAGTGCGATTATTATACTGTCAGTCGTTACGAACAAAAAACACAAAAAAACTAAAATGAATATAGGAAAAAAAACATTAACGAGCACTAAATCATCAGTAAACAAGCCCATAAATAAACCAAAAATATTGACTATACAACATTTTTAAGTAGGCCTATGTGTGTACGTATGTATTTTTGTATTTATTTGTTATCTAATACTAATTATTTCACCGTACTTATTGTCTTCTCACAGCGAGTAGGCAAAAGAGGAGATATATATTTTGTAGATAAGATATTCAAGGAGGAGGAGGAGGATAACTCGATAGGAGGAGGCCCGATAAAAAAACAAAAAACAAAAAAAACAATCAGTCCTCTCTCTCTCTCTCTCTCTCTCTCTCTCTCTCTCTCTCTCTCTCTCTCTCTCTCTCTCTCTCTCTCTCTCTCTCTCTCTCTCTCTCTCTCTCTCTCTGTGTTTAGTTTTCCCTGTCTGTCTTCATTCTATTTGACTTTCTAACAACCTTTTTCCACCAACCACCATAAACATCCCATCTTCCTCCCCGCGAGTAGGCAAAAGGGAGATACTGTATATAAGAAGAGGAGGAGGAGGAAGAGGTACGAATGCATTTATGTATATGAATTATTTTATATTATCTAGGACTGAATATCTTACCACACTTAAGTCCTATTGTCTTCTTACAGCGAGTAGGGAAGAGAGGAGATAGAACAGAAGGAGAGGAGGAAGATGTACGAATGCATTTAGGCTATGTAGTAAGACACCCTGAAAAAACACCTTAAAAAAACCACACCCTACAAAACACACCCTGAAAAACCACAACCCGAGAGAATAATCTGAAAAACCACACCCTACAAAACACACCCTGAAAAACCACAACCCGAGAGAATAATCTGAAAAACCACACCCTACAAAACACACCCTGAAAAACCACAACCCGAGAGAATAATCTGAAAAGCCACACCCTACAAAACACACCCTGAAAAACCACAACCCGAGAGAATAATCTGAAAAACCACACCCTACAAAACACACCCTGAAAAACCACAACCCGAGAGAATAATCTGAAAAACCACACCCTACAAAACACACCTGAAAAACCACAACCCGAGAGAAAAATCTAAAAAACCACACCCTGAAAAAAACTGAAAAAAACCCCACATCCTTAAAAAACAAAAACAACATATTTGGAAGTAAAAAATTGAAACTATATGTATTTTTTATGTAATCTAGGACTAATTAATTATCTTACCGCACTAAGTCCTATTGTCTTCTTAAAGCGAATAGGCAATAAAGGATAAATATAAGAGGAAGAAGAGGAGGATAAGAAGAAGAGGAGGAGGAAGAGGTAGGGGAGAGCGGGGCAGGTTGCATCGAGGGTAGGTTGCATCATTGCCTCTAACTCGCATTAACTTTTTTGTTATTATTATTGTTGTTGTAGTTGTAGTAGTAGTAGTTTATAGTAGTAGTAGTAGTAGTAGTAGTAGTAGTAGTAGTAAGTAGTAGTAGTAGTAGTAGTAGTAGTATTAAGACGATGTACGAGTGATAACATGCGAGTTAGAGGCAATGATGCAACCTACCCTCGATGCAACCTGCCCCGCTCTCCCCTACGAATGCATTTATGTATATGTATTATTTATGTTTATGTTTATGGACTAATTATTATTATCTCACCGTACTTATTGTCTTCTCACAGCGAGTAGGCAAAAGAGGAGATAGAAAAAAGGAAGAGACGAAAAGAGGATAAATATAAGAAGAGGAGGAGGAGGAAGAGGCCGGGACAGAGGGCGGCATGGTTGTCCCCTGTAGTGGCGATGGCTGCACCCCTGCTCCCCACCACTACCCCGGCAACCACCACCTCCACCAACACCACCTCCACTACTACATAACAGCAGCCCACCTTCCACACACCATGCTAAGGTAATACCCCTTCATTATAATCACCATTCCACCTTCATCACCATTTTCATCACCCATTCTAACATTCTCATCCCCCATTCCAACATGCTTATCACCCATTCCAACATAATAAGAACATAAGAACATAAGAAACTAGGGGGGGGGGGCACTCAGTAGAGCGCATACCTCCGCCCGAATATTTATCGATGACGGGGGTGCGAGCGGCGGGGTGGGTCCAACATGGTCAATGTTTACCCAGATACGATGAAGTTACGAGAAAATCTAGTTTACCATTGTGTGTCCTAAGGCCTCAGTGATCCCTAGAGCGCTAAAACAGAAAACGGAATATTTTTACCCAAAACTCAAAAAAAAAATAGGAAACATATTTCATCAATTGGTTGCCATGGCAACAGTTGTGATTCGATTTCATCCAAAATTAAATCACTTCTTCCTTATACCAAATAGACTTGGTATACCAAGTTTGGTCCAAATCTATTCGTAACTTTTCGAGAAATCTTGTACACTAACAAACAAACAAACAAACAAACAAACAAACAGACAGATCGAGGTGAAAACATAACCTCCCTCCAACTTGGTTGGCGAAGGTAAATATGAAATCTACAATAGGCCGCGAGACCTACACGAGGTAGTTCCTGTTACTTAACACTACCTACATCAACCTTTCATCCCCATCCATGAAATTATCCAGCCTCCTTTTAAAGCTCTCCATTGACTCCGCACTAAATACCTGACGACTGAGTCCATTCCAATCATTTACCACCCTATTGGTGAACCAGTTTTTCCCTATTTCCTTTTTAAATCTACGCTTTTCCAGTTTGAATCCGTTATTTCTTGTAATTATAATCATCACCATCATCACCATTTTCATCACCCATTCCATCATCACCACCACCATTCTCATCACCCAATCCAACATTCTCATACTCTCGACACTCATTCCATCATCACCACCATCGCCACTATACTACCCTTGTTAATACCTCTTTTTACGGCTGCTACAGATGATCCGTGTCAAGGCAGAAAGGGCATCGTATAACCGAACACCCTCTGCCATCGTACCCATCATCGTTATGGAGGACGTTTCTCCCCCCCCCCCCTTTAACACCCAGAACTTTCCTTTGCTATTAAAAATTGTATGTTGTCGAGCCATAAAATCACGAAAAGTCACTTAATATACCAAATTAGTTAGTCGACAAGGATACTAAACAGGTAATATCTATAAAATATTACTTATATTCACAAAAAATCGTCTAGTGGTAGTCATATTACAATGGAAATTACGTTCTGGGTCTCAAGAGGTTAACCAACTAAAATAATACCTAAAACGGTTATTTAAGTTATTCCTCAAATAACCCAAAAAAAGCGAAAATAACCTAAAATAAACCTGCAATAACCTACAATAAACCTAATTTAACCATCATTTTCTGTTCATTCCTTCATTCTCAAGCATTTTTAAGTTTTCAACATCGTTACTGTCTATCTTATTTTCTCTAGTTTCATGTTTGATTGCTGCTTATCGATTTTTTTATATATATAATTTCGTTCTCGCCACTGTTGCCTTATCTTAATTCCTCCCTTCCCTTCGTTCTTTTCTGTTTTGAGTCTGGGTCGACGCTTTAAAATGAGGCACTGCACTTGTTACATCGTTACTGTCAACTATCTTTTTTTTTCTAGTTTCATGTCATTTTATTGCTGCTTAATGTGCTTATAGATTTTATATATATTTAATTTTGTTCACACCACTACTGTCTCTTTTCCTTCCTTCTTTTCTGTTTGAGTCTGGGGCGGACGCTTTTAAATGAGGAAGGCTTAGGAACTGGAGTGCAAAGAGGAGGGAAGAGGAGGAGGAGGAGGAGGAGGAGGAGGAGGAGACGAAACAAAACCCAAAACACATTGAAGTATTTACCTTCTGGCCATCATTCCCTGCAGACATTCCCAACCACACGTCGTTCATGTACGCGTCCTCTTGTCCTTTTACGTGGGAAGGGCTTCATCACCTACTGCCGATGTGCGAAGGCGTCATCTGTAATCATAAAGAATAGTCATAAAGCATATAGTCTGCAATCATAAAGAATGTCATAAAGCATATAGTCTGCAATCATAAAGAAGTCATAAAGCATATAGTCTGCAATCATAAAGAAGTCATAAAGCATATAGTCTGCAATCATAAAGGATATAATCAGTGTCATCAACAAGGAGAGGCTCAGGTTCGTGCAGGCTAAGAGTGTTATTTTTCAACGCCTCCCTAAGTGCTGAGACAGAAAATTCCCCCTGATTTTAACCTAAATTTCTGGGAGGTTGGCCGCGACCGACAAGAGCTTTACATTGCCCTGGGCTACAGTATACCTTCTGAAATCCTGTCAGTATATGTCCTTCCAAGAGACAATCTGACTCAGGGTGGTAATCATTGTTCGGAAATAAATCATTCTCTTTTCCTACTAGCAGTGGCCGAGACCCGACTTTCACCAGAATATTCCCTGACAGGCGAGACCGTGACCAATCGAGCTAATAGGATATATCCACTTAGCCGAGTGGTGCCGGTGATTTTATGCACAACACGAACAGGTCGACAAAGAGGATGTTACCAAAATGACTATGTTTAACCCCTTGAGTCCCAGAACGTAATTTTCATTGTAATTTGACTACCATTAGACGAATTTAATTAATTTAAGCAGTATTTTATAGATATGACCTGTTTAGTATCCTTGTCCACTAGCTGATTTGGTATATTAAGTTACTTTTCATAATTTTTTGGCTAACAACAGACGATTTTATATGGCAAAGGAAAGATCTGGGCGTGAAGGGGTTAATGCATTATAAAGACTTAACATGGGCGTGAAGGGGTTAATGCATTATAAAGACTTAACATGGGCGTGAAGGGGTTAATGCATTATAAAGACTTAACATGGGCGTGATGGGGTTAATGCATTATAAAGACTTAACATGGGCGTGAAGGGGTTAATGCATTATAAAGACTTAACATGGGCGTGATGGGGTTAATGCATTATAAAGACTTAACATGGGCGTGAAGGGGTTAATGCATTATAAAGACTTAACATGGGCGTGAAGGGGTTAATGCATTATAAAGACTTAACATGGGCGTGAAGGGGTTAATGCATTATAAAGACTTAACATGGGCGTGATGGGGTTAATGCATTATAAAGACTTAACATGGGCGTGATGGGGTTAATGCATTATAAAGACTTAACATGGGCGTCAAGGGGTTAATGCATTATAAAGACTTAACATGGGCGTGAAGGGGTTAATGCATTATAAAGACTTAACATGGGCGTGATGGGGTTAATGCATTATAAAGACTTAACATGGGCGTGATGGGGTTAATGCATTATAAAGACTTAACATGGGCGAGACACGAGACACAAATGTATATTTTTACAACCTTTTTTGACAAGTAAGAAATTTGATACACACAATAGTCCTAATTATTAGTAATTGTATTAAGGCTGCAAATAAGGCGTGCGCACACGCACACAAACACAAACATAAGAACATAAGAAAATAAGGAAGCTACAAGAGGCCGTGAGGCCTACACGTGGTAGTTCCTGTACACATTCACGCGCAAACACACACGCGCAAACACACGCGCAAACACACACGCGCAAACACACGCGCAAACACACACGCGCAAACACACGCGCAAACACACACGCGCAAACACACGCGCAAACACACACGCGCAAACACACGCGCAAACACACACGCGCAAACACACGCGCGCACACACGCGCGCAAACACACGCGCGCAAACACACGCGCGCACACACACGCGCAAACACACACGCGCAAACACACGCGCAAACACACACGCGCAAACACACGCGCGCAAACACACGAGCAAACACACACGCGCAAACACAAGCGCGCACACACACGCGCAAACACACACGCGCAAACACACGCGCGCACACACACGCGCAAACATACACGCGCAAACACACGCGCAAACACACGCGCAAACACACACGCGCAAACACACGCGCGCACACACACACACACACACACACAATGTCAATGACCGATCTCTTAGGTTCATTTTTTATTGTTCGTTTGCTCGTGTGTGCGTGTGTGTGTGGTGTGTGCGTGAGAGTGAGTGCGTGAGAGTGAGTGCGTGAGAGTGAGTGCGTGAGAGTGAGTGCGTGAGAGTGAGTGCGTGAGAGTGAGTGCGTGAGAGTGAGTGCGTGAGAGTGAGTGCGTGAGAGGATTGATAGTTAAATGAATGAGGTTGATTAAGGTCCTGAAAAAACTCTCGCCACTCACTCCCCCCTTGCCTTTCCCTTTTGCCTCCCTTCCCTTCCCTTCTCCTAACGTTAACTTGTTCTCTCCCGCATGACTCTCCTCTCATCATATTTTTCATACGCATCCACCCCTCTCTCTCTCTCTCTCTCTCTCTCTCTCTGATTCTCTTCTCCTCCTCCTCTCCCTCTTCCACCCCTCCCTTCCCTTCCTACCCCCCCCCCAGAGTTGACCTGAGGGTGTTAGGTGTCCAAGGGTATCGAGAACGCTATATATATCCGTGTGTGTTATTTATCATGGCTTGATCGCACGCTGGACTCGCGATCGCCAACTATGGAAGTGTGGAAGACCACTGCTAAGAAGTGGTGTGGAAGACACTTCTGTAACACACACACACACACACACACACACACACCACTTCCACCAACTATGGTGGAAGTGGTGTGTGTGTTAATGTGGAGAGAGAGAGAGAGAGAGAGAGAGAGAGAGAGAGAGAGAGAGAGAGAGAGAGAGAGAGAGAGAGAGAGAGAGAGAGAGAGAGAGAGAGAGAGAGAGAGAGAGAGAGAAAAAAAATCAATACTAATCATAAATAATAAATCAGTGAAAGTCAACATAATAAACGTAAACATAATGCATACCTTGACTTAATAGCCACTGTTCTATATATATATTAGTTAAGGTTTCCATAAAAAAAGATAAAGAAAAATAGCAGACTGAGAAATTTCCAATACAAATAATAAAAAGAGGCCTAGCTAGATCTTCTTTTTAACACTTTTCAAGCCAATCAGCTAAAAGTTAAGCACGCGACGACCTGCCTCACAGCCACCACCGTAACACATCTTGTCTGAGCTTCACTGCACATTTGAGAGATTGCTATACACACACACACACACACACACACACACACACACGACAGAGCAGGGGGGGGGTGGCTGAGAAATTGGATGAGGTGTTGAGTGGACAAGAAGGAGTGGGCGGCGGTGACCAATGGGTGGAAGAAGATGGATTTAAGACCACCACCACCTGTCAATTAGAGGAGGAAGGAACGTCATATCTTCTCCATTTCCATTTATGGACAACACCCTCGCGCCCTCCCTTTTCCCTCGCCCGGTGGAGGAAAGGGAGGAGGAGGAGGAGGAGGAGGAGGAGGTAGTAGTGGTGGAAAGTTACTGCTATAGGAATGGAGATATGAGATGGGGTGTGATCGTGAGAGATGGATGGAGAGAGGGATAGAGGGAGGGGAGGTGGGAATGAATGGAGGGAAGGAAGGTAGGAGGGAAATAAAGTGGGATGGATGGAGGGAAGGGATGTGGGAGGGGTGGAGGAAAGGTTACCTGGGAGTGATTGGCAGGTATCAAATGGTCGAGAGGTGTCACATGGTTCAGCCTTGAGTGCGTGTGGGTGTGTGTGTGTGTGTATGTGTGTGTGTGTGTGTGTACTCATCTAGTTGTATGTTACAGGGCCTGAGCAACACTCGTATGGCTCCGTCTTCATAGCTACATTTTTTATCTTTCATCCTTTGTGCTTAGATTTTGCCGAAGCCACCACCCCGGGAGGCGGGTCACAAACCTCCGACTAACACCCGGTACCCATTCACTGCTGGGTGGACAGGGGCTCGGGTTTTAAGAAGACCGCCCGTCTGTCTTCGCTCTGCCTGGGGATTGAACCCGGGACTTCTCGGTTGTGAGCTGAGCGTGCTAACCACTACACTACGGAGTACATGTGACTGTGACTGTGGATTTTGTGGAGTGTACCCTCAGTGTGTGTGTGTGTGTGTGTGTGTGTGTGTGTGTGTACCACACGAGCGACTGTACCACACGAGCGACTGTACCACACGAGCGACTGTACCACACGAGCGACTGTACCACACGAGCGACTCTTAAATAAGGTTAAGGCTCATGGAATAGATGGGAAGGTTCTTCATTGGATCAGAGCTTGGCTAAGTAATAGGCAACAAAGGGTTACAATTAATGGTTCTAAATCTGAATGGGGACTGGTGACAAGTGGAGTTCCACAAGGGTCTGTTTTGGGTCCATTACTATTTTTGATTTACATCAACGACTTGGATAGTGGGATTAGCAGTGATATCAGCAAGTTTGCTGATGATACTAAGGTAGGTAGGATTATTGGATCACAGTCTGATGTAAACATATTGCAGGGAGACTTAGATAAACTTAACGAGTGGGCAGTCAGATGGCAGATGGAATTTAATATTGATAAGTGCAGCGTTATGAATGTTGGTAGAAAAAACCCTGGTAATAGATACACTATAAGCAATGTATCGCTGATAAGATCAAAAGGTGAAAAAAATCTTGGAGTGAGGGTGAGCCCAGACCTCCGACCTAGGAAACAATGTATTGAGGCCAGAAATAGAGCTAATAGAGTATTAGGATTCATTACCAGAAGTGTTAAAAGTAGAAGTGCGGAAGTTATTCTAAAGCTTTATCTGGCTCTAGTCAGGCCTCACCTAGACTATGCGGTTCAGTTTTGGTCTCCATATTACAGGATGGATATAGCCTTGTTAGAAACAGTGCAGAGAAGGATGACCAAAATGATACAAGGGATGCGTAACTTTAGTTATGAGAGGAGATTGAAGTTATTAAAGTTACACTCACTCGAGAGACGCAGAGTAAAGGGCGATCTGATAGAAGTTTTTAAGTGGATAAAGGGATTTAATAAAGGAGAGGTAGGAAAAGTTCTTACGGCTTTTAACCAGGGTAGAACAAGAAGTAACGGATTCAAGCTGGAAAAGCGTAGATTTAGAAAGGAAATAGGGAAAAACTGGTTCACAAATAGGGTGGTGAATGAATGGAATCAGTAGATAGGTAGTTAGTGCGGAGTCATTAGGGAGCTTTAAAGAGGGGCTGGATAGGTTCATGGATGGGGATGAAAGGTGGATGTAGGTAGTGTTAGGTGACAGGAACTACCACGTGTAGGCCTCGCGGCATCTTGTAGCTTCCTTATTTTCTTATGATCTTATGTTCTTATGTGTGTGTGTGTGAGAGCCTTAAGACATTTGTTGACTTTCTCCCCCCAAAAATATGATCATAATAAAAAGAAAATGAAGTTGCACAATGTTAATTAATACAAATAAAGATAATAATGGTAATAATAATAGAAGAAAAATAAGAAAAAAATAGATGAAAAAGCAGACGAAAATATTACCACTACTACTGTTACTATTATTAACACCTACAACAAAAACAGAAATAACGATAATGATACTAATAATAAAAATAATGAAAATAGAATGCACTAAAACAGTAATAAAAACACTAAACCAACAACCACACACACACACACACACACACACACACACACACACACACACACGCACAGGCACACACACACACACACGTATACAACCTCCCACACACACACGTGCAATCACTAATTACTACTTCCACAAACACTCCACCACCACCACCACCACCCCTTCCACATCCCCTCCTCTTCCTCTTCCTCTTCCACCACGAAAAAAACACCACTCGTTAGTGTATATACAACTCCCTCCACACACACACACACGTGAGAGAGAGAGAGAGAGAGAGAGAGAGAGAGAGAGAGAGAGAGAGAGAGAGAGAGAGAGAGAGAGAGAGAGAGAGAGAGAGAGAGAGAGTGTGTGTGTGTCACGTGTTGTCCTATCCCTGGAGCAGATACTATGACGTCACCAGAAGCAACATTGGGATTGGTTTCTGCCAGTCGATAAAGTCAGCCAATAAGGTGAGAGAGAGAGAGAGAGAGAGAGAGAGAGAGAGAGAGAGAGAGAGAGAGAGAGAGAGAGAGAGAGAGAGAGAGAGAGAGAGAGAGAGAGAGAGAGAGAGGAGAGAGAGAGAGAGGAGAGAGAGAGAGAGAGAGAGAGAGAGAGAGAGAGAGAGAGAGAGAGAGAAAAAAAAAAAACACACTTTACTTTGGAAAAAAATATTTGAATAATCACAAGAAAAACGATCCTTCACCTATCTACATCTTTCATTCATCTAACCTTTATTATCTGTGTTATTAGATTGTATGTCTGTACCCATATAGGCTGTTCCATTCAAAGAACTGCCATTTTTTGTACCTCTTATCAAAATAGACATTCATCTTTGTTTTCCTTCACTCGCCTTTGCATTATTTAAAAAAAAATTCAATTACTCCAAAATATAGTAAAATTCTAGAGTCCTTTCCCGCCCTTATCAGTGGGGGATTTTTCTCCAGACCTTCACAGATCCCTTCAGATACCTCTAAAGCGTAATTATATAAAGTGGGGGAGAGATTATGATAGAAATTGTTACAGTAGTAGTATAGTAGTAATAGTAACAGTAGTATAGTAGACACATACAGAAGTCAATTTTGTCAGGACCCACCCGAACAAACAAAGTAGAACCCACTAATGGAAAAAACCATTAGGATAAGATAACACTACCTTCCTATACCTCTCATCTTCCCCCTCCTCCATCAACAAACACACACACCTCCTTTGAAGGCTGGCCGTCAGGGTGGCTCACTCTCGCGACTTGGGTTCACGAGCAGCGTCCCCGCCTTCGAAGCCCGCTCACTGCTGACGTTAATTCTGGCCATTTGTATCGCCGATCAACCTTGGTGTTGGTGCGTGCGATATAGAGTATGCGTCTAGGTAGAGGATCCGGTTCTACTGCAGTTTAACCCCTTGAGGCCCAGAACGTAATTTCCATTGTAATTTGGCAACCATTAGACGCTTTTTAGTGAATATAAGCAATATTTTATAGATATGACCTGTTTGGTATCCTTGTCCACTAACTAATTTGGTATATTCAGTTACTTTTCGTAATTTTGATGGCCTAACAACATACCTTTTTTTTTATAGCAAAGGAAAGATCTGGGAGTTAAGGGGTTAATACAGTACTAGGCAAACAGTTATAACGTCCTCAACTTGTATGATCTGACTATTTGCAGTATTTCTAACCCCTACATCAGCCGTCGGAAATTAATAATAACATAAGGGGGAGTCTGCAGCCCCCCTAGGTAGGTTAAGCTACGTAACCAAAGTCCAGGTTAGGTTAGTGAACTAGCAGGGGGGATTTGGTTGGGGAGCGCAGACCCCCGAGCTAGGTCAGGTTACGAAACCAATGTCCATGTATTGTATGAGAACTGCAGTTTTACCGAATACTGACGGAAGGGCACAAAGTAGTAGCCGAACCATAACTATACAAGAGTTTACCAGGAGCTGTTCTGGGCGTCACGGTTGCACATTTCTGTATCACAATTGTAAATCTTGAACTCCAGCTCACTAAATCTGACGCATGAGATAAATCACCTTCACTGGGTCGACCGGTCATCATCAAAGGCTTGTCGTCGGCGTGAACCTATTTACTGCAGGACACACACACACAGACACACACACACACACAGATACACACACACACACACACACACACAGACACAGACACACGCACACAACACACACACACACACACACACACACAGACACACACACACAGACACACAGAACACACACAGACACACACACACAGACAGACACACACACACACACACACACACAGACACAGACACAGACACACGCACACACACACACACACACACACACACACACAGCTTGCCGCCCGTCCTCCCCACCTGTCCCGCTACTTTCCTCTCCGGCCCCACCACACCACACCAGCGCCAAAGCTATATATACACAACCTGAAGTAGTTACATACAAGCTGCATGTATTACTATAACTGTGCAGCTCACTTTACCCTGCTAAGACTGAGCATAGATACAAAATAAGCCAATTCTTCCCTGTATATTGTAAATGAACAATCACGGAATGAGAGAAAACAAGACTTGATTTTCAGTAAAGATGCATGGTTTCTCAGTTTCAGTATTCACGGGAGGAAATGAGAGATACGTACTATATTGCCTTACCCTATACATACCCCCTCCTCATGTAACCCAACCCCTCCCTAACCCTACACACCCCCTCCTCATGTTACCCAACCCCCGCCCCGCCACCCACCCCCACACCCCCACCGCGGGCCATGGATGCTTCCCACCGTCCCACGAGCACATAGTTCACCGCTGCCTCCCATTCAACAGCCAATTATCGATGCTGCTATGGATTTCCTATGTCTCCTAAGCCCTTTATTGTTTATTTCACAGGTTCCCGAGGACTAAATGCTTGCCTGCACACTTTAGAATGACATATAAAAGGGATTTGAGCTGTCTCCTAAACCTACTTTATTCACAGTTCCGAGGACTAAGCTGCCGTACACTTAAAATGATATAAAGGATTGAGCACGTCATACCACAGTCGTGGCGGTGAAGGCTGGGCGGACACAGAGAAAGTAAACACAAGCGAGTCTTTCTGAGTTCGAACACGATTGTCTCTGAGCCCTGAACTCTTTATCTATTATAATTATTAGTCGTTCACCCCCAACCTAAAGACTTACTCAGATAAAGGGAGTAATGCATAAACTTAAATTAGTCCGCTATAAAACCTTGATAATTAGTTCTGAATGTGAAGCAATGAGTGATAAGAATAAGAAATGAGTTCAGTTCGCATTTCTCCTTCTCTGGCTCGTCAATGACACCTGAGTCGAGCAGGGAGTCTCGGAGCTTCGTTAGACGCTCCGAAGCTTCCCTCAGGTGTCTGTTTACTTGGCAATGAAAATATAATAAAATGGAGTTAATAAAAGAAAGAAAATAATGAAGGAAAACAAGCATGAGTAGACTTCGCATTATTTCGCATTATTTTTGTGGATGTGAATGTATGAATGAAAGCATGAAAAAAAGAAAGGAAAGAAGTATATATAGATAAAATATAATTACATATGATTTTCAAATAAATAAACCATTTCTTGTGCTTGATAAGGAGGAAGAAAAAATTAACTATCAAGAATACTGAATGAAAAGAGATGAGGAAGAGGAAGGGAACAAGCACTATTATTTATATTACAACTACTAACACTACTACCATCACTTACACGATAACCATACAACCACACACAAACCATAACACCAACACATACACAGAAAAAAAAAGAAAAAAAAGTGAGACCTCTGAACAGAAGGCTAACTACCTCGCCAATGCATCGAACCCCCGGAACCTGAAACTGGGGGAGCAGGGCCTAGTTAACCACTCAGCCATCAATGACATGACCAATAACTGATTTGTACCCACGACACTGTCAAAAGCCAAAAGCGGAATGGGTCACAGATACTTCCTAGTGTGTGTGTGTGTGTGTGTGTGTGTGTGTGTGTGACGTCATATATGAATTGACCAATCATTTAAAGAGATAATTGTGCGGTTCCTGCTTTCCCCCCTTCCCCTACCCCCCTATTTTTCCTCCCCTTCTTCCCATAGGTGTGTGTGCATGTGTGTGTGTGTGTGTGTGGTAGTAATAGTTATAATAGTATACAAGGTGTTCATAACCTACTTTTATCCTGCTTGGTATAAAAGCTCAATAATGTCTGCAGCTTGTTAGCCCCCGTTCACCGTTTTTCCAGTAAGGTTTCCTCTTCTGGATCGCTGCAAAGTTTGGGCGTCATCTTTCCCAGCAAACGGTATATGAACATTTTGTCTCTTAGATTGACAACATCGAAAAAGTATCATGAGTTTATGGCTTCTAAGTCTCGTGTGTGTGTGTGTGTGTGTGTGTGTGTAGTATGGGAGCCAGCTGGGTAATTACTTTCTTCCTCTCTCTCTTTTTCTCACACCACAAAGAGAGAGAGAGAGAGAGAGAGAGAGAGAGAGAGAGAGAGAGAAGAGAGAGAGAGAGAGAGAGAGAGAGAGAGAGAGGGGGGGGGGGGGGGGGGGCACAAAACAAGGGCAACACACACACCCCGTCAAAAAATGTTCTGATTGGTAAGATTAGAGAAGTTGTAGAGGGTGTGATTAGGGCAATGACGGGATGGAGGGGCGAGTGGCTTGTAAACACAGGGGGGGAGCAGGGATTGGAGAGAGAGAGAGAGAGAGGAGAGGAGACGAAGGAAGAGGGAGAGAGGAGAGGAGAAAAGAGAGAGAAGAGGAGAGAGGAGAGAGAGAGAGAAGAGAGAGAGAGAGAGAGAGAGTCATGGAAACTTGTTGTTGTGTTTTGTGTGTATTTGTGTGTGTGTGTGTGTGTGTGTGTGGTGTATTTATAAGCACATCCTTTGTGTGTGCAATACTCTTTGAATAAGGATGAAGGGAGAGGGGAAGGTCATGTATGTTTGATGCATAACACACACACACCACACACACACACACACACACACACACACACACACACACACACACACACACACACACACCACACACACACACACCACACACACACACACACACACACACACACACACATGTAAGGATGGAGGGAAAGATAAAGGCTGTATACATATTTGTCACACACACACACACACACACACACACACAGTCACACACACACTCACACACACACACACACACTCACACACACATTTCACTTGTCGCATAAATTTTTGTGATTGAATGTATGAATAAATTTTGCATGAAAAAAGAAAAGAAAGATTTATATTAGATAAAATTAATTACATATGGACGCTGAGGGAAATATTGTGGCCGTAGAAGTTGTAAGGGGCGAGCAAAAAGGGTTATTATTATTTTTTTACATCACAAAGGACTGGCTAAGGGCACAACAAAGGACTGGCTAAGGGCACAACAAAGGACTGGCTAAGGGCACAACAAAGGACTGGCTAAGGGCACAACAAAAATAGGTAACACAAAGCCCGCTAACTATAATATAGCTATACTACTACAACGGTTGCTTCTACCACAAGTATTACTGATGCTATTGTGATCACGACATTGAAACTTCACCTCTGCAGTATCATTTTTTGAGCTGCCACTAACTACGACAGTGCTTTCTGCGATCAAAGGCATTTCACAATATTGTCTACATGCGGCGTGTCACCCGATCAATCCCGGCGCCCACCACTGTAAATTCTGCTCCACCCCATTAACGTCACCACCTCAGTACACACACTAATTTTTATGTGGTATAGGGGCTACATAGAAAAAAATTTGTTTCACTGTTAACCCCTTCACACCCAGATCTTTCCTTTGCTATAAAAAAAATCGTCTGTTGTTAGCCATAAAATTACGAAAAGTAACTTAATATATCAAATTAGTTAGTGGACAAGGATACTAAACAGGTCATATCTATAAAATATTGGTTATGTTCACTAAAAAGTCGTCTAATGGTAGCCAAAGTACAATGGAAATAACGTTCTGAACTTCTGGGCCTCAAGGGTTAAACGTGTGTATACAGCACGGTTGGTAAGAGATCTGGTTTATGGAACTGTCGCCGATGGGAATTCTCGCCGAAACAACAAACTAGAACTCTCGTCGACGTGGAAATTTTAACCTAACCTCGACAATGGCACCTAATCTAACCTAACTGATCAAGCTAACGATAGTATTTCATCCCTGAAGGCAGAAACACGGGTAACACTTGATTAAATGTATATATTGGGTCCTGTAATATCAAGAATTGGAACACTCGACGACGGCGGCGAGAGTTCCGATCGGCGACAGTTCCAGGTACCAGAGATCTACAGATACAGAGTCCTATGTTGTTCAGGTGGTGGATATATTGAGGTAGGCCTATAGGAGCCGGCCCATTGTACGGTCCTTTATGCTGTACACACATACACACATACACACCTGTCAACATAGTTATCTTTATCAGCACGCATGGTCGACTAATGGATGACGCCTGTAGGCTGCAGACGACAGCGGGTAATAAATAGCCCGGCTGCTTGTAGAGGAATTAGAGAAGTCTGTGACGAAGGCTGTGTATTATAGGGGTTTATGGAACTGTCGCCGATAGGAACTCTCGCCGAAACACCAACTCAGAGCTCTCGCCGACATTGGAACACTCGTCTACCTTGAAATTTTCGTCGACAGTTCAACTTGTAATATATGAAAAGGAAGCTAACCTAACCTAACCACATAACCTACCCTAACTATTCAGCTATTGTGGTATTAATCCCTGAATGCGACCACAGTAATGGGACACTTGCGAATGAAAAATAGGAACACTCGTCGACGTCGGCGAGTGTTCCTATCGGCGACAGTTCCAGGTACCATTATAGGCAGCGGGTTATGAAGGGGCCACGGACGGACGGAGGATATGTAGTGGAGGATATAGTGGGGGAGTATTTTATTGGAGATGGGAATGTGGAAGAAGCAAAAAGAACAATCAACAGTTTTTGGATGACCAGAGAAAATAAGAGGAAAGAAAAAGAGAAAGAAACTAAAATATAGAATAAGAGAAGACAACTAATTAAAGACCCAGACAGGAAGAAGAAACACGTCAGGGAGTGCCGTTGAAAAAGGCCTGAGCCGCCCGACTCCCGACCAACAACTGAACTGAACTGAACGGCAGCGGGTACGCGTACGGCTAGAACGATATCCCACTGTTTCTCAACTGTGATTATGAACACTATAAACAAATTAATAGAAGAGCTATTGTATAGAGACGAGTAAAGGCTCAGACGATACAAGGAGGAAGAGAGCGCGTGCACTGGTGGGCTGACGGTGTGAGGCGCGCTTCACACCTCTACACTCTCAGAAATGGGGGGTATATTAAGGGTAGAATTGTTACATCGCACCATCACTACCCTTTTTAAACCCTACGTCCAGGCTGGAGGGTAGATGCTGCCGATTATACCCTTCATCTACCCTTTATCTACCCTTTTTAGACGAGAGGGTTGGAAAAGGGTATATTTGCGTCGATCTGAAAGGGTATATTTGTAAGGGTAGAAAAAGGGTAGCAGTATTTCATCACTACAAATACCCTTTTTCTATTCTTTTTTTCTAAGAGTGTATAGTTGTTGCCATCACTTTGCCATCACACTCCTTACGCCACCATCACCACCAATAATAACGCCGTCTGTTTGTCCTGTATTCATCTATCCCTTCCTCTTCTTCCTGGTCCTCCTGACAGCCTCTTATACTGTCCTTCCTCCTCCTGACAGCCTCTTATACTATCATTCCTCCTCCTGACAGCCTCTTATACTGTCATTCCTCCTCCTGACAGCCTCTTATACTGTCATTCCTCCTCCTGACAGCCTCTTATACTATCATTCCTCCTCCTGACAGCCTCTTATACTGTCATTCCTCCTCCTGACAGCCTCTTATACTGCCATTCCTCCTCCTGACAGCCTCTCATACTGTCATTACTCCTGCTGACAGCCTCTTATACTGTCATTACTCCTGCTGACAGCCTCTTATACTATCATTCCTCCTCCTGACAGCCTCTTATACTATCATTCCTCCTCCTGACAGCCTCTTATACTATCATTCCTTCTCCTGACAGCCTCTTATACTATCATTCCTCCTCCTCCTGACAGCCTCTTATACTGTCATTCCTCCTCCTGACAGCCTCTTATACTGTCATTCCTCCTCCTGACAGCCTCTTATACTTCATTCTCCTCTGACAGCCTCTTATACTTCATTCTCCTCCTGACAGCCTCTTATACTGTCCTTCCTCCTCCTGACAGCCTCTTGTACTGTCATTCCTCCTCCTGACAGCCTCTTATACTGTCATTCATCCTCCTGACAGCCTCTTATACTGTCATTCATCCTCCTGACAGCCTCTCATACTGTCATTACTCCTGCTGACAGCCTCTTATACTGTCATTATTCCTGCTGACAGCCTCTTATACTGTCATTCATCCTCCTGACAGCCTCTCATACTGTCATTCCTCCTCCTGACAGCCTCTTATACTGTCATTCATCCTCCTGACAGCCTCTCATACTGTCATTCCTCCTCCTGACAGCCTCTTACACTGTTATTCCTCCTCCTGACAGCCTCTTATACTGTCATTCCTCCTCCTGACAGCCTCTTATACTGTCATTTCTCCTCCTGACCCCCTCCTCCATCACCATATTCTGCTGGGTTTCTCATGTTTTGTCTCCGGCTCATTCTCTTCGCCACCACCGCCACTATCAACCAATGCTACTTTGTTCCTTCGGCAGCTTGGGCAAAACGACGCCAGTGGACGGGAATTGTTCGTGGGCGGGCGGCGAGGCGGGTGTGGGTGCCGGGGCGCGCTGGGCGGTGTACCAGCTGGTGTTCCCGGCACTGGTGGGCGTGGGCGTGATGGCCAACCTGCTGAACCTGGTGGTGCTCTCCCGCCCGGCCATGCGTGGGGTGGCCTACAGGTAAGAGTGTGTGTGAGAGAGAGAGAGAGAGAGAGGAAGAGAGGAGAGAGAGGAGAGAGGAGAGAGAGAGAGAGAGAGAGGAGAGAGAGAGGAGAGAGAGAGAGAGAGAGGAGAGAGAGAGGAGAGGGAGAGAGAGAGAGAGAGAGAGAGAGAGAGAGAGAGAGAGAGAGATTATACATACACACAAAAAAACTTCTATACTCAACATGTGTGTGCATGTGTGTGTTTTAGAAGTCAGTCAACACCACCTATAGGCTGGCCGTTGTGTAGACAAGGCAAAGTGCGTCAATGCTGTATGTTGTAAGTCACGCAGGTGAGTGTGGTCTTAATCCTCCTGCTCCCCCAGGTACCTGAACCACCTGGCCGTGAGTGACCTGCTCTACCTGGTCTTCAACGTGCCCTTCTGCCTTGAGGACTTCGTGCGGGTGACGGTGTCGGGGCGGGCCACGGGGCGGGGCAGCGCGGTGTACTACGCCCACATCGGAGTGCCGCTGGTCAACCTGTTCCTCACCATGAGCGAGTACATCGTGGTGTGGCTCTCCTACGACCGCTGCCTCGCCGTCTGCTGGCCGCAAAAGTTCTCCGCCAAGCAGCGGTTACGAGTGGTGCGCGAGCGCTGCGGCCTCTCGCTGGCCCTGACCGTCGCCGTGTACTGCCTCAGCCCGCTCAGTCAGACGTACCAGTGCGAGGCCTCCATCTGCTGCGTGGTGGACAGCACCTACAGTCGCCTCACGTGGTTCATGGGCTATCGAGCTCTTCAGGGAGATCTACTCGAGGTTCCTGCCAGCGCTCCTCGTCACGGGATTCAACGTGGCCATCGTGGTCACGTTGCGCCGCCTCCACCGCGAGAGACGGGCCGAAGACGTCATCAGCGAGTCGCGGCAGGAACGTGAGCGGCGCCTCTTCGTTCTGCTGGTGGCGGTGACTGTGTTGTTTTACGTGACGGCCTTCCCTAGCGCCATGTACAAGGTGCTGCCCGGCGCCGACTCTCGCCTCGAGGGGGTGTTGCGCCCTGTGGCAGACATGCTCGAGGTGTCCGGGCACGTGTTCAACTTCGTGCTGTACTTCCTCTTCAGCCCGGACTACCGCAGGACTCTGGTGGGCATGGCTGCACCGCCTGACAAATCCCGGGCCTCCCCAAGTAACTTCCATTCCTCCAGCGCCATTCCATTATGAGCTACCACCACCACCACCACTACCCACGCCGTATCAAGTCTTACCTACTACATAAGGAGACATTAAGAATCCTTTTATACCTACAGCTTGGTTCGGGAGGGGGATAACGAGGTGAAAATATAATAACACTTCTGCGGTCGGAGATTGGGATTATATGTAAAAATGTGCTAGTATGTGAAAATAAGAACTAGTAAAAAGGATGAGAACACGAAAAAAAAAAAACTGTAAAAGTAGTTGAAAAGAATACAAGATTAAAGGAGATAAGGAGAAAATAACATGATGGTCACATAACAGCAAAAAGAGAAACAAAACATAGATACGAAAGGAAATTTAATGTGCAACAGAGACAAAGAAGAAAAATATGCAGCAAAATGAAAAGCAGGGAGGGGGCAGATGAGAAAAGGACCCGAGGAAAGAGGGAATAAAATAAAAGTGTATAAAAGTAATCATAGGAAGAATCATAGTGAAAAAAAGATGTGAAAAAGAAAAGGATGACGATATGATATACAAATAACAAGGTAAGGGCACAAAAAAACAACGGATGGAAGCCTTTACAAACATGGTAAAAGAGATGATCAAGAAAATACTACACACACATAAAGACAGTGAAGGTGTACACATTGGTTAGAGCTGCATCTGTAATATCTTCTCTCTCTCTCTCTCTCTCTCTCTCTTTCTCCTCTCTCTCTCTCTCTCTCTCTCTCTCTCTCTCTCTCTCTCTCTCTCTGGTCATGATTATACTACTGTAATGTTACTACTACTTGTATTACGGCTACAGCTAAACAATATCATAGACCTAGGAGAGAGAGAGAGAGAGAGAGAGAGAGAGAGAGAGAGAGAGAGAGAGAGAGAGAGAGAGAGAGAGAGAGAGAGAGAGAGAGAGAGAGAGAGAGAGAGAGGAGAGAGAGAGAGAGAGAGAGGAGAGAGAGAGAGAGAAGAGAAGACGAAGGAGGAGAGAGAGAGAGAGAGAGCTAAACAATATCATAGACCTATAGGCCTTTAGGAGAGAGAGAGAGAGAGAGAGAGAGAGAGAGAGTGTGTGTGTGTAATGTTCATGTCACAAAAATATGAAACATCGTTTTATATTTTTTAATTTGAGGACAATTGAATGAGGTAATGCAGGGCTGCTATTGGCCACACTTAGCGATCCTTGACCAATGAGTGACGAGGCCTCCCATGTGTGCTCCACTTCTATACATCCCCTACCTATGTGCTGCTGTGGCGGTCACATGCCTATGGCTATCAGTATTATTGTTATCATTATTGCCACCAATACATATGCAGATATATATTTGTATTGCTACAATGTAGTTTTCTTTTATATATTTTTCCTGATAATGCAGAAACAGAAATTAACACCAATGGATAACTAACATATTTTCTCATCAAGTGTTACCATATTAACTCCTCGCCCTGACGTCACGCCCTTTGACCTGCCCACCCTGCAGTGTCTTCACTTATTAAAGGGCCGCCGTTCACATCTTCACGACTCTCGACGGCGATCAGTCACGACTTGCTAAGTCATGCTGTGGTCGGCACCGGTCGTCATGTGGGTTGGCGTCAGGCCCCGACAAACGGCGTCGGGTTGTGGGAGTCGTGAAGGGGCGCGAGGGGAGTCCCAACTGTGTGATCTACATTTTTCCAGTTTGAATCCGTTGCTTCTTGTTCTACCCTGATTACTAACCTAAGAACTTTTCCTACATCGCCTTTATTGTATCCCTTTAACCACTTAAAAACTTATATCAGATCGCCCCTTACTGTATACGCCTCTCGAGTGAGTGTAAATTTAATAGCTTAATTCAATCTCCTCTCGTAACTAAAGTTACGCATACCCTGTATCATTTTAATCATCCTTCTCTGGACTGATTCTAACATGCAAAACTAGAAATATTAACCACACCCAACACTAGAAATACTCACTGCAGAAGTGGCAGGAGCCTGGTGTCCCAAATGTAGTTGTTAGGCAGTTACCCTTGCCCTTGGAAGAGTAGTAGAAAGCACGATGACACCATGTCCACAACAAGTCACTTATCACTTTAAACATTTTTCACTTAAACTATGGCAGCCAGTCTGAAAGAAAAAAGTAAACATATTAACGGATTTTGACTATAAAAATCCTAGTTCAGAGTTTTTATTGACACTTAAGGGGATTGTTTAGGGCAGGTGACTGTCTTTGTGCACAAAAATGTACTACAATTCATCGTCTGTGGATTTCAAAAATCTGTTCCACAAAGAATTATCAATATATCAGTACAAGCAAAACTGACAACCTGGTGTAGGCATAAGGCGTTTTCTGCGGGGATCCTGATTGCAATCGAAAAATTTTCGGTTGCTCAAATTTCGATCCCTGTTCAACCATCCAGGGAAGATGATTGGCCCGACCCGCATTCATTTGTTGTTGTTGTTGTGACCGTTTGCAACCGAAAATTTTCCGATTGCAACCAAAAATCCCCCGCAGAAAACGCCTATACATTGCAGTGTAATGGCTGAAATACCCTGAGTAGATTTTTCTACACTTTTTCGGTGCCATTAGAGTAGTGGTACCGCCCCCGACTGTGGTGGGGCGATCTCTATACGGTGTGAATGCGAGTCTCACCAAGGTCAATATGCATAATAATGGGAAATAAGATTTATTCCCCGAAATGTGATTGTTACCGGTCAGTGCGTCTGTGAAAGAATATGAATGATAGGAAAAATTCATCGACGTTATTTTGGAAGAAAAACAAATCGTATCTACAGACCACCACCATCACCACCTACAAGAATATCAATCACACCATTTAAAAAAATATCATTTCACCATCTGCACCGCGACATCAACCCTTCCTCTCCCATGCCTCGTACTGAAAACTCACACCAATACATTGTCCACATCTCAAAAAAATAATTAAATAGAGAATAGACGAATAAATAGACGCTGTGGAGGAAAATAAAATCAGGAAATTAAAATAGAAGATTAAATTATTATTAAAAATAGGAAGAATAGAAATTATTAAAATAGGAAGTAGATTAGTACTGCACAGTATACTGAGCAAAAAATATTACAGAAAACGTGAGTAGTAAGGTCGGTAGCGACCCCGAAGTTGTCGTCCATTATAACCTTAAAAATAACCTTACCTATCCGCAAGGTCAAGAAAGGGAGGTCAGCCCACCAGGCTTCCCGAGGGAATATTGTCCACGTTAACACTTAAACGTTTATAGGGATGGCCATGCTGACGTCACAGAAAAGAGACTCATCAGACTCAAGTGGAGATAGAAAACGGATGGGTTGCTGGGGTAACTTCCCTACCCGATCTTAACATATAAGACGTACAGACGTAAACGTTACAGTACTATGTACACAGTACACACACATACACTCACCACTACTGTGGCCGTAGACCGTAGTGTATACTAGGTGTGTACACTATGCATGCCAGGACCCAAACAAGGAAGGAGAGGGAAATAAGAAGAGATGGATAAGGTGTTTTTCTGTCACGACTCACGAGACAGCGATGGACTGGCGGCCCCGTGGCGGACAAACTGCCTTCGACCCCTCGATCGCTCTATCCTGTGACGTCGGTGAGCACGTGAACAGAGAGCGAGATTAGCTTATGGGCGCAGGCGGGTTGACCTCCCTTTCTTGACCTTGCCTATCCGTGCCCTCAGGTGCGGCATTACAGATAAATCCCCGTAGTCATCTAAAATCACCTAATTAAGTAAAATTCTACAATTAAATATATATAATTACAGTAAGAAATAGTGAGTCTATATTCTTATACTATTTTTGCCTTTCCTACATGGCTGTAAAATAATTATTAGCCACATGGTAAGGAGACACACCTTCACACGTCCTATTTACAGCTGGTCCGTCTCGGAGTGACGCCGCGGAGTGCCCGGATGTGTGCCGCGCGCCAATTCTTGCCACCAACCTTTCATGCCGTTTATTTAGGAAATATTTTCACATTGTAATATATACTAATAAGTGTGTTTTATATTCAATAACAGTCTTTCACTAAAATTCTAGTTTGCGAAAATTCGTTTCTGTATCAAACAAGCCTTCAAATTTGATTTTAAAACGAGAAACGAAAGATATCGTGCATTTGACATCGATTTGAAGGTAGGTACAGTCGGCGCATCTCGACGTGATCGCGCGAAAAACAAACTGCTGCGCGACATCAACTGATAATAACCAAACTACATGACAAAATGCGATAAAAATAACTTTCAATCCTGATCAACTACCTAACCTTTTATTTACATGGGGGTATCCTTTACGTTATATCCTTTGTATATGCTTCAGTGAGCTCTTTATGATAATTCACATACGCAGATACATAAAGGTCATCATATGCTGACAAATAATTAGAATAGTGGCATAACACAATGGTACTTCTCTGCCTTATTGTGATATGTTAATAAAAGAAGCCTTCAAGACGCTTCATGACGCATTAGCTACCTACAGCCACATTGTTAACGTTACTAGGCCCACCGACGGGTAAAATCTGCATATATAGTTACTAGGCCCACCGACGGGTAAAATCTGCATATATAGTTACTAGGCCCACCGACGGGTAAAATCTGCATATATAGTTACTAGGCCCACCGACGGGTAAAATCTGCATATATAGTTACTAGGCCCACCGACGGGTAAAATCTGCATATATAGTTACTAGGCCCCGACGGGTAAAATCTGCATATATAGTTACTAGGCACACCGACGGGTAAAATCTGCATATATAGTTACTAGGCCCACCGACGGGTAAAATTGCATGATATAGTTACTAAGGCCCACCCGACGGGTAAAATTGCATTATAGTTACTAGGCCCCACGACGGGTTTAANTATTTTAGTTAGTTATATGTTTTGTAGTATATAGTATGTAGTAGTAAGTAGTAGTATAGTTGTAGTGTAGTATAGTATAGTAGTGTAGTGTAGTTAGTAGTATGTGTTAGTATGAGTAGTAGTTGGTAGTAGTGTGTGTGTAGTGTAGTAGTAGTAGTAGTAGATAGAGTGTTAGTAAGTAGTAAGTAGTAGTAGTATAGTATGTAGTTTATAGTGTATCTAGTGTAGTAAGTTGTTTGTAGTGTAGTAGTAGTATAGTA
>JACEEZ010009681.1:110539-113039 GCA_016584305.1 Chionoecetes opilio | reverse complement strand
GCAGTATAGCCAGTCTTTGACCATCAACAAGGCGTGCAGTGAGGCTGAGGGTGAAGGTTGTGAACTCCAACCTCAAACGCACACCATCCAAGGGCAAATATTTGGTTGTCTTTAACACAGCTTACCTTTTTCTGTGAGTGGGAAATAACACCGAGAAAAAAAAAGGTTAAAAGGAAAGGCGAAAAATACGCGAAAATATTGGTATGCAAACTTTTCATATCTACGTAAGTGCGAGGGGAAAGAAGCAAAGGAATATAGGAAAACACACACACAGTAGATCGATAAAATATAATTAGCATAAACTGCCCATCTCAATCACTTCGCTCTTGCTTAAATGTGTTCCGTTTTTTTCTTCTTTTATTTTTACCTTAGAGAAAAAAAACTAAGCGAAAATATTGGTATGCAAACTTTCAATCCTATTTATGTCTCTCCTTCAATCTTTCCTATCCAATTCCATGGCAGTTTTTTCAATACTGTATGGTGATTTCTTCTCACTTTTTTTCCCTACCAATCTCGACGGAGGGAGAGGTGGGTGGGGAGGAGCCTTCAACTTTTTTTCTTTTACCTCTAACACGCAGCAACTATAGTGGTAGAAAGAAGTCACACAGGCAGCCTCGTTTTGACCAGTAGGGCTTTACTTCAGTTTACTTTACGGTGATTCAGAGGTCGTCACCTTCAGCATAATTTTTTGGGGAGTGACGTAAGGATATAAGTATTTTTCCTTTATTTATTTTAACTACTGTAAAGAAAAAGAGAGAGATTGAGAAGAGAAGAGAGAGAGAGAGAGAGAGAGAGAGAGAGGAGAGAGAGAGAGAGAGAGAGGAGAGAGAGAGAGAAGAGAGGAGAGAGGAGAGAGAGAGAGAGACGAGAGAGAGGAGAGAGAGATGAGAGAGAGAGGAGAAGAGGAGAGAGACAGGAGGAGAGAGAGAGAGCAGAGGAGAGAGAGAGAGAGAGAGAGGAGAGAATTGACGTATTACTATCATTACCGTAACACCAGAAAAGTTACTAACACACCCACGAAGTAAATTGAGGCCCGAAAAAGATAAAGGTAAAAATACAGACCCATCACTCATGCTCAACCCAAGAGACATGCATACATACATACAAACAGAGCTGGGCAGTATTTAAATACATTTGTATTTAAATACGTGTTTAAATACATTTGTGTATTTAGAAATGTATTTATAAATACATTGGTTGTCATGTATTTAAATACAGTATTTAAATACTTTTATGAGTATTTAAATACATTGTATTTAAATACTCATATTAAAATGTAAATACTTTTTTATCAGTTGATTTGGCCATAAACCTGCCCACTGAGTGCCCAACTATCTGGCAACCCTGATGTTACAGTGAACCAGTGTTTCCAATTTAAAGGAAATTTCCTTATTTTAAGGAAATATAGGCCTGAGAAGGAAATTCTAAGGAAACCCAAAATCTAAGGAAATCCAAAGGGAATCCATTTTTTTCGGACATGTTAAAATTTGTGTGTATTTTAAATGTATTTACAAATGTATTGAAATGCAATTGATGTATTTAGTATTTAATATTTAAATACATTCGCAAAATGTATTTAGTATTTAGTATTTAAATACATTTCTCCCATGTATTTAGTATTTAGTATTTAAATACATTCAATGTATTTAGTGCCCAGCTCTGCATACATACATACATACATACATACATACATACATACATACATACTGCATACATACATACATACATACATACATACATACATACATACATACATACATACATACAGGCAGACAGACATACAGATTCAAGGTGCAATAAAGAAGCAAGAATTTCCGATGGATTGCAGGAAGTCGAAAAGTGACGCATCACAGAACAATGCGTAGCAACACAAGGCAAGCAAAACAAAGAACACCACAACAGAAAATAGAAAATAACATAACTCAAACGAGACACAGTAAAAGGAAAAAAATCCCACAGATAGCAAAGCAATAACAATTCAAAACAGAACCAAATCACACCACAAACCCATACAAAATAGCATTAAAATAGCAAAACAACCAAACCACAGCACAATCCAACACAAAACAGCAAAGCAGAACATTATTGCAGCAAAACCCTCACAAAACAGCATTACAACAGCAAAACAGAACAAAAACACAGCACAAAACAGCATTAAAACACAAAAACACAGCATAAATCCACATAAAACAGCATTAAAACAGCAAAACAGAACAAAAACACAGCACAAAACAACATTAAAACACAAAAACACAGCATAAATCCACATAAAACAGCATTACAATAGCAAAACAGAACAAAAACACAGCACAAAACAGCATTAAAACAAAAAACGCAGCCCAAATCCACATAAAACAGCATTAAAACAGTAAAACAAAATCAAAACACAGCACAACCAGCATTAACAATAAAACCGCATTAAACCCGCAAAAGAAACATAAACCAGCACAAACCCAAAAAAACAAAAACAACAAAAAACAAAAAACACAGCACACAAACA
>JACEEZ010009681.1:57500-106470 GCA_016584305.1 Chionoecetes opilio | reverse complement strand
TTTAAAAAGCTTTAACGGTCAAATCTATTCTAGCTTTTTGAGAATCTGTACACTAAGCAGACGACAGACAGACAGACAGACAGACAGACAGACAGACAGATCGGGGTGAAAACATAACCCCTCCAACTTCGTTGGCGGAGGTAACAAAGATTTATGAAGGAAATAAATAGGACTTCTAGAGGGAAAATAAAGAAGAAATTAGTTATACAGGAAAAGATAAAAACTTAGAAGGAAAACAAAACAAGAACAAAGAATTATGAAGGAAATTATGACAGGAAAATATTCATAACATAAAACAAAGGATGACAAGGATTATGTAAGGAAATGTGACGGAAATGTTTAGGAGCTCGAGGAAACATGAGACCCTTTGAAGAAACGTCTGATTATTGGAAGAAACGGAAAACAACTGGAGGAAAAAGAGGGTTATTGGAGGGATTATAGGAATCCTTGAGAGTCCTTGGAGGGACTATAGGAGTCTTTAAGAGACCTTCGAGGGACTATAGGAGTCTTTAAGAGTCCTTGAGCGGGCATCAACACCCAGAAATAGAACTCTGGACTCACGAATTACTAGGAAACAAAGAGTCCAAAAGGGAAAAGTAATGAGTTCATAAAAATAATACTAAAAAGATTCGACTGAAATATAATTAAAAACCATAAAAAAGCACGAGAATTTTAATATGAAATGTGAGTATTATGAACTTTGAAATCTGAAAAAAATAAATTGATGAAGGATGTCAAAAAAATATATGACGATAAAAACGACGATATGGTACTTCGCCTCACTCATAGTGGTCCCCTGTTTCTGACCATATAGAGCACAGAAGAACGCCTGTCCTGCCTCCATGAGCTGTGCATGTGTGGCATCAAGCTCGCCGAAGGCTGAGTACAGGCCTGGGAAGTTGCCAGCTCTCAGAGTCTTCAGTGCCGACACTTTCCCCTTGCCGTACAGGTATGAGGTGGTATCTGAACCAGTAATGTAGTGCATTCCCAGGATCTGCAGGCACTTGGGGCCGAGTTGGGAACAGGTGACGTTGATGTCCCAAATGGATCCATCCCACCGCTTCATTTGCACTGTAGCCTGGATGTTTTTTTGGTACATCCAGTATACAAGCAGCACGAACACATCGGTGTCATCTGAGAGAATGCGGATGACTCGCGTGTCGGACTCGGCAGCCATAAGGAGGTACGAGATCATTGTTATGTCCGCTTCATCATGGGTGAACACACCATCGCTGGGGCTCTCCACGGTGACTCCTTCGCCGAAGCTGTAGGTACTAAGAATTTTCGACAGCTGCAACTTGTTGTGCTTATTCCTCATGATGGTATCTCGACTGGGCAGCGGTGTGTTGATGGTCAGGTCGTAATTGATGGAACCAAGGCCAGCACGTCGCATACGCTCATGGTCCTTCGCAGAAACGTTGTGATACTTATCGAAAGTATAAGACCTTCTTGCCAGCGAGAGAGGACAATCTCGTCTTGATGGACTTAACTATGACCGACGCATCTCTTCATGCTTGATCTGCCTCACCACGGAAGCAATGCTCCTCTCATCCGTATCGTCATCCTTAACTATCTTGAGAGTTTTAGCAACGGAGTCACGGAAACCAACCATGGTAGCACATCCATCTACTCGAACAACTATAGCATCCTTACTCATGCAGTCAGTCACCTTGCTAAACATGTCACGTGGAGCGAGATTGCCACCTAGATCCGAGTACAGGGAATGCAGTTCAACACTATTCCATAATCTGGACCTGTCTTGGCTCATGTACTGAATGACTTCCCTCAGAGCATCTTCATCTGCAGCACCAGGTGGCAAATCAGCATATGTGGGAACTTTCGTAAAACTGTTATAGCAGCGGACGTGGTACTTGCACTCAGCAGAAGGTAGATCAGAAACAAAAGCAAGGTGCAACTTGAGCCTTCTAGCCACATCATCATTACGCTGATCAGCAACATCAAGGAGCATATCTTTCATAGTTGGGAGTGGGTTACGTCCTGTGTCAAAACGTTCTTTGGTCATACACTTACGAACGCGGTCCCATCTTTCTGGGTGTCTATCATCAATGGGTAAACATTCCTCGCTACAGAACATACAATCACGGTTGTACTCAAACACACCTTTATCAGCTACCTTAGTATGAGACCTTGTACTTGTCCTTACACCCTCATCTTCAGCCTTTCTTTTCTGTGACTTTCTCACTCTCTCAATTTTCTCTTTCGATGTATAAATACAGTAGCAACCTTTATGACAGAGTATGCTTACCGCATCTCCACCAACATCAATAATGTTCTGTAGCGTAGCCTGCAGGTCTCCATCTCCACGAGATTTGGCACATAAGATGAGCTTCCTGATCCTGTTCTCAGTGAATTTCGTTTCTTGTCCACCTCCATGACACACCGAGAGAAGACACCTTGAGTCAGCCATCATACCTCTCTATGAAAAGAAGAATAGGTGAGATTAAAATCAACGTATCGAGTATGAGTGGTGTGCACTGTGCAGTTTATGCAGGGATAAAAAAGTTTGAACCTCCCAAATGTACAAAAATGACCTTTAACTTGACCTTTGACCCCAAAGCACGCAACTGACCTCAGAAATCGGTTCCTCACATCCAAGTTATACGGAAAAAATGTATCACATGTAATTGAAGGTTGATTGGCTGAAAAGTTATTTTACACCTCCGTCTGCGGCGTCCATCTTAGATTTACGCTAATTAGCGGAGTTCCCCAAGGTTGGCACTCCGGCAACCGAGCTAAATCTTTTCTATAGACCCATTCGAGTATGAAACCATAAAAAAACTATACACTTCTCGCAACAACAATGTTCTCAACCTGGCAATTGGACTAGATCCCTTCTTCGCCCAAAAGACTATAATTTCTTCAGTAGATAACTCAGGCCATTAGCCAATATCATTCTCTAAACCTTGCTTTTTCGTCCTGACTTCTTCCTTAACACGGTCTTCCTCAGCTTTCTGTTCGTCCTTATGTTCATTTTCACCCTGGATAATGTTACCAGCTTCAGTCACTGATGTAGACCTACATGAACATGATATGTCCGAAGGTTCTACCTGTTGTGAAGATGGTGTTGCTGTTATTAAATTACTTGTTGATGCCTCTTCTGATAGTGGCGTAGATGAAGCAGTTTCAACAGGCTGTTTTCTGGCAGCAAAGTCGAAGTAGGTGCTTATTTTGTGTACTTTTGACATGACTTCAATACGTTTTTTATCCCGTGTTTCAGTAATTTTGCGTTTCTTTGCACCACTTTCGTATACACGTGGAGTTTTATGTCTATCTCTACCTCTGTCTCCCATTTTTCCTGGTCTTGAGTTTCTGTAAATAAAAAATTGACTATCAACTGGATGTCATTCAGAAATACTTTGATACGAGTGCTCTATAAAAATACTTGTAATCCCTGAATCACGAGTAAGTTAAGTTAAGTCAGTGGGGCGTGTTTTTGTGAATTTTCCAATAAATAGGATATTTTTACAGTGATATAGGTAAAATCAAATATATGACATCTAACATTGACAAATAACATGTATATACTTTGAGGGGGAAATGCTTAGTTTTTGCTGTAACATATGTCCTTGTGAACAATGAACATGTTTTAGTGGGGTTTAAGTTAGGTTGGTTAGGTTAGTTAACAGGGTTGGATAAGTAAATGTTGGCGTTTTACACTCATTTTCATTAGGAGAGGAGGTCCGGTTCATGGGCATGGTCGGTTATAACCTACCCATCACATGTCCTTCAATTAACGGTTATTATGGTTGTAGCCTATTTCTATTCAAAAACATTATATGCTTTATTAGTTACCTACCTTATATTATTTTGTGGCTGTTTGGGAACAGGACGACAGGATAAGACAACATTAGATGCAATCCAACAGTACCAAATGTAAAATGTTCAATAATTCACAACTAGCCACTGCCTAATACCACACTTTCCCTGACTAAACAACATTAACCATTGTTGTAAACTAACAATGGTGTGTCTGAAACTCCGAATCGAGTGCTGCCATATTCCATATGGAGATTTTTAAAGAGTGCTAGATTGACGATTCTTCTACACTGAAACTATTTCGCTAGTTAGGGAGCACTCGAATACATTTTCCTTGAAACTGGCAGTGGTCTTCAAAACCCAGTATATAGAGAGTACAATGCAAATCAGTACCCGGGCCGAGGCAGACGAAGGTGAAAGAAGCTAAGCTTAGCGGAAAATCGCTGTATCACATCGCTAGACAGTCTCATCACTAGATGAGACTGTCTAGCGATGTGATACAGCGATTTTGAGATCACTAGACGATCTCATCTGTCTAGCAATCTCATCTGATCTCATTGCGTCTAGGGTATCTATATATAGAGGGTAACGCCATTCATAGGCCCTATGTTAAACGCTAATGGGCGCCATCTTAGCGCCAAGCGCCAGGGCCTCTTCGTTCACCCAAGATCCGGGGAAGTTCTCAAGGCATTACTCTGCAGTATATCATGTTATACATGTATAAAGGATATACTGTTATCTTCGGAAATGCTTTTTCTATAAGATTATCACATAAAATACAGTAAAACACATTAAATAAAGGTCATTATGAGACTGAAGAAATATGCATGAACTTACAATTCACTTAAACACGTCGTCATGTAAAACTTTGTGGGACAACTTATATGATGGAAGATATCTATAGAAGCAGAATTTTAATAGCTTTCCATTGCTATATTTCGTTTTCTGATACATGCAGTAGTACCATGCAAATATTAGCGTTATCTAAATAAATTACTGTGGCGGCCCCGCTCTCTCTCTCTCTCTCTCTCTCTCTCTCTCTCTCTCTCTCTCTCTCTCTCTCTCTCTCTCTCTCTCTCTCTCTCTCTCTCTCTCTCTCTCTCTCTCATATCTCTCTTTCACTCATATCTCTCTCTCTCTCTCTTCCCCTCATCTCTCTCTCTCTCTCTCTCTCTCTCTCTCTCTCTCCTCTCTCTCTCTCTCTCTACTCTCTCTCTCCTCTCTCTCTCTCTCTCTCCTCTCTCTCTCTCTCTCTTTACGGAGAGAGAGAGAGAGAGGAGAGAGGAGAGAGGAGAGAGAGAGAGAGAAAGAGAGAGAGAGAGAGAAGAGAGAGAGAGGAGAGAGAGAGAGAGAGAGAGAGAGAGAGAGAGAGCGGGCCGCCACGGTAATTTATTTAGTTAACGCTAATATTTGCATGGTACTACTGCATGTATCAGAAAACGAAATATAGCAATGGAAAGCTAATAAAATTCTGCTTCTATAGATATCTTCCATCATATAAGTTGTCCCACAAAGTTTTACATGACGACGTGTTTAAGTGAATTGTAAGTTCATGCATATTTCTTCAGTCTCATAATGACCTTTATTTAATGTGTTTTACTGTGTTTTATGTGATAATCTTATAGAACAAGCATTTCCGAAGTTAACAGTATATCCTTTATACATGTGTAGCGCCCCCCCCCCCCCCCCTTTATAGGTTTATTACTTTGACGTTAATTCTAGAGGGCTCCACAATCCTGGCTATTATGCTGCCACCACCCACAATAAGTGGGAAAAAAAAGGTTATAAGATTAAGAGAATATGTTAGAACTAATGGGTGTAAAAGATAACAACTCGTTATCTTTATCTTAGTATATTGTTTGTTTACTGATTCACCAGTAATTACTTCCCAACTCCTTCCTAACCTAAATCATTAACGTATCTCTCCACTTAATAATATGCTTAATGCTAACCACATCGACACGACGCGAGTATTAGCTCGTGCTCACGAACGTAATCATATGTACACTCTCTAAACCTAAATCATTAACTAAAGTTCCCGTCACTGATTTGCTGAGTCAAGTATCAATGTCCACACACTCCAGCTATACGACTAATCCTTAGCTGTAATCCTGGTGTTCACACAGAGGCGTTCACAGGTGTTCCCCCCACGGCTCATCCAGCCGTCTCATCCAGCCGTCTTTTCACAGCTACCTTGGACCCTTATCCAAGCCGTTCATCCAGCCGTCTTTCCACAGCTACCTTGGACCCTATGAATAACACCTTCCATTAGTTCTCATGCTTTTCACAGATAATCAATGAATCTCATCTACATCTCTCTCTACCAACACCTTGTCCCTGTACATACCTTATCCAAGGGTGAAAACCACACCTCCCGTGCACGACTCAACACTGTGACACGTGGACAGCTACAGCCAACTAATATGGCGTCTCCCTTCCTCCTTGCCTAGCCAACTGACGTTGGCAGCTACAGCCGGTATAAAAATATATCACAATACATTTTTATATAGTGATTCAGAACTGAGGAGTGGAGGAAAATTACTCACTTTGTTACTCGACATTTATATATTACTTTACCCCCTCCCATTCAACGTAAGCTCTTCGTCAGTCATGAGTCAAAAGTTTTAACCCATTTTTCCGCGTTACACATGTATAACATGATATACTGCGGGGTCATGCCTTGAGAACTTCCCCGGGTCTTGGGTGAACGAAGAGGCCCTGGCGCTAAGATGGCGCCCACAAATCGAGTTGTCACTACTCTATATATTAAGGTACTCTACGTAATTGCGTCTAGACAGACGGACATCGCAGAGTCGGCAACACTTAGCACGTGGATGCGCTGCGTCGCTGCCGCATTCGAATAACACAAAATTTAAGTAACAAATTGTGTGTGATGAAATTTATAACTGTATATATCGGATTCTTCGCTTATTATATACGATATATAATAAAACACAATTTCAGGATATATTTATGTAGTATAGTTTGTTTTTCATGATACATCTACTATTTATTAATTTAAACCGTGGAGGCTCTTTTTTGTGGGGGCCCCCTTTCGGTGGGGGCCCTGGGGCTACAGCCCCTGTATCAATCAATCATTGGGGGCATACGCCGGGGGGCGCGTCGCCTCGCCCACCCTACGACGCCACTCCCGGGGGTCACCACGCGCGAGTTCCCATGCAGGCTCCTTTCCCATACCAAGCAGCTCTCGACAAGAAACATCAACTTGCCTCAGCCACGAGCCTTGTGGGCGCCCCCTTGGCCTCCTCCACGCCGGATTGTCTCTTACAGATACACCCGATGGGAAGGATCGGGTTTCAGGTAGCGTGCCACATGCCCATATAGCCGAAGTTTGGCGCTGACGGACTATGCAGGTAATAGGCCTCGATTCAGTCTCACGGTGCAATCGCTGATTTGACACGTAATCATCCCAGCGATACCCCATGATTCTGCGAAGACACTTATTACCAAAGGCATTGATTCGTCTCTTCAAGTCACTATTTAGTGTCCATGTCTCACAACCATAGAGTAAGACAGGGATCACAAGCGACTTGAAGATCCGGATCTTTGTCCTCCTGCACAGGTACCGACAACGCCAAATACTCCCGCTGGGCGAGTCCATAACACCGTCGGTTATGCCAATCCGCCGTAAGACTTCTTGACGTGACCCGCCGTCATTATGGACTGCGCTACCAAGGTATGTAAAACTTTCCAAGATCTCAATGTCCTCGCCACACGCATGAACAGACTGTACTGCTTCATCTAGTAAGTCTCCAATCACCTGGACCTTGGTCTTGAGCCAGGAGACCTCAAGTCCCAAAGGCTTTGCCTCCTCGTGCAGCGCCTCGAGAGCCATCACCAGGACCTCCAGCGACTCAGCAAAGATTACTGCATCGTCGGCAAAAACAAGATCAGTGATCTTGGTGTTGCCGACGGATGCTCCACAATCACTTTGATCTACAACCTTGTCCAAAACCCAGTCCATACAAGCGTTGAAAAGTGATGGGACAAGGACGCACCCTTGCCTCACTCCTGTATTCACAGGAAAGAAGCTGGATACACCTGCCCCACACTTCACAGCACTCTCAGTCCCAGAATACAGACCAGTTATCAAACCAATAGTCCTTGCAGGAATCCCTCGAAGTCGCAAAAGATCCCAGAGTGACTCACGATGCGCTGAGTCAAACGCCTTCTTGAGATCAACATAGGCTGCAAGCATCCCCTGTCGAAACTCACGTCGGCGTTCTACCGACAGGACGAAATACAGCCCCTGTAGCCCCCCCTTTAATCCGGCCCTGCATATGACTATCATATAAACTGGTTTATCATTACACACAAGCCTCGATTTCCCGGACTAATAGGGGGGAGCACTGGTCCGGGAACCGCAAAAGTCCGGGAATCGCAAGTAAAAAAAAAAAAAAAAAAAAAAAAAAAAAAAAAAGTCCGATGCCATTACCCACCCCCGGACGTTTATCCTACTCTAGTATTTACTGTCCGGCAACAGCCAATATCAACTACCCCGCCGCGGACTTTTACGTCCGCTGAGCATGCAGCCACCTGGCGGGAGGCAGCAGAAAGTGTTCAATAGTCGCAAGAGACGTTCCTGCACCAAGGGCAGTGGGGGTCAGGAGACTAACGGAGGCTGTGCAGGTGAACCGTGAGTGTCGTGTGCCCAAATGTAAACAATACGACCGCTGAGTATGCTGCCACCTGGCGGGAGGCAGCAGAAAGTGTTCAAGTCTCAGAAATGTTCTTGCACCAGGGGCAGTGGGAGTCAGGTGACTGACGGAGGCTGTGCAGGTGAACCGTGAATGTTGTGTGCCCAAATGTAAACAATACGACCGCTGAGCATGCTGCCACCTGGTGGGAGGCGCGGACACTGACCAGGGGTGATAGGAGACGCTCGGACCGCCGGACAACTTGGTCAATTTACGAACAGGACCAGGCATTTCAACGTAAAAAAAAAAAAAAAAAAAAAAAAAAAAAATTGTCCGAGACTGACATATCCCCGGACCTCGGATTTTGTCCGGCAAATCCGATATCCGGGAAATCGAGGTCCGGGAAATCGAGGTTTGTGTGTATATATGATATACTATAATCTTCGTAAATGTTTGTTCTATAATATTATCAAATAAAAAAACAGTAAAACACACTAAAGAATTGCCATTACGAGACTGAAGAAATATGCATGAACTTAATATTCACTTCAACTCTTCGCCATTTAAAACTTTGCGAGTCAACTTTTATCATGAAGGGTATCAATAGAAGCGCAATTTTGTTAGTTTTCCCTTTTTTGTTTTTGGTTTTCTGATAAAAAAAATTCCCCCCCAAATTCAAAAATTTAAAGCTTTAACTAAAAAAAATTAAAATCCAAGGGGGTTTAATTTTCCCCGTTTGGATGATGTTATTTTTTTACTTATAAAATTTTGGGGTTTTTGATAAATGAATTAGCCCCAAGTTTTAAATTGCAAAAACCTAATAAAAAAACCTCATCAATCGGGAAAAATTTACCAGATTAAAGGGGTTATTTTTTTATTTAAAACGTTTTTTTATGCTTTGTTCAAATTTTCTTTTATAAAAAAAACAAATATACCAAGGGGAAAAGCAAAAAAATTTGCGCTTCTTTTGATACCCTTCATGAAAAAAGGTTACTTCGAAATTTTTTGAATGGGAAGAGGACGTGAATTTTAATTCATGCATTTTTTCTTCATTCCTCGTAATGGCTTTTCTTTAGCGGGGGTTTTTTACTGTTTTTTTTTTTTTTAAAAATATTATAGAACAAACTTTACGATGATTCCCAAGCTTTATATATATACTAATAAACAGCCCTATATGATAGGCAAAATTGCGCAAGGGAAGGGGCCAAAGCAGACTGCCATGGGGCCCAGTACTGCGCGTCCGTCCACTGGGTTGCGGAGTGTCACATCCTTTCTACTTTTTATTAGGGTTTTTATGTTAACGTCTTCCCCTACAATCTAGGTCGTATTTTCAAGGCCTTTTAAGGGGTTTGGGGTTTCCATCAAGGTGGGGAAAACCCGATTCGGGGCTTGTTTTTTAATGGTTCAAGTTTTCCTAATGAAATAAAACCAAGATGGGGGGGAAAAATTACAAAAAAAAAGCATTTTTTCTGCTTTAATTATGAAAAATTCTTGATGCTTTTTCACTTGATATTTTTTTGGATGAAAAAACATTAAAACCCAAAGCAAACATGAAATTTGGGAAAATCTAAAATTTCCTTACCAATAAAGACAGGGGAAAATTACTAGACATACTTTTATTTAAAAAATACTGGGTTTGTTTTTTCCGTTGGTTTAAAAATTAGTATCATCACAAAGTACAATTTTATCCTAACATTTTTCCTCCAAAATTGTCTTTTTCCATCATTTTTAAAAGTAGAAGGGTTGTGGCACACACCACTAGCAGAAACCACAATTTTGCGCAAAAGACGGTGCTGGCAGCTGACGGTTTATAAAACCCATTTGCCCCCTCGGCATGCCTTCTCTGAATCACGGGCTACAGCGTAAAATTTTCAGGACTTTCTAAAGGTGCATAACTGCCCCCGGGCCCAATTTTCCCCTTTGGAATGGGCACTTGTTAATATGACATTTTCCCAAAAAAATTTTACTGGACCTTTGCGGGGGGATTTTCCGCTTAAAGCCGCTCCCCCGGTTTTTCCCCACTTGGAGGTGGGGCTCGTAGAACTTTCTCATAAAAATTCTTCTGGGGTTTGGGTGGTAGACTGCTAGTTTTGGGGGGGAGGAAGTTTTTCCCTTTCTTTGAGCCCAACATGCTCCCTGCATCTGCATAGTTTGAGCTTTTTTTACACCATAACACGAAACCCAGGCCCCTTTTTGGGTTTGTTCTGTCACCGTGTTCCCTTACCCCACATCCCCAATAGACCGACTTATTTTTTTGAGCAAAAATTAAAGCGTATTTTTACCAATCCCAATATGTCGCAGCTACAGAGTCCCCCTTGAAATAGCATGAATAGAAAGGGAGGTTTTGGAAACAATGGTGTTTGGTTTTCATTTACGGGGCCCTTTAAATGTAAATGCAACAACGGCCACAAACTGGGGGCCCTGCAGGTAGTTTGCGGCCCTGGAGAAAAAATTTTCCTTTAAAAGAACAACAGAAAAACACAAAACACGTCGGTTTTCATCTGCAAATGAAAGCCCCGGGCATCCGGTTTGGCCCCCAATTCCCAAACCACTTTTTTAGCAATGATGTTGTCAGCTTCAAAAGTTGGGGCAAGACCCCTAAAAATTTGTTTTCTCCCCCTTTATGCACCTTTTGTGGGGGAGGGAAATTTTTTCGCCTGTGACAATGGGAAACATGGGAGTTTTGTGACCCCCTCGAGGAATTTTGTAAAAATCAGTCAGGATATGCTGGAAAAGGGAAAAGTTTTGTTGAGCGGGACCTTGTTTTTGTAGTTTTCAAAATTTGGGCCCCGAGAGGGGAACGAGTCTGCGGGGTTTGGGGTTATATACCCCGGCTGTCTGCTTCGGGAATTTCCCTTTCCCTGCTCTTATGGAGAAGGCATGGTATCTATCAAAGCAGGATAAACACAGACTTCTTTAATTTCTTTCAGAGGCCAGCGCTTGAAGGTAGTGATGAAATTTTCTACAGTCCCTTGGACGGGCCCTTTCAAATCCAGGCAGAGCAGTTTACGTTCACCAAAATTTTGCATTTGGGGGTAAAGGGCTTTCCCTCCGAGATATCTGGGTTGAAGGTTTTTTTTTTAGTGTGGCTTTACCCGGTGGCAATACGCATGGGGCCATCTGGAGCAAACTTGATGGGGGTATGCTGTCAGCTCATTTTGAAAATTACCCCTTTGAAGGTTAAAAATCCAGCGACTGACTAGAAAAAACCAATAAACTCGATTGTAGATCGCCTCTGGGGCCTTTGAATCAGGGCCCCAGAAAAACTTTCACAACGTTTCTTTTCCCCTTAAAAATGGGGAAAAATTTTGAGATATTTTGTGTAAAATCCCTCAGGCCAAAATGATCTCGAATTCTGTCATCATATTTTGTTCCAAGTAAACCCGGGTTTGTCAACTTGATTTCGGGGTGGCCACCTTGCCACGGCGATGTTCAGAAAAACCCCCCCTCCATGTTTTTTCGGGGTCGGAGGATAAATAAAAAGAAGCAAAAAGCCTGTGGGAAATGGGCCTGTCGTCACCCTCCATCATGTCTTTTTTTTTTCGTTAAAATTCTTCTTTATTTTTTTCCCTTTCATTTCTCATTATCATGGTCCCCATCCTTTTGAGTTCTCCTGTCGGGTCATGACAAAAATCCATGCTGAGACCCATGGGGCCTTTTTTTGGGGGGTTTTCGTTTTGGCCAATAAAAACCCCCTGGACCACCCCCTTTTTTCCTCATCCGGGTATTTCCTCAATAAAACTTTTCCGACCCTCCCCATTCCGGGGCCCCTGCTGGTGCCCGAAACTTTGCTGTCCTTTTAAATTTTGGCAGGGATTTTCTGGCAAATCCTTGTCTTTGACCGAATTTTTTTTAGTAGAGTCCATAGCGGCTTTTTTTTGTATTTTGTAAAGCAGCAAAAAATTATGGAGACCCTCTCATTTTCCCTTTTAGATAAAGGAGCCAGCACTTCTTGTGAGTCAAAGTCAGCATGATGTTTAGGACTGGAGGGATGACTACTTCGACCCACATCTTGTGGTGCGATCTTTTTAAGAGCGCTTCTTTTTTTCTTCTTCAAAGCCCTTCCAAATTTGGGGGTGATTTCCCGCTCTCGGGGGACTAAACCAAAGTTTTTCTTCTCTAAAAGGGCAAAGGGCGAAAAACATTTTTGGGGAACTTTTTTCCCCGGAAACTTTTTGTCAACTGACCCAAATTTTTGTACTCAAGTTCTTTTAGGCCGAAACTCTGCTGTAAACTTTCCCAATGCTGCCAAAAAAGTCCATCACAGCTGCTTTCCTCCTAGCAGGCAACCATATTACCCAGCAGGTCAGTTTTTTGGGAAATGAATGTCAAAAATGATTTTGGGATTGCGCATTTTCGTTATCACCAAGATTCTTGTTTTAAAATTTTTGGGTCACTTCAAATCCTCTGGGAGGGAGGTGAGGACTTTTGGGTTCGATCTGTGGGCTTCATTTTTAAAAGTGGCAAAATTAATACGGAAATGTTTTTTGGGGCTGGCCTATGCCTGTCCACGACAAAACCCGAGTGTTGTAACCATTGTATTCCCGGGGTACCCTCTTTGCGAGAATATTTCCCTTGGGGAAATGGGGTAGTCAATACGCGGCTCCCCACCAGTGACCCCGCCTGTGATGCAAGTGGGTCCTTTCATCTTTAAACCCGTTTTTTGCAGCTAGTGCCATTTGACCTTCTTTGAACCCTTTTTAAAGGTGATTGGTGGGCTCACAGGGGATGGGATGCTTCTTTCTTGTTTTTTAAGGGGAGGAAAAGGTAGGGGTTGGGATCCAGTCCTCGAGGGGGGGTTTAAAGTGGGCTTGATACTGGTAGCGAGCTTGCCAAAGTAATTGGGCCCTTGGGGGCGACCCGTTTTGGGAAAAATGATCTCTTTCAAAAAATTTTCAATTGGGGATCTAACCACCCCTCAAAGGGGAAAAGTCTGAAAATGCCAGGAAAAGTAATTTGCTCCCTTTCTGCTTTAAATGCTGCTGAAACGACAGAACCTCCGTGTCTCATCATAAAGAGCATGTGACATTGTACTTGCAAGTGCTTTGTCAGGCCTTTGTGTCACTCACAGGACCCAAATTTTATTTGAAGGGGGTTGGTTGGTGGGGGCCCCGGGTGAAGCGATGTACTGCCCAAACATAGAGATTGTGGGACTTTTCGGCAAAATTGGGGGTAAAAAGTGGGCAGAAATTTAAACAAGGGTTTTGCTAATGCAGGCTGTGCCGTCTCCTTGCGATATGTTGTTTTATGCGGTGGGGATTTTTTCTTTTGTCTTTGCTCTCTTTCACTACCCTGCTTTTTCTAAACCCTTTTGTAAGCCCGTTTCCAAAACATCATCTGTCTATATTACAAACTTCCAAATTTTTGGGGGGCATGCCTCGAAAAACCCTTAAAGGGTTTCGATTTTTAGGTGATTTTGGGGTGCTATTATCTCATCACCAAAATGTTCACGGGCCTTCCCTTTACCAAGGTCCGCCTCGAATGCTCACTGCCCCGTTTTTCAGGGAAAATTTCATCTTTCCCCTTTAGTCGATGTCCAAATTTTTGTTTTTTTTGCAAAAAAGGGCTTCAAGGGTTTTCTACAAAAGGGTTTTCTGGGCAAAAAAGTAATTTTGAGCTACACTTTTAAACTTTCACTATTGGGGTTTTGGGGATATTGTGGAATCGCTTACACCCTTTTTTGGTGATATCTTTTCATCAAAAGCAAAGAAGGGGGGAAAAAAACCTGCAGCCCAAAATTTTCGATCACGAAATTAAGAAACCCAACTGATCGCCCCCGCTCTGTACAAAATCAAGGAGTGTCTGCTTGTCTTGTCCCTTTTCCAATTTTCCCGTTTAACCCAAGAAGCTGTTTCTATACTTCAAAGGAAAAAATTTTCCAGGTCGCTCCAAGAACTGGGGGTGACATTACAACGTTAAAAAAGTGTTTTTTGAAATCAAGACAACCCCAAACCCCCCTCCCGATCTCAAACGTTTTTGTTTTGGGGTTGGAAAAACTAAGGGCCCTACATTAAAGTTTTTTAACAGACGCTAATTTTGGGGGGTTACACCTAACGTGAAAGGGAGTTTTTATGACATGTTATGGAAAGCCCCTCCCCCCCGGGAAAAAGATCAAACTAGATGTTTTGACAAACCTCACCACGAAGAAAAGGCTTGCTGAAGAGACTGATTGAAGACGCTTATACCTGATGAGCTTTCCCTCACCACATTTGTAGACATCTCTGAGAAACTGTTTCTCTCTCCATCTTTGGTGTCACTTATCACAGCTACCTGAAAAAGAAACGGTAAATTAATATTTCTCATCACAAAACGTGATTACTTAGCATGCATAGATTTTATCATAAAAAATGCAGAAAAATAGCATTTTTGTGTAATTTTGCCCACCATCTTGATATATATTCATTAGGATGACTTGAAACCATTAAACAATGCCAGAATCGGATTCTGTGCACCCGAAAACATATCTATAGTATAAAAACAAACATATTTGTGAGTTCAGAACAAAATTATGAAGGGTTTTTGTTAATCGACCATTTTTGCGGCCATCTTGTTTTCTGAAAATGGCAAGCGGATGTGAAGCTCACACCCACCCATAAATTGAATTAGACACCAAGTTCTATCGAAAAATGCAATGAAATTATTACCCTCTCTCAGTGCAAGGTTCACCCTGAAAATGGGGTTCTGCCACCGGACTACTAGTTGTAACATACAGAAAAGAGCTATGCTCGTACTGTCCCGTCTCCAAATGTGTGTATTTACCTAGTTGTATTTACCTAGTTGTAACATACAGGAAAAGAGCTATGCTCGTACTGTCCCGTCCCAAATCTACTATTATCCAGTTTGCCTTTGAAGTCCTGATACTTCTTGCATTAATCACTTTTGCATCAAGGTTGTTCCAGGCTTCTATGCTTCTATACAGGGAAGCTGTATTTTTTATATCCCTCTTGCATGTTGTCCTTTTCAATTTCTTCTCATGACCTCTTGTACTTCTGTCGTCCCCACAAACAGATCATTTCTATCAATTTTTTCCAGACCCATTGATTGCTCTCTCTATACACTGCTATAAAATCTCCCCTTTCTCTTCTTTTCTCAAGTGTTGGAGTTTTAGTCTTGAAATTCTTTTTTCATATGTTAAATCTCTCAGCTTGGAGCATTTTTGTGGCTGCTCTTTGTATTCTCTCAATCTTCCTTATATCCTTCTTTTTATGTGGTGACCAAATCACTGCCGTATATTCCAACCTTGGTCGAATCAGAGATGTTATCAATTTCTTGATCATCTCTTCATCCAGATATTTGAATGCCATTCTTTATTCCTCAGCAACTGGTATGTATCTCCTGTGATCTTGTTTATATGCTTCTCTGGTGACAAATTGTCCTTAATCCATATCTCCAGATCTTTTCGACCTTTTTTGATTATCCATTCGTTTCCCATCGAATACTTTCCTCACTGTCTCTTTTTGCTACTGCCCATTTCCATCACTTTACACTTTTTGGCATTAAACTCCATTTCCCATATTTGACTCCATCTGAAAATCTTATCTAGATCCTTTTGTAAATCCTCACAGTCCTCTTTACTTTCTACTTTTTCTTAGTAATTTAGCATCATCAGCGAATAAGCTCATATAACTGTTTACTCCTTCTGCATATCATTTACATAGACCAAGAACATCACTGGGGCCAATACTGATCCTTGAGGAACTCCCACTTTATCACACTGCACCATTCTGACTTTTGATCTTTTATTACTGTTCTCATCTCTCTATTGCTCAAAAAGTCTTCCATCCACTTCAGCAAACCACCCTTCAATCCTCCTACATGTTCTAGCTTCCAGAGCAGTCTCTTATGAGGTACCTTGTCAAATGCCTTCTTTAGGTCCAAGTAATGCAATCGACCCCACCCCTTCTCTTTCCTGTGTCACATCGATCACTCTCGAGTAAAAGCTCAATAGATTTGTTGTACATGACATTCCTCCTCTAAATCCAAACTGGCCACCTGCAAGTGTGTTTGTCTCTTCCAAATATTTCAACCATCTGTCCTTCACAATTTTTCACACATTTTTTGCTACTACACTTGTTATGATACTGGCCTGTAATTTTAGTGGTTCTTCTTTGTCACCTCCTTTGTGAATTGGCACAATATTTGCTCTTTTCCAATCAAGCGGTACTCTGCTCTCCTTGAGTGAACTCTCAATTACACTATGTAATTTTTTCTGCTAGTTGGTTTACTGCACTCTTTCATTATCCATTTCGACACTCCATCTGGACCCGGGGCTTTTCTCACATCTTGACTTTCCATTAGCCTTTTTACTTCTTTTACGTCTACTTTTATGTCTTCCATTATATTTTCTTTTGTTATTATATTTTTCGTTTTAAATTCACTTTCTCTTGTAAAAACAGTCTGTAAGCACTTATTCATCACCTCGGCCTGTTGTAATGCATCTTCATACACTATGCCTTCTACCTTCAGCTTATCTATTCCTTCCTTGTTTTTCATTTTTCCATTAATATATATCTAGAAAAGTTTCGGTTCACTCTTACATTTTTCTATTATATTCCTCTCATAGTTACTTTCTTCTTCTCTTCGGATTCTTACATATTCATTTCTAGTTGTTTTGTACTTCTCCCAAAGGTTGCTGCCACTTTTTTTCCTCCAACTATTCCATGTTTTTTCTCTTTCTAGTCTTGCTAATTCACATTTTCTGTTGAACCATTCATTTTTTTTTCTTTTCTCTGATAACTACCCTTGGAACATAACTATTTATTCCTTCGGTGTAAATTCGGATGAACTCATCCCATTTTTTCTGGGTACTCGTTGCTGCATGGAAATTACTCCAGTCTGTCTCTCCGAAAAATTTTCTTAATCCGTCAAAGTTTGCTTTTCCATAATTGTATCTTCCTTCCTTGTATTCTTCTCCTCTCCCCTCCTTTTTGCTATCATTTATTTCAAATTCAATAAGAACATGGTCGCTCTTTTCAAGTGGGCACTGATAATTCACTTTACTAATTACTTCCAGTTCTTTCGTCAATAGTAGGTCTAGTCTTGATGGTTCTTCGCTACCTCTGAATCTTGTGTTCTCTTTATCCACTGAGTCATGATGTTTATTCATTACCAATCCAACAATATACCACCCCATGAGTTTTCTCCTCCTTCAGTATACCTTCTTCCAGCAAACTTCTTTGCAGTTTAAAATCTCCCATCAAAATTATGTTCTCACTATTTGTGTGTGTGTGTGTGTGTGTGTGTGTGTGTGTGTGTGTGTGTGTGTGTGGTGTTTGTGTGTGTGTGTGTGTGTGGTGTATGTGTGGTGTGTGTGTGTGTGTGTGTGTGTATGTGTGTGTATGTGTGTGTGTGTGTGTGTGTGTGTGGTGTGTGTGTGTGTGTAAGAGTGAGAGAGAGAAAGAATGTAAATGTGTCAGATTGCCAGAAATCTTTCTTAAAATGAAAGACTTTCAAGTCTTTCAAAATTATTTGGAGGGGTCGCAGGCCGAAAAGTTTGACAACCTCTGCTCTAGCGTACTCCTGGCCTGGACATTTCCCCCCTGGAGATTTTCCCCCCTGGACATTTTCCCCCCTGGACATTTCCCCCCTTGGACATTTCCCCCCTGGACATTTTCCCCTGGACATTTCCCCCCCTGGGCATTTCCCCCCTGGACATTTTCCCGCCTGGACATTTTTCCCCCAGGACATTTTCCCCCCTGGACATTTCCCCCCCTGGACATTTTCCCCCCTGGACATTTTCCCCCCCGGACATTTCCCCCCCTGACATTTCCCCCTGGATATTTTCCCCCTGGACATTTCCCCCTTGGACATTTTCCCCCCTGGACATTTCCCCCCTGGACATTTCCCCCCTGACATTTTCCCCCCTGGACATTTCCCCCCTGGACATTTTCCCCCTGGACATTTTCCCCCTGGACATTTCCCCTTGGACATTTTCCCCCCTGGACATTTCCCCCCTGGACATTTCCCCCCTGGACATTTTCCCCCTGGACATTTCCCCCCTGGACATTTTCCCCCCTGGACATTTCCCCCCTGGACATTTTCCCCCCTGGACATTTTCCCCCCTGGACATTTTCCCCCCTGGACATTTCCCCCCTGGACTTTTCCCCCTGGACATTTCCCCCCTGGACATTTTCCCCCCTGGACATTTCCCCCCTGGACATTTTCCCCCTTGGACATTTCCTCCCTGGACATTTTCCCCCCTGGACATTTCCCCCCTGGACATTTTCCCCCCTGGACATTTCCCCCCTGGACATTTCACTCGTTGACGTGAAAAGTTGGAACTCTCGCCGACGGGGACGAGAGATCCGTAGACAAGAGTACCATAAACCCCCACCACTCCCTCTTATATCCTTGCCTTTACTTAGTCCAATCAACCACTTGCAATACCAAACACCACCTCACCTTTAACAGCAGCAGCAGCAGCAGCACAGGCAAACACCCGGCAGGCCTACACCGCCACCAGTGCTACAAGGGGGAGACGCAGCCTAAGTCTTCTTGTTGCAGGGAGTGAACCGGCGGTTGTCGGTGGCTCTGTTTTGCTCCTCACACCTGCCGGAAAAAGCAACATAAAGCCTCTAAATAAAAGCCTTTAATTAATAAGAAATAAATAAAATAAGCCTCTAATTAAGATGGCTTACTTAGAGGTCCCATTCACCTTCTCTCCTCCGTGGTGTAGTGGCTAGCACGTCTAGTTTACGAATCTGCGGGCCCTGGTTAGAATCCCGGCCAGGGCAGTCGGCGTGCAGCCCAATCAGCTGTTCATCCTTCCTTTCGGGGATGGTGGATAAATGGGTACCTGGGGAAACCTGGGGAAGGTAACTGTGGTAACCCGGATGTCCCACTAGCCATGTGTCCCGGGGTACCACAGGCTCAGGGGCTGATGCTACGGAGTCACAGAGATGAGCCCCGAGGTCAATTCAATAGGTGAATAGATAAATATACATCATCAATGGCATTTATTTACACTATCTAACCTGACCGAACTAAAACTTTCGGTTATAATGGACGAGAACTGCACGGTCTTTACCGCCGGTACCACTTACGTTTTCAATTTTTGTTTTTGTCAGTACAGGGAGGTCCCGAAGATACGAGCAGTTAGGTTCCACCTGGCATACTCGTAAAGCGAAATGTCGTGTAACGAAACGCATAACTAATCTATAATAATATAAGCGAAAGTGTGTGTGTGTGTGTGTCCGCGATAGGTGCCGCCCCCCGTGCCCCAATCCCATCATATGGCATAGTTTTGGAACCAGCTCGACCAGGGGCAACTTTTAAGACCACTTATGAGATGATCCGATCACCTTTTTTTTTCTTTTTTTTAGCAGCCTATTAGCGAGAATTGTGAAAAAAAATGTGGGTTGCAAGAATTGAGGAAACCTTGATGTAGGGTGATGGGTAATGGGTGAGTGAATGGGTGGGGTGATGGGTAATGGGTGTGGGGTGATGGGTGAGTGAATGGGTGGGGGGTGATGGGTGAGGGAATAGGTGGGAGGTGATGGGTAATGGGTGAGTGAATGGGTGTGTGGTGATGGGTAATGGGTGAGTGAATTGGCGGGGGGTGATGGGTAATGGGTGAGTGAATGGGTGGGGGGTGATGGGTAAGGCGTTAATACATACATTTCTACATCCATGATTTCAGGAAAGTTAGAAGGGGCTATCTGGAGAGTCTGTGTTTGGTGGGCCGAAGGCCCACCAAACACACTCCAGAAAGCTGTGTTTGGTGGGCCAAAGGCCCACCAAACACAGGTGGTGGGCCGAAGGCCCACCAATAGCCCTCCGCAGGAGCTAGCCAAAAAGTCCGCCCGGAGGGCGGCTTTGCGGCTAGTGGTAAAATATAGGTATGGTTCCAGGACCCCATCAATTATAAAAAAAAAAATAAAAAAAAAAAAACAACAACATGTTTTTCAAGCTAAAATAAACTATAGCAAACACAACAAACACAAAGCGTTTATATTACCCACACTGTACTACCTATTCTGTAGAAAAAGCATTCTGAAAGAGAAAATAGCAGACAAAATAACATAACTGCACATTAATTAAACATAAAACATGCACAACAAGCAAAAAAGACGTTGTAATGTATGGGACGCTACGTGATACAAGAGAAGGTAGTGTAGCGGTCCCAAGGTTGGGTCCGCACACCTGCTAATTACCCCTAAAGGTCAGGCCCCGCCATATGCTTAATTACCCTTCAGGTCACGCCTTGCTAGGGGTGACCTGACTGCGGTCCCAAGGTTGGGGCCGCACACCTGCTAATTACCCCTAAATGTCAGGCCCCACCATATGCTTAATTACCCTTCAGGTCACGCCTTGCTAGGGGTGACCTCACTGGGGTCAACCAAATCCCCCTTTGTCCAGCCCGGGAGTGGTAGAGCGCGCATTTTGAACTTGGTAATTTTACTCACCCCAGTTTGAATGTCGTATCATTGGATTTTCGATCTCGTATATTGAAAATAGACCCTAATTTACACATCGCGTATCATCGGATTCTCGTATACCGAATGCTCGTATAACGGGACCTCCCTGTATATATATATATATATATATATATATTTTATATATATATATATATATATATATATATATATATATATATATATATATATATATATATATATAGGGAGGTCCCGTTATACGAGCATTCGATATACGAGAATCCGATGATACGAGATGTGTAAATTAGGGTCTATTTTCAATATACGAGATCGAAAATCCAATGTTACGACATTCAAACTGGGGTGAGTAAAAGTACCAAGTTATTTACTAAAGTAAATTACAAGTTACTTACTAAAATTATAGAGTCATTTACTGAGTATATGATTTTACCTAAGGTTGTACGATAATCAATCTGAAAATATGATAATTCTGGTGGCTCAGTACGACAATGTGGCCTACAAAAATTCACAACCCCGGGCGAGAAGCCAGCAACGGAGGTAGTATGGCCAGCAACAACCTGCTCTCGCACTACCTAGATACTACTTTCCCTAATGACGGAAGCTACAAAGCTGATTGAAAGCTCCCTCGATAGGTCGTAAACGAGTAGGAAGGTTGTGACTGGCTAAGGCGTCATCCGTCACCAGCCAATGACAAACAGTTTTTAAAACTTCTCGACCAATAACAAGCCAGCGATACATATTTCCGGGGAAGAATGGCATGCCAGACTGCCTCTCCGCCTTCTGTCCCCGTCATCTAAAACTAATTCTCGTTTTATTTTGAATGCTTGCGTTTTAAGTAGTTTTAATGTATCAGATAGTAAGATATATAAGTAAGGAGCCTGTGTTACTAGTGTATTGGTGGTAGAAGGTGTGTATGTGTGTTAAAATGGTGAATATTTGTGATATGGGGCGGCTCCGCGGCAAGTATTTCTCCGTCACTCTCTGCCCCGCCAGCTCGGCCAGCAGTCACCTCATCATAACATCTTTAAATAACCCTTATTTAAGGTGACACACGGTGCTACATTGATTTAGATAATGACACGTGGATATAACATCTCACCATAATCACTAAGTTGTATAATAACGAGTGATAAGACATTTAAGCCTGCCCAAACCTACCTTGGCGGAGGAGGCGGCGGCCTGCCCCGTCCGCCGCCTCTCTCAAAAACCGCCGTCATCCGCCTCACCTGTGCCTTCCTGAAGAAGACAATCAGCTCCTACGCCTGTGATGGCACCATAGGATATCACCAGTGATCATAGGATTCCTCAAAGGGTCCTCGCTTTCTTACTAAATAATTACCAAGATCTCCGCTGCCAGCGGACATCGGCTGCCGCCCGCACAACACAACACCCCGTTATCAGCTGTATAATATGTGCCTTCCTGAAGAAGTCAGGTCAGCTCCCACGCATGTGACAGCACCATAGGATATCACCAGGGACCATAGGATTCCTCAAGGGGTTCTCGCACCCCTACTAAATATTACCAAATTTTATTATAGCTTGAAAAATATGTCTTTTTTTTTTTTTTTTTTCTTTAATTGTTGGGGTCCTGGAACCAAACCTATATTTTACCATTAGTTATGTGTTTCGTTATACGAGATTTCGCTTTACGAGTATGCCAGGTGGAACCTAACTGCTCGTATCTTCGGGACCTCCCTGTATAATAATATATATATTTATATATATATATATATATATATATATATATATATATATATATATATATATATTATATATATATATATATATATATATATATAATATATATATATATATATATATATATATATAATATATATATATAATATATATTATATATATATATATATATATATATATATTCAAAATACTTTCTTTTACTTTAAAAAAAATACTCGTTTTTTTACTTTTTTTATGAAATCGAATAACAACTGTTGCCATGGCATAAAGAATATTCATGAAATATTCGGGCGGAGGTATGCGCTCTACTGAGTGCCCCCCCCCCCCTAGTTTGTATCTGTATTTCATCCAGTTTTACCTGGTCTTGTGTCATATTCGTTTTTCAGACATTTTTGGTGCATCAATATTCAGTAAGTTTAATAAAGAACTGTATTTCCCATCAATGCATCAATATTTTGTCTAAAAAGAATATTTTTATGAGATCGTCGTCTTCCTCTTTGTGTATTGAAGCTTAACGCCGTATTATTCTAACCACAATCTGTGTTTCTAATGGACAATAAAAAGCTTGGTGAATTATAACGTCAGCATCTATAAACAATCCAGAAAGAAACAAAGTAACTTTCCTCATAAATAGAATACATAAGGCCTCTTCCATTTGTGCCCAAGCTGCATGAACCAGTTCTTTCAGTTCAGGGTTGGGTTCTGGGTTCAGGGTTGGGTTCGCGTGTCACAAATGGAACGCAAAAACCCCGTTTTTTGTTTACAAACATACTCAGCTGGCGAGGCAATTTAAGAGAGAGAGAGAGAGAGAGAGAGAGAGAGAGAGAGAGAGAGAGAGAGAGAGAGAGAGAGAGAGAGAGAGAGAGAGAGAGAGAGAGAGAGAGAGAGAGAGAGAGATAACGAGAGAGAGAGATAACGAGAGAGAGATACCGAGAGAGAGAGATAACGAGAGAGATAACGAGAGAGAGAGAGATAACGAGATAACGAGAGAGAGAGATAACAGGAGAGATAACGAGAGAGAGAGGATAACGAGAGAGAGAGAGATAACGAGAGAGAGAGAGAGAGAGAGAGAGATAACGAGAGAGAGAGGTAACGAGAGAGATAACGAGAGAGAGAGATAACGAGAGAGAGAGAGAGAGAGAGAGAGAGAGAGAGAGAGAGAGAGAGAGAGAGAGAGAGAGAGAGAGAGAGAGAGAGAGAGAGAGATAACGAGAGAGAGATAACGAGAGAGATAACGAGAGAGATAACGAGAGAGATAACAAGAGAGAGAGATAACAAGAGAGAGATAACAAGAGAGAGAGAGAGATAGTGAGAGAGATAACGAGAGAGATAACGAGAGATATAACTCAGCTAACTGTTATGTGAAGGGATCATATCAAGTTTAAGATCGCGGGAACGCATGGCCACCACCAGCCATGTATGCCTCTTTTATGCCGTCTGACATCCTCTCCGACTCGTGCATGCGGAAAACCCTTCACGATAAGAGAAATAGGGCCCAAGGCGACCATTGTTTGTTATGACTGAAAACTCTACCCAAGCTACCCACCTCTCAATGTGAGTAGAGAAAGTTCAAGGGTTTTGCTGAGTCACTACGCGCTTTGCCTCGGATCCAGGTTTTCGTGCGCAAATGGAACGCCTGAACTCTTGGATTCCGTGAACTGGTTCTTGAAATGTCGCAAATGGAAGAGGCCCTCTACAGAGTTAAATTAAATGACTTACGGGTAGCTTTTCTATCATTAAATTATGAAAAACTCTTCCCTGAATGACACGCAACATTACAATCCTATCACAAACTTCATGAATATCAATAATGAACATTATTTCAGCTCGTTAAACCGCAGAATCATATTAATTGCCTGCGATACTTTGCTGGCTGTTGAGGTCTGCCTCCAAAATTTACGTTTTCTATGTCTCAATCGTATCTATTTTCTATGACTCCACGTAAAGTAGGAGGGTAGCTCTGGTAGCAATACTCGCACGCTGCATATGCTGCAGAAGTACTATACCTTAAACTTTAAATTCTCTTTAAGTTCATATCATATGATTTATAAATGTAGTGTGATACAGACGAGTGAGTAGTTAGCTTCATAGACATATGCGAGGGCCACCTTATCTAGGCATATAAATGGGTGAAATGTTCTGATTTAAGAAAAATAATAAGTAGCAACTGGTTCACTAATAGAGTGGTAGATAAGTAGAACAACCTACCTACCGTAGATAACAGTCAAGTCGCCACCTGCAGTCATGTCGCCAGGCGCCATATATTACGAATTATAGCCTCACTACTGATTTTTATGTGCCACTGAAGATAATACACAGTAGTTATATCATGACTGTATGTATATTCTACTCTGTTTCAGCGTTGTTTTAGCTTTGTAGCTGCGAGTATATACGGTTTCAAATTTCACTACGCGTTTTTTTTTCGGGCGACGACGACAGCGGTACGACACTAAGTAAATAAACACTAGATGGCGACTTAACTGTTGGTAGCCACTTTGTAGATATTTTTGTAATTTGTTCATTTATAGCCATAATATGACACAGATGCAGACACAAAATGACACAGACTCTCCAGATAGCCCCTTCTAACTTTTCTGAAATCATGGATGTAGAAATGTAACTATTAACGCCACCACACGTCTGTAAACAAACAAAAAAAGTTGTCCTGGCGACTTTACTGTTATCTACGGTAAGCAGTCAGGTAGTGAGCGCGAGTCTATAGAGAAGGTTGTATAAGTTCATGGATGAAGACGAGGGATGGTAGGTAGTGGGTGAGCAGGAGCTACTTTGTATAAGCCGAAAAAATTCAGTCACGTTCAAATGCATTTTCGTTGCCATCTCAAATATTAATGGCTTCAAGAGGTTTCTTGTTTATTATTACAGATATATGAATATAGCCTGCTCGGTTAGCCGAGTTCGATCACTGAGGGATACCAAAATCTTTCTGCAATCGTCGTGTCGGCGAAGCTCACCCACATGCTGCCAATTAACTCTACTTTCGACGGCGAGTGCATCGGAGGACACAGGGAGGCGGCATGAGCCGCTAATCACAGGCGTCACTATAAAAATCCTGCCTACTCCACCACAGGCGAGGGCCAACCATCACAGCCCTCAAGTGAATCTCCCGAGCCTACCATTCGAACCCTGGAGCTCATACTACCTATAGGCGCTAGTCATAAATGTATAAAAAAAAATATACACTATTGCAGGGTTCTTCAAAGTACGGGTCGCGACCCAATACTGGGTCGCAAGCTTTTGCTCAGTGGGTCGCCACGTCGTAAACAGATAATTGTAATTATATAAATAATATGTGAAATGCATTAATAAGAGAGAGAGAGAGAGAGAGAGAGAGAGAGGAGAGAGAGGAGAGAAGAGAGAGAGAGAGAAGGGAGAGAGAGGAGAGGAGAGAGGAGAGAGAGAGAGAGAGAGAGAGAGAGATAATGCCGATGGGAGAAGGCGGGATACGCACAATATGACGCATAATCTTAACTTGCCAATCAATCAATCAATGATATTTTTCTCCACGTATGTAGTTACAATTTGCACAGTACTTCTACATATTTTTTTAATACTTTTAATAGATTAAATTTACATTGACACACTCAAACATATGCAATTATTTGAATCCATAGATGTATGTATGTATATATGTATGCATATTTATATGCATATATATGTATGTATGTATGTAATTGTAAAAAATAATCACATTGGAGAGAGAAAGCAGCAACAGACGTACAATAGGGTCGTGAATGTAATGCATAAAATCAAACTGGATCGCGATGAAAAAAGTTTGAAGAACACTGCACTATTGTCTATGGAATGGATATGTACGTATGTATGTACTATATGAATGTACTACATTAATTTTTAGATTTTTTGTTTTTTCTATGAATAATTGCACTTCTCTTAACTTCCCTCTGGCGAGTGATCACAGATTGTAAAACGAATATTCAACCTATGATTGGGTCAGATGAGATGGTGCCAAGGCATGAAAGACTGATTATAAGGAGCATGTACGTGGACCATCGTCTCATTCCTAGTGTTTCTCCTCTTTTGTATCTGGCAGAGTAGATGATTTATTAATTAACCGTTATGCAGCTGGAATAGAATAGAATTGTGTTTAGTTCACAGACTAAAATCTTGCATACTGGGTGATATCGAAGAGAATGGCAGAAAGTGATAACGCTATAGCCGGGAGCAAACTTTCTGCAATCGTCGAGTGGCCGAAGAATGCCAACATGCTTCCCATCAACCCCGTCTTCGATGACGTGTGCGTCGGAGGACACCGGGGGGGGGGGGGCACGAGCCTCTAATCATCACAGGCGTCATTAGGATACCTACTCCTTTCTGCGCCACCATGTTCGAGGTTGAGGTTTCGCTTGAGGCTATCAGGGGCCTCAAGCGAAAAACATACAAGCGATGTATATAAAGTATAAGAATATTGAATAACAGTAGCAACAGTATGGTCAGTATCAGTAGCCATTTATCTGTAGTCTTGGGTCCATTCATTTATCCATTCAAACATGCTATACTTAGGACTGCTATTGCATGGTATATGAGCTTATAGCAGCGGGAAATGTGTGTGTGTGTGTGTGTGTGTGTGTGTGTGTGTGTGTGTGTATTCATCTAGTTGTATTCATCTAGTTGTATTTTACAGGGCCTGAGCAACGCTCGTATGGCCCCGTCTCCATATCAACATTTATTTTATCATTCATCCTTAGTGTTTTTAGTGTTGGCCGAAGCCAGCACCCCGGGAGGGGGGTCACAAACCCCCGGCTAACACCCGGTACCCGGACGAGTCAGAGGACGAATATTCGACCGTCCACGAGGACAACTGCGGCGACACTCAGGTCGAATACTTCCCTGACCTCGCAGACGCATGGAATATCGATAGCGAGGACGATACTGAGAATGAATATTCGACCGTCCACGAGGACTGCGAGACTCAGGTCAAATACATTCCTGACCTCGTAGACGCATCGAATATTGATAGCGAGAACGAGTGGGAGACCGATGACGAATATTCCTCCACTCCCGAGGACGAATTCTCCCCCGAAACCTGGGATATCGATGACGAGCGTCCTCCTGAGGTGGAAGAGGAGGAGTGGGACGTTTGGGATATCGTGGGGGACTGTGCCTGCGTGGTGAGCTGCGCGCTGCTCCTGTACCAGGCGTGGCAGGAATACTCGGATTACTACTACAACTCTTGAGGGGAAGGAATCAACGAACGAACATGCGAAGCTTTACTATATAGAATACGACTACGACAATTGAGGGGAACGAACGAACACGCGAATCTTTACTAGAATACGACACTTGAGGGGAACGAACCAACACGCGAATCTTTACTAGAATACGACACTTGAGGGGAACGAACGAACGAACCAACACGCGAATCTCATACGCTACCACGTGGAAAAAGGAAATATAGCTCGAGACTATTATCATAAAAGGATATGTTTTCGTTTGATTTGCATAAAATCAGATCAGAGCCACCCACTGATGCAATAAATATCTGGACGGGACGAGTTGCCCCGCATCCACAACCACCCACTGATGCAATAGAATACCCGGACGGGACGAGTTGCCCCGCATCCACAACCACCCACTGATGCAATAGAATACCTGGACGGGACGAGTTGCCCCGCATCCACAACCACCCACTGATGAAATAGAATACCCAGACGGAGAGAGTTGCCCCGCATCCACAACCACCCACTGATGCAATAGAATATCTGGACGGGACGAGTTGCCCCGCATCCACAACCACCCACTGATGCAATAGAATATCTGGACGGGACGAGTTGCCCCGCATCCACAACTACCCACTGATGCAATAGAATATCTGGACGGGACGAGCTGCCCCGCATCCAACAACCACCCACTGATGCAATAGAATATCTGGACGGGACGAGTTGCCCCGCATCCACAACCACCCACTGATGCAATAGAATATCTGGACGGGACGAGCTGCCCCGCATCCACAACCACCCACTGATGCAATAGAATATCTGGACGGGACGAGCTGCCCCGCATCCACAACCACCTACTGATGCAATAGAATATCTGGACGGGACGAGTTGCCCCGCATCCACCACAACCACCTACTGATGCAATAGAATATCTGGACGGGACGAGTTGCCCCGCATCCACCACAACCACCCACTGATGCAATAGAATATCTGGACGGGACGAGTTGCCCCGCATCCACCACAACCACCCACTGATGCAATAGAATATCTGGACGGGACGAGCTGCCCCGCATCCACCACAACCACCTACTGATGCAAATCAGATGATGAAAAAAGTTTCTAAAGCTTGAGACTATTATAAAAAAAAGGAAATGTTTTCGTTTGACTTGCATCAGATCAGATCAGATGATGTTGTTGGGGTGTTGCCTTTCTGTAACGGCACCCCGTTTGTTTTTATTTTTTTTGTGCTGCAAGTATTGGAGGAAAATGTATTGAAACTCCATATACGTACATATACCTATTCTTGTTCTAAGTGTATTGAAGTCCTACATTATACGTTACTATTCTTATATTAGATGTATATAGTGAAATTCAAATTATACTGCACACGTCTATATACATTTAATTTTTCTTTACCCTACATAGGTTATTAATTAGTGATTTTTTATGTCCGCTACGTGAGATTCCACAATAAGGTGATGGACAATAAAACAACCTGGTCTATCGGCTGACTTCTTCCTTAACGACAACTCCATTATGAACGAATACATTAGCGGGTTACAATCACAATACAGCCAAAGTAAGACGAAATACGTACTGTAAAAGGAGTAAAATATAGGCACATTTGGAATATATATATTTATGTAGTTTATTTATATAAAATGTCACTGATTGGTGATAGAAAATAACATTTGTCCGAATCTCATGTTTTCGACGGGTGTTTACGTAGCTAGAATCAATAAATACTCAAGTCTTATAGGTTTTGTTCCAGTGATTCGATCTAACAACATCATAATACAACATGAAAGCTGAAGACAGTGTGACAAGACGCCTATGATTATAAATGTTATTTATATTGCACAAGATCATATTGACAGCGTTTGAATGGAACAAAATTAATTCCTTTGGTAGAGAAAGTAAAGTGAAGGAATGACTAAAAATTCATCTTTTATGTTTCTCATCAGCACAAAGGTCATGCTGATTTTATATTACAAAAGTGCAGAGGACTTTCAAGGCTAAGCTCAGCACGATAAGTCAGCAGAATATGGCTGATGAGCTCGTGAGTCAGCGTCATGCACTCCCTATCATTATAAAAAGTGATGAGTATAATGGGAAGGCAGTGAAGGGCAGATAAAAGGGTTAACAAATACATGGTGGTATGGAGTGAAGGGCAGATAAGAGGGTTAACAAATACATGGTGGTATGGAGTGAAGGGCAGATAAGAGGGTTAACAAATACATGGTGGTATGGAGTGAAGGGCAGATAAGAGGGTTAACAAATACATGGTGGTATGGAGTGAAGGGCAGATAAGAGGGTTAACAAATACATGGTGGTATGGAGTGAAGGGCAGATAAGAGGGTTAACAAATACATGGTGGTATGGAGAGAAGGGCAGATAAGAGGGTTAACAAATACATGGTGGTATGGAGTGAAGGGCAGATAAGAGGGTTAACGAATACATGGTGGTATGGAGAGAAGGAGCATCGCTGCGGGGCCAGTCTGCTTACCCCTACCGATGCCTTACTCGGCCGCCCCATCCACTACTTATCCGGGTAGGGAAAAAAAAAAAAAAAAAAGTCATCAGGCATACATATTTCTCTTTCCTTTTCCTTTCAGAGACCAAGACGAGAGTGTTCAGTACTTTCACGAGACTCAGGAACTCTGCTACACAAGTATACAACGAAATATATACAGTTCTTATCATTAGGGGAGGCGTTAGCGGAGTGGTTAGCGTCTTCGACTGGCGTTCTCGGTGACCCGAGTTCGATCCCCGAAGAAAACCAAAACCTTTCTGCTCCGTCGAGTGGCCTAAAAACACCCACATGCCCTGCTCATCAACTCTACCTACGATTGCGAGTGCGTCGGAGGACACAGGGGGGCGGCATGAACCTCTAATCACAGGCGTCACTATAAAATTCCTGCCTGCGCCACCACGGGCAAGGACCAACCATCACAGCCCTCAATGGAACCTCCAGAGACTACCATCCGAGCCCTGGGTCACCACTGCCTGCAGGCGCTATAGGCGGAAAAAAAAAAATCTATTTCTTTTAACGAGGCGAAAAATCCTGACCCCTTGCTGCTTACTGACTGTTATTTGGTGCCAGGAGAAGGGAATAGTACGGTTCTTATAAATTTCAGTTGTACTTTGTCATAGTTAACCCTATTATCAGGTAAACATAGGCACAATTTTAAGCATGAGACCTTAGGATAGAATGGAATTTTCGCTTCATTAAAAAAAAGACTATACTTGTCATACAATACAGTCTTTAAAACACCTCAGTAAACAACTCACGTCTCACGATGTATGAATGGTTGTTGTGTCATATGGAAGTGGCAGAGGGCAGGAGCAGGCCAGGTGTTAGTCGACCAGGTAGTAAGGCCAGTAGATGAGGTTAAACACAAGAAACCCGACAGGCACGAACACCTTGGTAACACGCTCCACCCTCGCCTCCTGCAGGGCCTGACACCACCTCTGCCTCCCCCGCCGAGTGTCCAGCTTCACCTCCTGCGGCGCCGACAGGTATAAGGACCATCGAGTCATGCCTTTGATTGATTCATCCATTTATTTGTATATTTATTCATTTATTTTTATCACCTTTGGTCGTGGGTGAATTATCTGTGTGTAGCTTTGTGTCGGAGGAAATAATGGTGAAAAAGTTTGATAGCCAATGAATATGGAGAGAGAGTGTGTGTGTGTGTGTGTGTGTGTGTGTGTGTGTGTGTGTGTGTGTGTGTGTGTGTGTGTGTGTGTGTGTGTGTGTGTGTGTGTGTGTGTGTGTGTGTGTGTGTGTGTGTGTGTGTGTGTGTGTGTGTGTGTGTGTGTGTGTGTGTGTGTGTGTGTGTGTGTGTGTGTGTGTGTGTCGGTGTGTGTGTCTGTCTGTCTGTGTGTGTGTGTGTGTGTGTGTGTGTGTGTGTGTGTGTGTGTGTGTGTGTGTGTGTGTGTGTGTGTGTGTGTGTGTGTGTGTGTGTGTGTGTGTGTGTGTGTGTGTGTGTGTGTGTGTGTGTGTGTGTGTGTGTGTGTGTGTGTGTGTGTGTGTGTGTGTGTGTGTGTGTGTGTGTGTGTGTGTGTGTGTGTGTGTGTGTGTGTGTGTTTAGGAAGATATACGTAAGCTATGCTTACGTATATCTATTACGTATATACGCATGCTTTAAGGGCAGATGAATTCACTATTGAGTCAATGGCCATCCAGCCCCAGCTATGGGTGAAATAGTGGGCAGCCTGGGGTAATCCCTACAGGGGGTTCTGCGTCCCTGGCCACGGTGAGCAGTAAGGCCAATCCCTGACATAGATTGGTTGGGGGGGGGGGGGTTTGCAACCCCTCCCTGTAAAAACTAAACTAGCCACAAACATATTAAGAGGTAGAGGCCGGGGGCGCGGTAATCGCGCCCCCGACCCGGTTTTGCCGGGGGGCCCGACCATGCAGACCCCTCCTATGCCGATGCAGGGGAGGGGTCTGCCTATGACGAGTGCGGGGCAAAGCCCTCGGGAATCCCGCACTCTAAATCAAGTGGTAGGGCCCCCTAGCCAAACTTTTTCTGATGGGGTGGCCGGGGCAGTGCAGAGGCGGCGCCTGCCCGTCGAATCACTCCTGGGATCAACCTGCGGAGGGTTCTTCGTGTGGGCTCGTGGAACGTTCTGAGCCTCTCAGACGATCATCGACTACCTCTCCTATCGGGCGAGCTCAGTAGGCTGAGGGTGGATATAGTGGGACTCTCTGAGACGAGGAGGCCTGGCAGTGGTGAGACTAGCAGTGGGGGTTACACCTACTACTGGTCCGGCATGAGCAATGGTCACCGTGTACGGGGAGTAGCTATAGGCATCTCTAGCAAACTGCAGCCGTCAGTTGTTGAGGTTACTCCGCTTGATGAGCGTATAATGCGGGTGAGGATGAAACACACTCTGGGTTTCATGTCTCTTGTTGCAGTGTACGCTCCTACCGAGATGCGTAAAACTGAAGAGAAGGAGATGTTCTACGCCAAACTCGACTCTGTATTAGACCAGTGTCCTCCTCGGGACACACTCATTGTCTTGGGCGACTTCAATGCTACTACTGGCACTGTGAGAGATGGCTACGAGTTATGTGTTGGTCCCCATGGCTCCGGTACCAGAAACACCAACAGTTCTCTGCTTCTGAACTTTGCAAGGTCCAGAAGGTTGAGAATTGCAGGTTCTTGGTATCAGAGACCAGAGCTGCACCGCTGGACATGGTATAGTAATGCCGGAGGGGTAGCAAAGGAGATCGACCACATCCTCGTTAGCACTTGTTGGAGGATCCTCCAGAACTGCAGGGTTTACCGGAGTGCTGAGTTCTTTGGAACAGATCACAGACTTGTTGTTGCTACACTTAAGCTTCATGTCAAGCCCAGAAGAATCTCAAGAGGTAACCATACTGTGTTTCATCTTGAGAAACTGAAGGACTTGACATGTGCTCATGAGTATGCGGTGGCAGTCTCAAATCGGTTTGATGTGCTCGGTGCTCTCGGGGACCCTGTAGAACTGTGGGATACCTTCAAACGTGAAACTCTACAGGCTGCCAAGGAGTGTATTGGGGAGCGCCCGAGGTCAAGGCGTGGTTTTGTCTCGATGGAGACGCTGGAGAAAATCGAGGAGAGTCGCGCTGCCAGGCTGGCTGGGAACCGGGACCAGCACAGGGCTCTGTCACGCCCGGACTAGAACCCTCCTGGGGAGAGACAAGGAGAGGTATGTCAGGAGTCTCGCTGAGGATGTCGAGGGTCATTTGAACGCTAATGACCTCCGACCCGCCTACCGAGCCCTGAAGAAGCTCCGTTCCAAGTCTCCTTCTCGGGCGAGTGCTATTCGAACAGCAGATGGGTGCCTCGTGTCGGACATGGATGGGCAGATGGCTCGTTGGGCTGAGTACTTTGGGCAGTTGTTCACGGTGGACCCTCCAACTGAGCAGCTTCACACCACTGGGTTACAGGCAGTGGATGCCGATCCTCCCATTGACGAAAGCGCACCCTCTCTTGACGAAGTCAGAGAGGCTGTAGCAAAGTTGAAGGGTGGAAAGGCAGCTGGTGTTTGTAATATCAGTGCGGAGCTCCTCAAAGCTGGGGGTGAGGCCATGATCCACGGGTTGCATGCTGTCCTGACTGCCGTGTGGCAATCAGGTACCATTCCTCCTGACTGGAAAAGGGGGCTGGTCGTCCCTATCTGGAAAGGGAAAGGGGACCGTCAGGACTGCAACAATTACCGCGGTATTACACTGCTCAGCGTACCAGGCAAGGTGCTTGCCCATCTATTGCTGACACGGATTCGCAGCCATCTGGTGAAGCATCAGAGACCTCAGCAGTCTGGGTTCACGCCTGGTAAGTTAACAACGGACCGTATCCTAGCGCTTCGTGTCCTGGTGGAACGCCGACGTGAGTTTCGACAGGGGATGCTTGCAGCCTATGTTGATCTCAAGAAGGCGTTTGACTCAGTGCATCGTGAGTCACTCTGGGATCTTCTGCGACTTCGAGGGATTCCTGCAAGGACTATTGGTTTGATAACTGGTCTGTATTCTGGGACTGAGAGTGCTGTGAAGTGTGGGGCAGGTGTATCCGGCTTCTTTCCTGTGAATACAAGAGTGAGGCAAGGGTGTGTCCTTGCCCCCATCACTTTTCAACGCTTGTATGGACTGGGTATTGGACAAGGTTGTAGATCAAAGTGATTGTGGAGCATCCGTTGGCAACACCAAGATCACTGATCTTGTTTTTGCCGATGATGCAGTAATCTTTGCTGAGTCGCTGGAGGTCCTGGTGATGGCTCTCGAGGCGCTGCACGAGGAGGCAAAGCCTTTGGGACTTGAGGTCTCCTGGCTCAAGACCAAGGTCCAGGTGTTTGGAGACTTACTAGATGAAGCAGTACAGTCTGTTCATGCGTGTGGCGAGGACATTGAGATATTGGAAAGTTTTACATACCTTGGTAGCGCAGTCCATAATGACGGCGGGTCACGTCAAGAAGTCTTACGGCGGATTGGCATAGCCCACGGTGTTATGGACTCGCTCAGCGGGAGTATTTGGCGTTGTCGGTACCTGTGCAGGAGGACAAAGATCCGGATCTTCAAATCACTTGTGATCCCTGTCTTACTCTATGGTTGTGAGACATGGACACTAAATAGTGACTTGAAGAGACGAATCAATGCCTTTGGTAATAAGTGTCTTCGCAGAATCATGGGGTATCGCTGGGATGATTACGTGTCAAATCAGCGATTGCACCGTGAGACTGAATCGAGGCCTATTACCTGCACAGTCCGTCAGCGCCAACTTCGGCTATATGGGCATGTGGCACGCTACCCTGAAACCGATCCTTCCCATAGGGTTGTATCTGTAAGAGACAATCCGGCGTGGAGGAGGCCAAGGGGGCGCCCACAAGACTCGTGGCTGGGGCAAGTTGATGTTTCTTGTCGAGAGCTGCTTGGTATGGGAAAGGAGCCTGCATGGGAACTCGCGCGTGGTGACCCCCGGGAGTGGCGTCGTAGGGTGGGCGAGGCGACGCGCCCCCCGGCGTATGCCCCCAATGATTGATTGATTGATATACAATATATCTACGTGTGATATGTGAAGCCACTCAAAATTAATAATTCAACTACTAATGTATCGATAGTGCATAAAACAATGATTGTGTTTATTTTATTGCCGCACTCTATCTCTTTCGAAGGTAATAGTCAAGTGGAATGGAGGATCGCTATACCTGCCTCCTGGCCTGAGCTCACTCACCGGAAAGGCCGCCTTGACGGTCTTGGCGGACTTGGGCAGTTGGATGGTTGGGGGAGACACATCCGGGCCCGCGGACAAGGCTTCCTTCTTCTGTTGTTTGATGCTGATGAGTAAAGGAAAAAATTGTTTATGGTCTTATACTTATATACTTATATATAATAGCTTATGATCTTATTTGACCTTCTTGCCTTTACATATATTTTTTGACTAGATTTTAAGGTTACGTAAGTATCTATTCATTTCTTTAACTTTTATTATCATTAGTTTATCATTGTTGCTACTAATTTCATCATTACTACTACTACTATTACTACTACTACTACTACTACTACTACTGCTACTGCTACTACTACTACTACTACTACTACTACTACTACTACTACTACTACTACTACTATTACTACTACTACTCGCATCACATGGGTATAGACTCATGAACCTCACACTGGTCGATATATCTTGAAATGAACACCGATTTTTATGTTTATTTTGTACATTTATGTTTGAAAGTAGTTTTATCACTTTTATATTTTGTAATTTTAACACACCTCATTAGTATTATGTAACTATGATATATATTTGCAAGAGTATTTTGCTTTGCTATGCATGCATGTACAATTGTACATATACGAAATAAAACTGTTTGACTTTGACTTTGACTTACTACTACTACTACTACTACTACTATTACTACTACTACTACCACTACCACTACTACTACTACTACTACTACTACTACTACTACTACTACTATCAAGGGGGCGGGACGGAGCCACATGCACATAACTCCCGTATAGCATGATGGAGAGGAAGGCCACCACCGTCACCACCAGAACCAGACTCACTATAGGACGAGGCCGTATTCAAAGAGCATGAGGACTGAGAACACGATGCACACGATCATCCACACATCGACAGCCTTCATGTAGCTGGTCTCTGGGCTCGACTGCCTGCACATACGGGAGGTCACGACGAGGCAGGAGGGCAGAAAGAGGTATTACGTTACTGAATATCGTCACTCTCATAAAGAAACTGCCTAAGTCATTTTTCGGCAATTTCTGGATTTTTGCCTGAATTAATTCTTCATCCTGTGGCGCATCTATTGGTATAGTCGCCAGTGTCATTTGTAGGGTGTGAGTGGTCTAACATATAAAAAGATAAACAATGCATTGATATCAAAATTAAGAAAATGAGGTAGTTTTCTTTTTTTTCCCGAAAAGTAGAATAAATTACTTAGGCAGTTTACTTATGAGTGTGACGATATGTGGATTACTGTGTAGAAATGTGGATACTATGTGAATGTAGGCTACGAAACTGTGGGTATAGTGATGTGCGTGGTGAACTGAAGGCGAAATATGTGATATACTATGTAGGTTTTATTAATATTCGTTGGTTTTTCTCAAATTGCGGTTAAAATCGAAGCTATGTTGATACTATTTGAATTTAAGAAACTGTAGGTAGTGATGTGCGTGGTGAATTGAAGGCGAAATATGTGATATAGTGAATTATGAAGGTTTTATTGATATTTGTAGTTGTTTCTCAAAATGCGGTTGAAATTGAGACTATGTTGATACTATTTGAATTTACGAAACTGTAGGTAGTGATGTGCGTGGTGAATTGAAGGTGAAATATGTGATATAGTGAATTATGAAGGTTTTATTGATATTTGTAGTTGTTTCTCAAAATGCGGTTGAAATTGAGGCTATGTTGAAATGTAGGATGTGTATGATTGGTAACAAGAGGAATGGGACGTACCAGACAACGCAGATAGAAGTGGCAATGACGTTATGCATAATGGAGTGAGGCAGCGAGTGATAAATTAAGGATCGTGTTGAGGGACAAGGAAATGTTGTTTGATGGGCAGTGCGGATCGTGGCGTGGAGGAATATTATAGTGGGACCTGGAGGAAGTGACAGTATTGTTTTCCTTTTTTATTATGTTCATGGTTCAAGTATGTAGTGTTCTGGAGGAAGTGACAGTTTTTTTCTAGTTTTTCATGTTCATGGTTCAAGTATGTAGTGTTCTGGAGGAAGTGACAGTTTTTTCCTAGTTTTTCATGTTCATGGTTCAAGTATGTAGTGTTCTGGAGGAAGTGACACTTTTTTTCTAGTTTTTCATGTTCATGGTTTAAGTATGTAGTGTTCTGGAGGAAGTGACAGTTTTTTTCTAGTTTTTCATGTTCATGGTTGAAGTATGTAGTGTTCTGGAGGAAGTGACAGTTTTTTTCTAGTTTTTCATGTTCATGGTTCAAGTATGTAGTGTTCTGGAGGAAGTGACAGTTTTTTCCTAGTTTTTCATGTTCATGGGTCAAGTTTGTGGTGTTCTGGAGGAAATAACAGTTTTTTTCCTAGTTTTTCATGTTCATGGGTCAAGTTTGTAGTGTTCTGGAGGAAATAACAGTTTTTTTTCCTAGTTTTTCATGTTCATGGGTCAAGTTTGTAGTGTTCTGGAGGAAATAACCGTTTTTTTTCCTAGTTTTTCATGTTCATGGGTCAAGTTTGTAGTGTTCTGGAGGAAATAACAGTTTTTTTTCCTAGTTTTTCATGTTCATGGGTCAAGTTTGTAGTGTTCTGGAGGAAATAACAGGTTTTTTTCCTAGTTTTTCATGTTCATGGGTCAAGTATGTGGTGTTCTGGAGGAAATAACAGGTTTTTTCCTAGTTTTTCATGTTCATGGGTCAAGTATGTGGTGTTCTGGAGGAAGTGACAGTTTTTTTCTAATTTTTCATGTTCATGGGTCAAGTTTGTGGTGTTCTGGAGGAAATAACAGGTTTTTTTTCTAGTTTTTCATGTTCATGGGTCAAGTATGTGCTGTTATATAAAAAGAAAAACAAACAGCACAATATTTCAGTTCTAAAAGAAGAGAAAACCAGGAATAGTTTTCCCTCTTTTATCATGTTCACGGTTTATGTATGTGGTGTAATAAAAAGAAAGAAAGACCAGGTCAATATTTCATTTCTAAAAGCAAAGAAAGCCAGGCATATTTTCATGTGAGGGAGAGTGGGTCAGATATTTGAAATGCGTCCTAAATACAGAAAGAAACAAAAAGCTGGTGTGGACAGTTTCAATGTTTAAGGGAATGCTTGAGCAAATAGAAATAAAAGCACACTTAGGCAACACAGAATCGGCCGATTCTTTAAACGTGGACTTCGGCTAACCTAAGACTAACCGTGGCTTTAGACAGGCATTTCCGTTTTCTAAACATTTTCCGGGGGGGATTAGTCTTAAGTTGGTCTAAAACTAACGAGAATAGTATTGGAAATGTTAGACACCCAGGACCCTGTCCAACACTTGAGTCTAATGATATTTACGATACTATGCCAATGCCCATGCTAAGACAAAGTAGCGGTATTGTCAATGCTCTGTTGGGCAAAATATGAGTGTATATACATGCGTCTACTGCAGATTATGAAGCATCTGAAATATTTTTTTAAAGACCGCGTTTGGCGCCCTACGAAATCTGGGTTTGTTTATCTCTCCTCGCCCGCCGAGTCCAGACTATCTGCAATATGATAGTCACTCACTTATACGACTATACAGCAGCACTTGCATTTAATTAATGGAAACAGAGGAGACATTTATTCTCTTTTTGGTCATAATAGTCTAGTCTACGCTAACAGCGGTTCCTTACATCCCTCTACGGGGAGGCCACGGCAGAAGTCTCCCATTTCCACACATCTATCCACCTCGGCAGGGATGCTCGAAAATCCCTCGTAAGGGACAACTTACGAGTGTATTATGGCTACAATAACCTTATGAGGGTGGGCTGAGGGAGATGCCCGTACCGAGCCGTCACCGGCCTCTTTCGGAAATCGTACCGCGGACGCTTATTTAACCTAAATAACTCTACAAAACTTAACACAAACCTATCATAAACCTTACCTAACCTAAACCAGACCTAAACATAACTTAACCTAAACCTAAAAACTATGTTTGCCGGTGTTGAGCTAAGATCGGCTGATTTCCGAAATAGGGCCGATTTTAGCTCACTATCGCCAGAATGTTACGATAATACATAGCTGCCACATTAGCCTTTCAGCGTAATATTCTCCCACTGATTACTACAGAGACGTACCCAGGGTATACCTTGATGCGCTGATCATAGGTTCGAGTCTTGCGTGCCCGAAATTAGTATCTATAGACCACTGCTGGCCCTCGCCGTACGTATGCCGTATCCGTGGCCCTGGCGGTACTCTGTTGTAGTGGACGAGAACTGCGCGTTCGCTCTTTAGGTCAGACAAGACACACGGGGGGCTAACACCTCACTGTGACACACGTGACACTTGTGTGCAAGGATAGTATAACTTTATAATATCCTTGCTTGTGTGTAGCTATACGTGCGTGTGTACTAGTACGTCAGACATTTGATACCACCACCACCACCGGATCATTATAGCGGCCAAACTTGTATGATGAACTATACGTTTTGATTCAAGAAGTCGACCGATATATATATTTAATATATAGGTTTGCCCTGATATGAATTTCAACTATCAACTAGTGATTAAGGCATCATTAGTTGTGCAACTAAATAATAACTATAACATGACCATGACAATCTTTACTCCCGATAATGGGAAGAGCTATGAAGATCAAGGAAAATGTGGGTAAAAAAGTGAATAAATGAAGAATATAGGTTCATATATGGTATGGTGTGTTTTGTTGTTCTGGGTAGCAGGGCGCGGAGACAAATGACTTCCGCTCTCCGTCCCCCAATATATGATCTCCCTGGTTCAGGGCTGCCAACCCAAGCGCAGTCGTGGATCAACATAAGACTATGTTAGCTCTCCAAGATGGTGTCTAAAGAACGCGTTCGTGGCATTGGTACCACTAGAGTCTAACATGGAAGCTCCACGTTAGACTCTCCCTAGTCCAAGTTTAAAAAAGCGGCCGACTCACTCGGCGTCGGTCAACAGTGAATAACGTAGGTGAGGGTCACAGGGTCACGTATCCATGAGGGTCACACTACATGGATGTGGATTCAGTGATATATGCAAAAAAAAATGAAAACTAAGCAAATAAAGAAATTTTTGCTTGCATGTTTCTCACTGAAATCCCCCTTCCGTTATTACTTTTTCACAACCGAGAAGTCCCGGGTTCGATCCCCGGGTGGAGCGGAGACAGACAGGCGGTCTTCTTAAAACCCGAGCCCCTGTCCACCCAGCAGTGAATGGGTACCGGGTGTTAGCCGGAGGTTTGTGACCCGCCTCCCGGGGTGGTGGCTTCAGCCGACACTAAGCAGTAAGGATGAATGATAAAAAAAAAATGTTGATATGGATCGAGACGGGACCACACGATCATAGCTCAGGGCCTGTAAAATACAACTAGGTGAATACACACACACACACACACACACACACACACACACACACACTCACACACTCACACACACACACACACACACACTCACACTCACACACACACACACACACACACACACACACACACGCACACACACACACACACACACACACACACACACACACACACACACACACACACCTGACGCCCGTATGCATGGAGACCAGCGTGAGCAGCGAGGTGATGACCAGCACCGTCCTGCCGGGAATCACGTCGGCGGGCCAGAAGAGTGACGCGTAGGAGACCCCCACGAAGAGACCCGAGGGCAGGAAGGTGCTGAGCAGGTGACCCATCATCTTCCTGGACAGCATCATGATGGCCAGCACACAGGGCGCATCCGCTGCCGGGGTGGAAACAAGAGGGATGCAGAGGTGAGCAGGTGCGGGTAAGGGTGTGTACAGGTGTGGGTAAGGGTACGTACAGGTGCGGGTAAGGGTGTGTACAGGTGCGGGTAAGGTTGTGTACAGGTGCGGGTAAGGGTGTGTACAGGTGCGGGTAAGGGTGTGTACAGGTGCGGGTAAGGGTGTGTACAGGTGCGGGTAAGGGTGTGTACAGGTGCGGGTAAGGGTGTGTACAGGTGCGGGTAAGGGTGTGTACAGGTGCGGGTAAGGGTGTGTACAGGTGCGGGTAAGGGTGTGTACAGGTGCGGGTAAGGGTGTGTACAGGTGCCGGTAAGGGTGTGTACAGGTGGAGTGTAACAGGTATGCATGGGTCAGTCCAAAGTACCAAATACCTGTATATGGTATATGGTATATGGTATATGTAATGTATATGGTACTCTGGGTCAGTCAAGGTGAGAGAGCTACCACGTGTACGTAGTGGCCGCCAAATGTTGTGGCGGTCGGACTTCCTGATGCCGTCAGTGACACCCTCACTCAAAATCCAACAAAATATTCGTAAAACATTAAAAATCAAGAAACTGTATAACTTACCGGTATCCTAGTACTTGATTGCATTCCCTTTCCTCTTTATAACATCCTGCAGTCTGTTAGGTAACGAGTCTGCAAGTTTTTGAAGAAGCTCCTTTGGTAGTTCCTCCCACAATTTTAATAGTGCAGCTTTTAATTTCGCCACTGAACTAGTGTCCACTTTTTGAAGCTTCCTTTTCATTATGGACCAAAGATTTTCTATTGGGTTCAAGTCAGGACTATCAGGAGGCCAGTCAAAGCAATCGATAGCACACATAGCCAACCATTCCTTGACAACGTTTGCCCTGTGACATGGGGCACTGTCGTGCATAAAAGTTTCTGCCCTACACTTGTCGTAGCAGGTTTCAAGATTGTCATGCAGGATGTCTAAATATCGCTCACTGTTCACAGTAACACCTTTTTCAAGAAATACGAAGTTACCCACTCCATAACATGAAAAGCAAGCCCACACCATGAGATAATCTGGGTGTCTTACTCTCTCCACGGTGTACCTAGGGTCGTGTCGGTCTGAATTCTTGGGCCGCCTCACTTTTGCAAAGTTAGTTCCTGTCACTGTAAAGACACTTTCATCTGACCATAATATGCGTCGAACTTTCTCAAGAGGCCAGTCTTTGTGTTCTTTAGCAAAAATGAGTCGCTTTATCTTGTGACGAGTAGTCAGGAGTGGCTTAACAGCGGCAGATCTTGAAAAAAGTCCGAGATCACGTAACACATAACGCTGCACACTTCTCACTGACACATTACCTAGTAAGGCAGGATTGTTTTCCTTCACCTCACGTGCTGTGCTTGTTGGTTTGACATTCAGCTGCCTTTTTATAACATGTAAAGTCTTTGAGGCACATTTCCTTGGCCGTCCAGTCTTCGCTAAGTGTGTAGGCGTCTCTCCGTCCAAGGCATCACGACAACGTTTTAACCACCGCTCAACTGTCCTTTTTGCAATTCCTGTCTGTTCTACGATAGGTTTTGCACCAAACCCAGCCCTATGCAAGGCACATATGGAGCTTATAGTATCCTGGGATATAATGCGCCGAGGAGCCATGACGCAATAAACGATTGCACAGTTTGAAAATATCCTCGTAACTAATGACGAAAGAAGTGAAACAGTGCGTGCACTCTCACTGTCCTCCTAGACTGCACTGACTTGCTTAAATTTAACGGTGATACCCCTGCGGTGTTGCTAAGTGTCAGTGTCATGTTGCCATGTCATCAATTTTTAAATCCCGCTTGCTCGAGTTGGGTGAAAAAACATTTGAAAGGTTATTAATTTGGCGGCCGGTGCATCATGCCGACCCGCGCAGACCGCCACAACATTTGGCGGCCACGTACACGTAGGTCTCGCAGCCTCTTGTAGCTTCCTTATTTTCTTATGTTCTTATGTTCTTATGTTCTTACGAGGTGAGCTGGCGGCGAGGTGATACAAGTCCTCACCTCAGGGAATCAAAAGAGATGACGTGATTCTACTTCCAAACAAAGAAACTTGTTGCGTTTCATAGATTTTGATTCACTGTAACACTTACTTATAATACCAATAATATGACCGTACTGTCAACGCGCGGATAATGCATTCCAGACGGGTACGACACGTTGGAAGAAGTGTTTGGCTTGGTTTGACGAAAGTGTTTAGAAACTATCTGCAGCGGCTTTTCGTTATATTTGATTGATCGATAAAAAATTTATCTTCTGCGGCTGATATTATCAAAATCTTTAAATGTTTTGAATAGCCAGTCCTCAAACCCATTATGAATGTTGCCCGAGATGCCGTGTGCACAAAGTTTACTTATGGGAAACCTTGTCAAGCGCTTCTTGTAGGTCTAGATAAACATAATTTACGGACCTGTTTTCATCGTACACCTCAAAGATATAGTGAAAGAGGTCGAGTAAGTTAGTTATGCAAGAACATTTACCACGGAAACCATGTATAATATTATTCATTATTCAACTTCTTCATTATTCTTCAAAGAATTTCACCATGTAGTCACGAATTATCGTTTCCATTATTTTACAAACAGCTGACGTAATAGAGAATGTGCAGGCCAACCCCCTGAGCCCTCAAGGAAAAACATAATAGCCTACAGGCGCTAGAGGCTTCAACGTAAACATTTTGGGAAAAAAAACAATCACTGAGATTTTATGATGATTTTGAAGAAAAAAATGTGATGTTCCTCCATCACAAGAGCCTCACCTTAATGGAGTGCGTGAACTGTTTACTGCTATGCACAGGAAAGTGAAATAGAATGAAAGCTTTACTTCTCCTTTTTAGTGAATTTCGTTGCCTTTTTCCCCGATCTGAGTCTCAAGTTTTTCGTCTAACTACATATTTCACCATAATTGAATGTATTTAGTAAAAACCACATATCGAATAGTTTTTTTCTAATAAACATTTCATTTCCGCAAGTGCCTCCGTGGTACAAACACATTCATCATCATTATAAACGATTTATTCCACTAAATGACGTAGCTTACGGCCTTTTTATTCAAGGTAATACGCTGACCTAGTATATATAAGATGGCCGTGTCACTCACAAACAGACACCACGCCCCCCCCTCCCCCCTGCCCCCTGTCCCCTCCCCCTCCTTCCCCCCTGCCTCCCCTACACCTCATTTCTCAGTAGCCTTCATTCATCCTTTGAGCATTCCATGATAACAATATTGATTCTCCTGCCATCTTTATGTTGATTCTATATTTATCATTCAATTTTTTTCAGAATCGAGTAGGTACTTGACAGCCATAACGTTAATATATTTGCACCAATATATTGTACACTGCACTAAAGTATGCATACACACACATCCATACACATGACAAACATTCCACATCCCAAGAATAAATATCTTCATGCCAGCAGCTAGTTACAGTACATCTTAAGCCCCGTCCACACTACCACTCACCACCGTCGGCGCTTGCCGTCGGTGCTTGCCGACGGGAAGCGCCGTTACCAGGGTTGTGTCCACACGAACGGTTTTGTTCGGCGGTCAGCGCGCTTCCTGATTTCAAAGTGAGAGTCATGTTTTCTGCATATCGTGTACTCTCACTCGAGATTATGAAATAACCACAGGAGGTTTAGAAAAACTGACCCAACTATCATCTTCATGACACATTTCTGCATATCATAAGCAAGAAAAATATACGAAAACCTTTTTGTGTATTCTAAAAAATATAGCAAAAAGAAATAGTGTATAAACATTTTTCTCACTTTTTTGTCTTCAACTCGCTGCAATTTCTCGACTATTTCTACTATTTAATTGTTTATCACAGATTCGTAATCAGCTGACTTTCTTGGTTCTGATGGTATAAGACACATAGCAATACAAAAATATCTAGATGGTGAAAATTGGCGATAACTTGAAGCATGTGTTCGGCGCTGACCCGTGAGTGACGGGCATGCCCGCCCAATATTAAACTTGCTGAATACTGGCGGGCAATGCCGACGGTTACATTTTGCTCGTCAGCATCGTGTCCACACTGCCACTTTTGAGTGACGAACACTCGATCGACGGGAAGCGCCGACGGTGGTGAGTGGTAGTGTGGACGGGGTTTTATACCTGTCTGCAATATATCAAGTCTGTATCACAAATCATAAAAGCCTTCAAACACACTTCAGTATATACCTGTATGTCCTATATTATTACCCAATACTCACTATTCAATCACTCATTCTCTCATCTATATCATTCATTTCTCTCTTTCACTCATGCATTACCAGCTCAGCCCTTTATCGCACCCTCACAAGATGACCATAACAGCCTACACCCCATTCCTCACAGTGGTTTACGTGCGTCATGATATCCCCGTATATTTCTCTCATTCGTACATAATACACACACATTATGTCTCTTTTAAATCATTGCTACACCATAAGTAGCCTACTCATGTTTCTACTCGAAATCTAGTTTCTTCCTTCTTTTTTTGAAGTCATCCAGAAGGTACTGTATTTCCCTACAATTGTTCATCTACGTAATATTAGGAATACGGAGTCTATTGAGGTCTTTAGAAGGAGTCTGGATAAATTAATGGTTGGTGAAGAGAGGTGGATGTAGGTAGAGTTAAGTAACAGGAACTACCTCGTGTAGGTCTCACGGCCTCTTGTAGCTTCCTTATTTTCTTATGTTCTTATGTTCTTAATATCCACTTCCAAAATCGCTATTCCTTCATGTGGTCGCCCCCGTGGTGTAGTGGCTAGCGCGCCTAACTACGAATCTACGGGCCCTGGTTCGAATCCGGGCCAGGGCAAGTCGGCGGCCAGCCCAAAAGCTGTTCATCCTCCCTTCAGGGATGATCGATAAATGGGTACCTGGGGAAACCTGGGGAATGTAACTGTGGTAACCCGGATGTCACACAAGCCCAGTGTCCCGGGGTAACGCGTTCTCACCCACCACAGCAGGCTCAAGGGCTATTGCGACGGAGATGAACACCGAGGCCACGCGCAGCATAGCGTATGCTCCCATCTTTACCTTACCTTTATGTGGTCATTGGACTCACACCACATTTTTTACGGACCAACACGACCATAACGCATGTGTTGTAGCATCTTACTATAATGCACCGAATGTCCGTCTGTCCGTCTGTCCGTCCGTCTGTAGCTACAGCTAAGGCTCCGCCATTTGTTATCCGATTTCATCCAAACTCAGAGAGAGAGAGAGAGAGAGAGAGAGAGAGAGAGAGAGAGAGAGAGAGAGAGAGAGAGAGAGAGAGAGAGAGAGAGAGAGAGAGAGAGAGAGAGAGAGAGAGAGTTTTAAATACGGTGTTATATGTACTACAAAGCCATTCCGATTGTCTTTCTAAGCATCATACATATGTATTACGGGTAACTTCTGGTAGCAATAATCATAATGATATAATAATGATAAAATGGTAACTTTGATAATAATATTAATATTAGTAATAACAATAACAATAATAATAATAATAATAATAATAATGATAATAATAGTGATAATAATGTCAACAATAATAATGATGATGATAATGATAATGATAATAATAATATTAATAATAATAGCATATGATAATATTGCATAAAAGTAAAAGTATAGAGAGTTAGTGAAACATCACAAGGCGTTACCGCAGAGTTTTTTGCTATAATTCACTGAATGTCCGATTGTCCAGCTAAGCGTCCACCATTTATGTCACAATTTCAACCAAACTTTTAGGAAAGGTTAAGGTAATCCCTGGGATGGTTTTAAACTATATTCAGCCAGGTTTAATCATTTGCTTCATTTGTTGAAAGAATATGGTTTTTTTTGCAGCCTGGGGCTTACTTACCTGGCACAGGAGTCAATTTCTCTTCAATCTTTCTCTCAAGGAAGATGGAAGAAGAAAGAGAAAAAGAGAGAGAAGAGAGAGGAGAGAGAGAGAGAGAGAGAGAGAGAGAGAGAGAGAGAGAGAGAGAGAGAGAGAGGAGAGAGAGAGAGAGAGAGAGAGAGAGAGAGAGAGGAGGAGAGAGAGAGCAGAGAGAGGAGAGACAGAGAGAGAGAGAGAGAGGAGAGAGAGACAGAGAAGCGAGAGAGAGGAAGAGAGAGAGAGAGAGAAGAGAGAGAGAGAGATGAGGAGAGAGACAGAGAGACAGAGAGAGAGAGAGAGAGAGAGAGAGAGAGAGAGAGAGAGAGAGAGAGAGAGAGAGAAAAAAAAAAAAGTCATAAATACGGTGTTATGTGTACAAAGCCAATGGAATTGTTCTCATAAACATCATAGTTACTTATGTTACGGACAACTTCTGCTAGTGTTTATAAGGGCTGTTACATGTCCTTGTTACGACTTCTCTCACTTTCTTTGCCTCTCTTTCCTTCTCTCTTACTTATATCACCTCATTTCTCCCATTTTTATCGCATTGAATTTCCTTTTATTGGTATCATTCTCTTCCCTTTCCCTTTCGTTGTGTGGGAAGTCCCGATATTCGCTCCCACATGCCACACGATAACACGCCACTTCGTTAAACCATTTTTATCGCTACTTTCGTACCTATCCAGCATCTTTTTTTTCACCAAAATAATCTCCATCTTATAACATTCAATTCAGCTCTAGAAATTCATCCTCTATTCAATTCAGCTCTAGAAATTCAGCCTCTATTCAATTCAGCTCTAGAAATTCATCCTCTATTCAATTCAGCTCTAGAAATTCATCCTCTATTCAATTCAGCTCTAGAAATTCAGCCTTCATTCAATTCAACTCTAGAAATTCAGCCTCTATTCAATTTAGCTCTAGAAATTCATCCTCCATTCAATTCAGCTCTAGAAATTCAGCCTCTATTCAATTTAGCTCTAGAAATTCATCCTCTATTCAATTTAGCTCTAGAAATTCAGCCTCTATTCAATTTAACTCTAGAAATTCAGCCTCTATTCAATTTAGCTCTAGAAATTCATCCTCTATTCAATTTAGCTCTAGAAATTCAGCCTCTATTCAATTCAGCTCTAGAAATTCATCCTCTATTCAATTCAGCTCTAGAAATTCATCCTATATTCAATTCAGCTCTAGAAATTCATCATCTATTCAATTCAACTCAAGAAATTCATCCTCTATTCAATTCAGCTCTAGAAATTCAGCCTCTATTCAATTCAGCTCTAGAAATTCATCCTATATTCAATTCAGCTCTAGAAATTCATCCTTTAGTCAATGCAGCTCTAGAAATTCATCCTCTAGTCAATGCAGCTCTAGAAATTCATCCTCTATTCAATTCAACTCTAGAAATTCATCCTCTATTCAATTCAACTCTAGAAATTCATCCTCTGATACTTTCCTCCTTTTCTGCCTCACATGCGCCACCTATACACCTTTCATTACTTCTACACCCTTCCCCGCTTCGTTCAGAAAGACACAGTAGAAGGGACACCTACGTGGGATACACCTGTAGCAGTGGCAGGTGGTGACGTTGGGGTCCACGGAGAAGGTGTAGTCGTAGTTGTTGAGCTGGTCTTTGACGCGAGGGTCCACCACCAAGCCCTCGGGAAGCCAGCTCATCACAAAGGCCGGGGACTCGTACATGTCTGACGGGGAGAGGAATAGCAAAGTCTAAAAGGTGGTCTACCGGGATATTTGCACTATAGTAACACCCAATGTGATTATAAATAATTAAGAAACTATGTGACAGGTGTTATATAGTGGAAAAAAGGATGAAAATACAAGTTTCTCCGTAAATATCTCCGTTTTATGTGATTTCGTACCCACTGAGACAGCGTGACGTCACCCCCTTTTCGTGCGGACTGACTTCTCCTTCTTAGACTTTGAGGAACAGTGTTGTGCAAA
>JACEEZ010009681.1:45000-52500 GCA_016584305.1 Chionoecetes opilio | reverse complement strand
TAATTTCAGTGACAGAGTCAAATTTGCCTAAGAAAAGAATACATCTGACAACTTTCTTCTGAGCTATTTTTACCTTATATAAGAATGTTGGCCATGTGCTGGCCCAGATGGACACACAGTATGTTAAGTGAGGGTAACACAAGGTATAGTAAATACTGAGTAATGCATCTACAGTAAGATTGTAACGTATCTTGTACATTATTCCACAAATTTTTGAGACTTTCATACAAACCTCTTCTATGTGCAATTTCCAGTTCAGATTTTCATCTATGCAAACACCTAGGAATTTTGTGTGATTTGTGTGAATGTATCGCCTTCTAACTGTAATGGAGGAAGAATATTTTTTATGGACCTAATCTGAAAAATAGTGGCAAAAAATAGTAAAAAAAACACACACACACACACACACACTTCTGGTGTGTTTGTGTGTGTGTGTCTGTGTGTGTGTGTGTGTGTGTGTGTGTGTGTGTGTGTGTGTGTGTGTGTGTGTGTGTGTGTGTGTGTGTGTGTGTGTGTGTGTCAATAAACCTATGCCAGGAATCATGGATGAATACTTTATTAGATAGCTTTGGTACTGCATGCAGGAATTCAGTGTTTTCTTTCCTCTATCAGGATTTCATGTTACCAGAAACTAACATAATAAAGTGAGTGACAGGTTTCTTGTAACAATGTAGCTACGTAGTGTCTGGCAGGGATAGCTATTCCATTTCTTTGATCAAGTAGCCTACATAGACAAAGAAGATAGATATGATTCCTAAATGTTGATTCTTTGTTGATGGAAGCGCTGAAGATGCCACACAGTTACTCATTTTGATTATTTAAAGTGTAGACAATTATAGCAACAGTTTGGTCATTCATTGTTTGGTGAAGCTTATGACAGTGAGTGTCTGAGTAAAGACTTGTGGGCTTCTCAATTCGGGTAATAATTGATGAATACACTTAAGCGGCTAAGCCTTTACTTTAGAACTCATCACGACAAACATGTGATTCATATCATTATGTAAGCTAGAGGATATTTAGCTTTTAGTTTTGATAGGAAATACTTATTAACTTGTGCCTTAAATCATAATATGAAGTCTAAAATATTATGTGACTGCAGAGAATTTCTCAGGAAATAACTTTTTCAAACTAATGTTCATAAGTGTGGATGAATTTTGCTTCAAATATTTATGCAATGATGTATGACAAATCTCAGAAAAATATAGTTGAAGGAAGCAGCTGTAAGCACAGAGAAAAGAAAGAAAACTGATACACAAAGAATGTCTTTATCAGAATCATCATCAGCACTAGTCACCACCGCCATCATCATCATTTTCAGCATATGAAATATTATTCAGTATATTATTCAGTACATTTTCAGTAATTCCATGTGGTCGTATGAAGCAAAATTAAATATATGAAAAGAAGTAAAGGAAAAGAGAGGTCTCCTATATAACGCATCGCGGGGTCTTCGGTCTGTCGCTGTCTGTCTCATTCCACGAGTCTGCTTGAACTTCCTGAGTATCGCGCACCACTCTTACAACTCTCAAAAATTTCTCTCTTTACTGGGAAAATACATTTAAGTGTAAACAAATTTCGTTTTCCGTTTAGACTTTGCAAGGAAAGACAGAAGTATGGCACACACGCACGTGTGAGAGGCATTGAAGCTCATCAGATCTTCACACACACACACACACACACACACACACACACACACACACACACACACACACACACACATACACATACACACACACACACACACACACACACACACACACACGCACACACACACACACACACAAACATACACACACACACACACACACACACACACACAGACACACACACACACACACACACACACACACACACACACACACACACACACACACACACACACACACACACACACACACACAGAGAGAGAGAGAGAGAGAGCTGGGCACTAAATACATTGAATGTATTTACATACTAAATACTAAATTCATGGGAAAAATGTATTTAAATACTAAATACTAAATAAATTTTACGAATGTATTTAAATACTAAATACTAAATACATCAATTGTATTTAAATACATTTGTAAATACATTTTAAATACACATAAATTTTAACATGTCCGAAAAAAATGAATTTCCTTAGGATTCTTAGATTTTGGGTTTCCTTATAAATTTCCTTCTCAGGCCTAAATTTCCTTAAATCAGGACATTTCCTTGCCAGTGGAAACACTGGTTCACTGTAACATCAGGGTTGCCAGATAGTTGGGCGGGTTTATGGCCAAATTAACTGATAAAAAAGTATTTATATTTTTAAATCAAATGTATTTAAATACTCATAAAAGTATTTAAATACTGTATTTAAATACATCACAACCAATGTATTTATAAATACATTTCTAAATACACAAATGTATTTAAATACGTATTTAAATACAATTGTATTTAAATACTGCCCAGCTCTGCACACACACACACACAGACACACACACGCACACACACACATCACACACACACACACACACACACACACACACACACACACACACACACACACACACACACACACACACACACACACATCATCTCTGAAAGAATACAGAGGGCAGCAACGAAGATGGTCCACAGTTTGAAAGATTTATCATACGAAGAAAGACTGTCAAAATGAAATCTTCCAACCCTGGAGAACAGAAGGGAAAGATGTGATCTGATAAATGTGTTCAGGGTTTCCAAGAGACTGGAAAATTATGATAGAGATTATATGCTTTTCTAGGATGCGAGAGATACGAAATGGCATGGGAAGAAGCTAAAGAGGACCAAATGCAAGGTATATATCAAGAAGTACAGCTTCCCATACAGATAGATCAATTATTGAACTGTGGAATAACCTGGATGAGGAGGTGGTGCATGCCAAGAATATTTGCGACTTCAAAGCAAAGTTAGATAATAGTAGTTTTGGCGACGGGACAATACGAGCATAGCTATTTTCCTGTATGTTACACCTAGGTAAATAAATCTAGGCTGATCCCACGAGCTGAATCCTTCAAGGCGACGCTCCTCCTTGTGCAAAAAAGGATGTAGCAGAAAGTCTTGCAGCAGACTAAAGGAATTGGAGGACCACAAACGAGAAGACGACAAAAGACATGAGAAAAATTGAGCAGACACTAGCAAGCCTTATAGATTATTATTAGAGCTTTTCCCTTGGAGTGGAAAGTGGTGGCGCCGAGGTGATAGCTGAACACGCGAGGTGGGGGCCAAGCGACCGTCAACATAGCGTTATTACAGCCACTAATGTTGTGCCTCAAGAAACACTCTTGGGCAACATCATGCAATCACCACAGAACACTGCCGTCAATGCCCTCGCGATGGCAAAATCGAATCAAAGCACTAAAGTTGGCTTGCAACACGTGGTTATCGTGCGAAGTACCGAGACAGTGGACGCGCCCATCACCGCCACCACCACGCCCCCTCTTATGTGGCGGCTTTGTGTGGGTAGGATGTATTGAATATGAGATGATGCTTCACGCATAGGCTTGACAATGCTTTAAAAATATATTTGCATATATATATATATATATATATATATATATATATATATATATATATATATATATATATATATATATATATATATATATAATATATATATATATATACATACATGTATATATATACAGAGAGAAAGAGAGAGAGAGAGACAAAGAGAGCGAGAGATAGAGAGCGAGAGAGAGGGTGAGAGAGACTGAGAGTTGTGGGCCACAAGTCACACAACAACAGGCAGGCTCCTGCTATGGGCGGTGCAGTGCGCTAAGTACGGACTCTTAGAACCTCTCCTGTGGATTTGCTTGGTCGCAGCCTTAAGTAACCTACACTGACAGGTCGTGGCCATAGGTAAGGCGTTCCTCAGGGGAAGAGGAGGAGGTGTTTATTTAATCTCTTCTGTCCAGATTCTCTTCCACTGGGAATCTGGGCAGAGGAGATGGCTGGTGGCGGGTGGTTGATGGCTTTTATACAGGAGGATTGCTTGGTCAGCAGCTCCTCGCAGTCCACCCTTCCCCCTCCTGACGCTATGCCCCGCCTTCCTCCTCCTCAGTGGCGTAGCTACGGGGGGTCACGTACCCCCACCCCCCCCATGAGAATCCGGTGGCCCCCCCACTGGCCATGGCTGCCGCATTCTGTATAATACCGGAATCTAATACCCACCACTGATCTGATCATAGAAAGTGCCCTTATACCCTTCTTTGTGGCATTAGAGTGGCCCTGAGCTCTGCGTGCCAAGTGCCCGCCCCCCCATACTCAGCTGTGCCCCCCCCATCGATAGATAGGGGAGAGCGGGGCAGGTTGCATCGAGGGTAGGTTGCATCATTGCCTCTAACTCGCATGTTATCACACGCACATCGTCTTAATACTACTACTACTACTACTACTACTACTATAAACTACTACTACTACAACTACAACAATAATAATAATAAAAAAAGTTAATGCGAGTTAGAGGCAATGATGCAACCTACCCTCCATGCAACCTGCCCCGCTCTCCCCTACTACCTAGCTACGCCCCTGCTCCTCCTCCTCCTTCTGTTTCCTTCATTAAGTGCACGTATATTAATCATTAATATTATATTAGTATGATGTAGCTAATGATTAACTTTGTAGTTGCAATTAATTGTTGTTTTAATTCTGATAACCAATGTTTAGGGCACTGCTAACGAGACAGCATCGTAGCCTGGGTTTACATTTATTGCTGTTATTACATGTTACATGTATTGCTGTTATTACATGTATTGCTGTTATTACATGTATTGCTGTTATTACATGTATTGCTGTTATTACATGTATTGCTGTTATTACATGTATTGCTGTTATTACATGTATTGCTGTTATTACATGTATTGCTGTTATTACATGTATTACTGTTATTACATGTATTGCTGTTATTACATGTATTACTGTTATTACATGTATTGCTGTTATTACATGTATTACTGTTATTACATGTATTGCTGTTATTACATGTATTACTGTTATTACATGTATTGCTGTTATTACATGTATTACTGTTATTACATGTATTGCTGCTATTACATGTATTACTGTTATTACATGTATTACTGTTATTACATGTATTGCTGTTATTACATGTATTGCTGTTATTACATGTATTACTGTTATTACATGTATTGCTGTTATTACATGTATTACTGTTATTACATGTATTGCTGTTAGTACATGTATTACTGTTATTACATGTATTGCTGTTATTACATGTATTACTGTTATTACATGTATTGCTGTTATTACATGTATTACTGTTATTACATGTATTGCTGTTAGTACATGTATTACTGTTATTACATGTATTGCTCTTAGTACATGTATTACTGTTATTACATGTATGCTGTTTATGTACTGTATTTACTGTTATTACAGTATTACTGTTATTACATTGTATTTACTGTTATACATGTATTGCTGTTAGTACATGTATTACTGTTATTACATGTATTACTGTTATTACATGTATTACTGTTATTACATGTATTACTGTTATTACATGTATTACTGTTATTACATGTATTGCTGCTATTACATGTATTACTGTTAGTACATGTATTACTGTTATTACATGTATTGCTCTTAGTACATGTATTACTGTTATTACATGTATTGCTGCTATTACATGTATTGCTGTTATTACATGTATTACTGTTATTACATGTATTACTGTTATTACATGTATTACTGTTATTACATGTATTGCTGTTATTACATGTATTACTGTTATTACATGTATTGCTGTTATTACATGTATTACTGTTATTACATGTATTACATGTTACTGTTATACATGTATTGCCTATTACATGTATTGCTGTTAGTACATGTATTACTGTTATTACATGTATTGCTGTTATTACATGTATTACTGTTATTACATGTATTGCTGTTATTACATGTATTGCTGTTATTACATGTATTACTGTTATTACATGTATTACTGTTATTACATGTATTGCTGTTATTACATGTATTACTGTTATTACATGTATTGCTGTTATTACATGTATTACTGTTATTACATGTATTACTGTTATTACATGTATTGCTGTTATTACATGTATTACTGTTATTACATGTATTGCTGTTATTACATGTATTACTGTTATTACATGTATGCTGTATACATGTATTGCAGGTATTACTGTTATTACATGTAGTGCTGTTATTTACATGTATTGCGGTACTTATACATGTATTACTGTTATTACATGTATTGCTGTTAGTACATGTATTACTGTTATTACATGTATTACTGTTATTACATGTATTGCTGTTATTACATGTATTGCTCTTAGTACATGTATTACTGTTATTACATGTATTGCTGTTAGTACATGTATTACTGTTATTACATGTATTACTGTTATTACATGTATTGCTGCTATTACATGTATTACTGTTAGTACATGTATTACTGTTATTACATGTATTACTGTTATTACATGTATTGCTGTTAGTACATGTATTACTGTTATTACATGTATTGCTGCTATTACATGTATTACTGTTAGTACATGTATTACTGTTAGTACATGTATTACTGTTATTACATGTATTGCTGTTAGTACATGTATTACTGTTATTACATGTATTGCTGCTATTACATGTATTACTGTTATTACATGTATTGCTGTTAGTACATGTATTACTGTTATTACTGACGCTATCATCATGTTAATTGTGATCATTTTAAATCATTAACAAACATTGCCGAAAGGTTGCCGTTCAGTTTTGTTTACTTCCTTGCTTATTTTTTTCTCTTCATTCCATAACCTTGATTACTTTGCTCCCTTCACACTGCTTTGGCCCTGTAGCTCCTTCCTCGTGTATTCTGTTTACCCTGCTCCTCTTACCCACCTCCCCTCCTCTTCCTCACCCACCTCCCCTCCTCTTCCTCTTCCACCTCCCCTCCTCTTCCTCACCCACCTCCCCTCCTCTTCCTCACCCACCTCCCCTCCTCTTCCTCACCCACCTCCCCTCCTCTTCCTCACCCACCTCCCCTCCTCTCCTCTTCCACCTCCCCTCCCTCTTCCTCCCACCCACCTCCCCTCCTCTTCCGCACCCACCTCCCCTCCTCTTCCTCACCCCCACTCCCCTCCTCTTCCTCACTCACCTCCCCTCCTCTTCCACCTCCCCTCCTTCTTCCCACCCACCTCCCCTCCTCTCCCTCACCCACCTCCCCTCCTCTCCCTCACCCACCTCCCCTCCTCTTCCTCACCCACCTCCCCTCCTCTTCCTCGCCCACCTCCCCTCCTCTTCCTCACCCACCTCCCCTCCTCTTCCTCACCCACCTCCCCTCCTCTTCCTCGCCCACCTCCCCTCCTCTTCTTCTTGTCTTCCTCTGCACACCTAGTCAGCGGTACTCATAATGTAAGTAACTCTTCTCCTGCTCCTTTTTTTTTTTATATATATATCTTGTGATGCGGATCCTCTCCTCTTCTTCTTCTTTCTCCTCTTCCT
>JACEEZ010009681.1:37500-42500 GCA_016584305.1 Chionoecetes opilio | reverse complement strand
GAAGAAGACATCCTTTATTTGGCCAACTCCCAATTTATCAGTCTTGGGAGCGCCAGAAGAGAACTTTCCCACAGACAAGCAGGCGGGGGAGGAAGCAGGACCTACGCATCCGCGATGGCTGCTGCTTCTTCTAAGACGCCTAATCAGCCTCCTGCAGTTCCACCACCACATTCTCTTAAACCTAACCCATCCATCCCAATGAAGAATAAGTTCTCGCTACTGCCGTGTGATTCTGTGGAGTCTGCTGACTCCTCTCATAATGAGCCTCCAACCACCTCTCGTGTAGTGCATGCCGCACACGGGAAAAATGACAATAGTGACTCCTCCTCTAAGAGGCTCCCAAAAAGCCATCCTAATAAAGTCTCAGAAGCGAACTCGCAGTTCCAATGAGTCCTTAGACTCAGTGGGCGTCCCTCCGGCTAAAATATCAATTGCTGAGCAGGAGGGGATGGACTTGCGTACAGATACACCTACTGATAGGTGTGGGAGTACTGACGTGACTCCTAATATCACTGCCCCTGTTACCACCCCTGAAGCGGCTAGCGACACAGCTCAACAACACGCTGATGGCGAAGGTGTCTCACAACTTATGGACACACAAGTAGTTGATAGCCATGCTGATAAGCAATCTTCAAGACCCTCGTCGGGAGCTATCAGTAAACCTAGAAGTGGTAAATCTGCATCTTTGGTGGGACATACGGTCTCTACTACTGCCGCGGGTCCTCGTATGAGAACCCCGATTTCACCGCCGGATGTACGCAAGCGCCAACCGACATCTGGGAATGTACAGAAAAGTAGTTTACCATCTTCTACAACACAGAAAAGATGCTGGGCTTTCAAATGGCGCAGCGTCTACAAGCCGTAAGGCTTCTGCATCATCTTCATGCACGAAATAACATCTTCAATCCTCCAGTGGAATATTCGTGGATTACGTGCAAATTGGGAGGAACTAGTCCTTCTCATCAACGAGTTGGACCCAGAAATTATCTGTTTACAAGAAACAATGATAGGGCAGGGAAGGTGTCTCTGCCCGACAGGTTTTATACCTGTCCACACACCACCTCCAGCAGGTGGTGGCTTTAGTGGTGGTTGTGGCCTTTACCATCGTCGGGATGTCCCCTTAACTGTCATCCCGCTGCAATCACCCTTGCAGGCTGTAGCAGGTCGTATCCATCTGCACAAGACCTACACTGTCTGCTCAATATATCTACCTCCAAATGACGACATACCTCCTCTCCAAGATCTTGAGGATCTTATCCGCCAGCTTCCCCGTCCATTTTTTCTCCTTGGAGACATGAATGGGCGGCATTTTCTGTGGGGAGATTCCACCAGAAATCGTCGCGGTGATTCTCTCGTAACTCTTATAGATGGCAACAACTTAAATATATTAAACACGGGAGAACCAACACATTTCCATTCGCAGACGGGAACATTGACTGCTATTGACCTATCACTCTGCAGTCCACAGGTCGCCCTCGACTTCTCATGGGAGGTGGCCGATTCTCTTCGGGAAGTGACCATTATCCCATACTACTTAAAGCAGTGTCCTCGCCCCCTTCCCAATGTCTCCCAAAATGGTGCCTCTCTCGTGCAGACTGGGAGGGCTTTCAAAAGGCTTGTGTTTTTTAACATCATATAGATGACTTTCCAACAATAGATGAGGCCGTAGATTACTTTGTGTCTCGAATCCATTTTGCAGCCTCGCTGAGCATCCCCCGCACATCTGGATCTTTCTCTCGCCGACCTGTTCCGTGGTGGACTCAGGACTGTACGGCAGCGAGGAGTCACTCCCGCCGTGCTGAGACGCAATACATTTCGCGGCCAACTTCAGTAGACCTAAAAATATCTTTTCACAGGTTAAGAGCTAGAGTCTCGTCTAGAGTTAAGAGTCTCGTCACTCCTCTTGGAGGGCTTATATAAGTACGATCTGTGCATCTACCCCGGTGTCCAAGGTTTGGCAAAGAGTGAGGAAAATGAAGGGGAAGTTTATCCCATCCTCCCCTCCAGTTCTATCGATTAATGGAGACCCTGTGGCAGATCCCTTGACTGTAGCAGAGGAATTTGTTTCCCATTTTGTGTCAGTGGCGCAGACAGACCTTGCGTCTCCAAGTGCTAGGGACAGACTGCGACAAGAACAGAGAGGCATAGATTTTTCATCCAGAGGCGGGGAATCTTACAATGTTCTTTTTACACCTCGTGAGCTATGTCAAGCCATGAAGGTTTGCGCTGACACTTCCCCAGGCCAAGATGATGTACCATATGCGATGCTCTGTCATCTAAGAGATGAGGCTCTAGATTTCTTGTTGAGCATCTATAATAGGATCTGGATTGGAGGAACCTTCCCAAGTAGCTGGGTGTGGCGGTGGTGATCCCGATCCCAAAGCCTGGAAGGACCACTCACTACCGACGAATTTCCGGCCCATATCCCTAACTTCATGTGTGTGTAAGTTATTCGAAAAAATGGTAAATAGTCGACTGGTATGGTTTTTGGAACGGGAAAACTTTTTCTCCCGTTCTCAGTGTGGATTCCGTAAGCATCACTCTACTACGGAAGCGCTTATTTCCTTAGAGTCATCCATATGCGGGGCATTCGCCTCTCGACAACACCATGTGACCATATTTTTTGACCTTGAAAAGGCTTACGACACGGCTTGGAGACACGGTATATTGCAATCTCTGTATGAGTTCGGGCTAAGAGGTCGTTTGCCTGTGTTTCCTCCAGGTTTCCTAGCCAACCGGGTTCTTAGAGTTCGAGTTGGCAACATACTGTCTTCTGAACACCCGCTTCCAGGTGGCATCCCCCAAGGTAGCGTCTTGAGTGTAGCTCTGTTCGCTGTGGCCATCAATGGTATTGTTGATGTACTGCCAGAGGGGATTGTTAGTACATTATACGTGGATGATTTATCAATCTCTTTTGCTGCTTCCAGGATGTCGGTTGTAGAGAGAAGACTTCAACTTGCTATTGATAAAGTTTGTGAATGGACGACGAATCGTGGCTTCAGGTTTTCTCCAACGAAGACTGTAGCGGTTCATTTTGCAGAACCCGTGGGATTCATCCCGACCCAGACTACATCTTTACGGGAAGAGAATACCATGTAGGGAAGAGACCCGGTTTTTAGGACTCATTTTTGACAATAGACTGACTTGGGTGCCTCACCTTCGTGCTCTCAAGACTGACTGTCTCCGGACCATGGATCTACTGAAAGTCCTCTCGCACACCAGCTGGGGGGCTGATCGCGCTACACTCCTCTATCTTCACCGCTCACTTATCCTTTCGAAGCTTGAATATGGATGTGAAGTGTACTCCTCTGCCACACCCACTCGACTGCGGATGCTGGATTCGGTACATCATGCTGGTGTCCGTCTGGCAACCGGGGCGTTCAGGTCATCTCCCATCCCAAGTCTATTGGTGGATGCTGGTGTCCTCCCATTAGATCTTCAACGCCAGTCCCACCTGTTAAGATGTTGGTATCGCCTACAACGCCTCCCTGACTCAATAGCTTGCCGTGCTGTGTCTTGTGATTCAGGATCGCAACTTTACCATGGGCCAAGAAGCTTACTATCCTTCCCTGCTTTACGGATCTGCCCGCATAGGCCTACGACAGTCGGTCCATGGCTTCTCCCAGAAGTGTCCTTTTGCAAAAGCCGTCTTTACCTCCTCAGGCTGAGCGTGCCCAGTTTTTAGACCACTTTTGCACACATCAGAGTTCGGTCCCTGTCTTTACTGATGGTTCCAAATCAGACGAAGGAGTTGGATACGGTGTCGTATTCCCATCGTTTAACAAAGGCGTCAGCCTTCCAAGTGTTTCATCTGTTTTACGGCTGAAATAAGTGCTATTTTATATGCTCTCATGATTATTTTTACCCTTCCGGATGTTTCTTTTACAATTTTTAGTGATTCTTGTAGTGCTCTTCAATCACTATGTAATTTTAACTCTCCCCATCCGCTGGTCAATGCCATCCTGGAATGGCTTTATCTGCTCAAGAGGCGAGGCCGGACGGTCAGCTTTTGTTGGGTACCGGCACATGTAGGTGTTGCCGGTAATGAGGAAGCTGATGCCTTGGCAAAATCTGCAGCTAAAAGACCATCTCTATCACATTTTGCAGTGCCGGCTACGGACCTACGCTCGGCAATCCATAGATCAGTTCACAACACTTGGCAAGAACGTTGGATTACTATAGGGCAAAATAAGCTGCGCACCATCCGCCAAAGTATCGAGGACTGGAGCTACTGCGGTCTCTCCCGGAGATGGGAGACTGCCTTGGCACGATTGCGTATTGGTCACACTCTATATACTCATGGGTTCCTCATGGAGGGGGGCCACCCTCCTTACTGTGATGATTGTTTGGTCCCCTTAACTGTGCGGCACTTGCTGGTCGAGTGTCCCAGACAGACTTGGGGACCTACGTGTGCAATTTTTGTCCCGGTGTCGCGGGTCGGACGGTGCTTACCGTCTCTCCCTGGCATTGGGAGAGAGGTGTTTCTCTCCGGGACATAAAGTCCATACATTTATTGAGAAGGCTGGCCTTCTCAACAAGTTATGATGTTTTTAATATTAACTTATGATTGTTTTTAATGTACTCTTGTTCTTTTATGTATTTCGTAATTTTCAATATTTTTATTCTATCTTAAATTTTGTTTTTTAGTTTTACTTTACATGCATCTTTTGTAAGCAGGCGTCAATAACCCCGCAGTTGCGGCGCCTTAAAACTTTAATCAATCAATCAATCAATCCTCTCCTCTTCCTCTTCCACCTCCCCTCCTCTTCCTCACCCACCTCCCCTCCTCTCCCTCTTCCACCTCCCTTCCTCTTCCTCTTCCACCTCCCCTCCTCTCCCTCTTCCACCTTCCTTCCTCTTCCTCACCCACCTCCCCTCCTCTTCCTCTTCCACCTCCCCTCCTCTTCCTCTTCCACCTCCCCTCCTCTTCCTCTTCCACCTCCCCTCCTCTTCCTCTTCCACCTCCCCTCCTCTTCCTCTTCCACCTCCCCTCCTCTTCC
>JACEEZ010009681.1:22500-32500 GCA_016584305.1 Chionoecetes opilio | reverse complement strand
TCGTCTAATGGTACCCAAATTACAATGGAAATTTCGTTCTGGGACTCAAGGGGCTAAGTAAAGTATCAAAATAACCTTGATATTGCAATGAGTATAAGGCGCGCCTTTCCGTGATACAGCGAGCCCAGAGACACCGGGGTGAGTGTGTCCTCAGTTACGGTGCCTTGAAATGCATGTCTAGTTAAATGTTAAGGATTATCATGCACTTGCCGTATTTTTGTCGTCTGTTTCCATGATGTTGTTGACTTTGATGCTGAAGTTCACCAGGAGTGGCGACCCGTCTGTAAGAAAGAGAGGAAAACATACCTGTGAATCCTATATATACATGTCGACTTATTTGATAGATGAATTACATATATTTACCAGGAATATTCATCAAAGAAGTGTGTGGACGAGCCAGAAGAAGGCAGGACGCTGTTAGTGGCAATGAAGGAGAGTATTGGTCGCTGTTTATAGTGGCAATGAGGGAGAGTATTGGACGCTGTTAGTGGCAATGAAGGAGAGTATTGGACGCTGTTAGTGGCAATGAAGGAGAGTATTGGACGCTGTTTATAGTGGCAATGAGGGAGAGTATTGGACGCTGTTTATAGTGGCAATGAGGGAGAGTATTGGACGCTGTTAGTGGTAATGAGGGAGAGTATTGGACGCTGTTAGTGGCAATGAGGGAGTATGTGCAGGACGCTGTTAGTGGTAATGAGGGAGAGTATTGGACGCTGTTAGTGGCAATGAAGGAGAGTATTGGACGCTGTTAGTGGTAATGAGGGAGAGTATTGGACGCTGTTAGTGGCAATGAGGGAGAGTATTGGACGCTGTTAGTGGCAATGAGGGAGAGTATTGGACGCTGTTAGTGGTAATGAAGGAGAGTATTGGACGCTGTTAGTGGCAATGAGGGAGAGTATTGGACGCTGTTAGTGGTAATGAAGGAGAGTATTGGACGCTGTTTATAGTGGCAATGAGGGAGTATGTGCAGGACGCTGTTAGTGGTAATGAGGGAGAGTATTGGACGCTGTTTATAGTGGCAATGAAGGAGAGTATTGGACACTGTTTATAGTGGCAATAAAGGAGAGTATTGGACGCTGTTTATAGTGGCAATGAGGGAGAGTATTGGACGCTGTTTATAGTGGCAATGAAGGAGAGTATTGGACGCTGTTAGTGGTAATGAGGGAGAGTATTGGACGCTGTTAGTGGCAATGAGGGAGTATGTGCAGGACGCTGTTAGTGGTAATGAGGGAGAGTATTGGACGCTGTTAGGGGTAATGAGGGAGAGTATTGGACGCTGTTAGTGGTAATGAGGGAGAGTATTGGACGCTGTTAGTGGTAATGAGGGAGAGTATTGGACGCTGTTAGTGGTAATGAGGGAGAGTATTGGACGCTGTTAGTGGTAATGAGGGAGAGTATTGGACGCTGTTAGTGGTAATGAGGGAGAGTATGTGCGAGATAATGGTACTGATATTATGGGAATGGGTCCTGTCTGGTGTGAAGGAGTGCGGTGTATGTAAATGGACAGTAGATATCGACTGTTTGGGCGAAAAGAGTCCCTGCGTGGTGATGTCGCCCCTTCAAACACAAGGGCCTCACCTCACTGCGCTGCTCGAGACATGAAATACAATACAGATATATTATCTATGAATCTCCTCAGACCTTACTCAGGACTATCCATACACTATTTTGGTTACAACGGAAACAATCTTAGGCGATGGATCTCAACCACTCAACCACCTTAGTCGGAATGATGTTTCGTGTCAGACAAAAATTAAGTTCGGGTTTGCTGCGCTTGTCGATGGCTTTCGGAACTGACCACCCTTAGAGTTTTAGACTACCTTCTTGCCCTACTACTACATGAGACCCGCGTCCTCTACCAGCAGGCACTGACACTGGCGATAAGGGTGATGTTAAGGTGTAAAATTGCCACACAACTGTCCTGCATGTTGAGAATGTCTATAGCGCAGCGAGCATTGCAGCCATAAAGCTACATCCTTGTGCACTTCCTCGCATCTCTCAGGCGGCAATGTCCTCGTTGTCGCGTCTCCTTATTCTCAATACTCACCCCTCGCACCTCTCGCGTCGCTAACTCATGATGTGAGACATTTGGAACATCCGTATATATAATGTGCATAATTAATTTCTTAAAGAAGCTACAATTCTCGCCCAAAAAATATATTTAATGCTATAAGTATAAAAAAACATTTCGATTTCAATATCTTTGTAGCCGATTGCTGTCAACATAACTTTGGACAAAACATCACTTGCCTGGAATACAGTTATTTACCGAACATTCCGTAATCGATAACAGTCTCCCTCAGTTACAAGGCAGGCGGCAAGTAGACCCCTTACTTGTTAGGCAGCAACACACGTCTATCAGCAATTCATGTCAACATCATTACACACACACACACACACACACACACACACACATTCCGTCAATACAACCATTAGCAGAGGTGGGCGAGAGCGATACTTAGTGCGATATTGCGATACTGCGATACTATCGCACCGCCAAAATAGTATCGCAGTATCGCAGTATCGCATAAGAATTCAAAGTAGCGGAGTATAAGTATCGCAACTCAAGTATCGCTTAAATTTCCCGCGATACTTTAAAAGACGACCTTTATATTTTAAATACAATTTGTCAGTTTAAAAATAAATATATTACAATGTTTTAATGTGCCTAAACTGTAGTTTAAGTAAAATAGATCTTTTTTTGGCTATACAGTGTTTTCTTAGGTAGCAAAGTATCGCAAAGCAAAATTTTTGGTATCGCAGTATCGCTGCGATACTATCGCTTTAAGAAAAAAGTATCGGTAGCGGAGTATCGCAGTATCGCGTATCGTTTTAAGAAAATCCGAAAAAGTAGCGGAGTATCGCGTATCGAACTAGTGGGAAAAAAGTATCGCAGTATCGTTATCGTACTACCAAAAAAAAGTATCGCGCCCACCTCTAACCATTAGTGATAACTGTAAGCCGTCACCCCATACCAACTGGCCCTTCCCTCGCAGTACCTATAGATATACGAGGCCCAAGACGAGACGAGGCCCTGAGAAAAACACTCTTACCGTGCTAAGTACATCCCTCTAACGAACTATATAGACGCTTAATTAACCCCTTCACGCCCAGAGCTTTCCTTTGCTATAAAAAACTGTATGTTGTTAGCCATAAAAATAGAAAAAGTAACTGAATACACCAAATTAGTTAGTCAACAAGGATACTAAACAGGTCATATCTATAAAGTATTGCATATATTCACTGAAAATAGTCGTCTAATGGTAGCCAAATTACAATGGAAATTACGTTCTGGGCCTCAAGGGGATAAGGGTATGCAAGGGTCCTGTTATCGTCCATACAAAGACGAAACGGTAGAGAAAGGGGAGGCTCTTTTGTCACAAGTGTTATCATGTCACGAGTGATTTGTAGTACCTGTGTAAGCAAGGTGTGTAAGTGAGGGCGGTCCAATTAGTTACCGAGGTGCATGATAATTAAATAATTAAATGTATTCGATGGACATGTCGTATATATAGATAGATAAATATAGAGATAGAGATATATTTACGTAACGCATCACTGAAATACAAGTAATTGTTTGTTTATTTCTCCAAGATATCAAAGTACCCTTGTAATACGAGGCACTTACCTAAATAGGCCCACTAAGAACAGTATGAGTTATGGTGTCATATCAAAGCATACAATAGATGGACCCAGTTATTATCATTGTGACATAAGTAGCGGCAATGAAATGTTTGAAGGGAACTTATGTAAGATGCATCAACACACACACACACACACACACACACACACACACACACACACACACACACACACACACACACACACACACACACACACAGATGGATGTAGAATAGCAAAGATGGTAGTTAAAAGATAAGGACGGTAAAGGTGGTGACTAGGTGGTGATGAAGATGGTGGTGATGGATTGTGTCTGTAATGGTGGTGGTGACTAGGTGATGATGGAGATGGTGGTGATGGATTGTGTCTGTAATGGTGGTGGTGACTAGGGTGGTGATGGAGATGGTGGTGATGGATTGTGTCTGTAATGGTGGTGGTGAATAGGTGATGATGGAGATGGTGGTGATGGATTGTGTCTGTAATGGTGGTGTGACTAGGTGATGATGGAGATGGTGGTGATGGATTGTGTCTGTAATGGTGGTGGTGACTAGGTGATGATGGAGATGGTGGTGATGGATTGTGTCTGTAATGGTGGTGGTGACTAGGTGATGATGGAGATGGTGGTGATGGATTGTGTCTGTAATGGTGGTGGTGACTAGGTGATGATGGAGATGGGGGTGATGGATTGTGTCTGTAATGGTGGTGGTGACTAGGTGATGATGGAGATGGTGGTGATGGATTGTGTCTGTAATGGTGGTGGTGACTAGGTGATGATGGAGATGGTGGTGATGGACAGTGTTCGTGATGATGGTGGACAGGTGGAGGTGTTGATGGTGTCTCTCATGATGGTGATGAAGTGAAGATGATGTTTATACGATATCGTCAAGTAAAATCACCCTTTCCTCCCATTTGGGCAATAATCCGTGTACACGTCTCATTAAAGTATACGTGTCCAACATCTTTCACAGCAGATAAATGAGTAATCAAATAGATAGATATGTAAATGAATAAGTAAATGAGAAAAAATACCATGGGAGAGGAGACGAGTGTTTACCGTAGATAACACTTTAGTCGCCACCTGCACTGATGTCGCCAGCCGCCATATATTACGAATTATAGCATCACTACTGATGTGTATGTACCACTGAAAATGATACACGCAGTAGTTTATATCATGAATGTATAATCTACCCTGTTTCAGCGTTGTTTTATGCTTTGTATCTGCAAGTATATACGATTTCAAATTTCCCTACTCATTTTTTTTCGGACGACGACGACGGCGGGAGGACACTCAGAACATAAACACTAGCTGGCGATCTTAGTGTAGCCCGTTACCAACGTCGCCACTTGGTTTTTATTTTGATATTTGTTCATTTATAGCCATAATATGACACAGATGAAGACACAAAATGACACAGACTCTCCAGATAGCCCCTTCTAACTTTCCTGAAATCATGGATGTAGAAATGTAAGTATTAACGCCACCACACGTCTGTAAATAAAAAAGAAACGTTGTCCTGGCGACTTTAATTATATCTACGGTAGAGACAGTGGCTTTAGGTTAGGTAACAGAATAACCTAATATAGTAACATAGCTTTTTCTGTGTTACATTCTATACAGTATACATCCTTTCCTATTACCCGTTGAGTTACATAAGAAGAAGAAAATAAGGAAACAACAAGAGGTTGGGAGACTTACACGTGGTAGTTCCTGTTACTTAACACTACCTACACATCCACCTTTCATCCCCATCCATGAAATTGTCTAGCCTCCTTTTAAAACTCCCTATATTGACTCAACACTAACTACCTGACAACTGAGTCCATCCATTTCTTAAGATTACTTTATTACCTTACTTATGACACTTTATTACATTTATACTTTTATTTAATTACTTTTCGGAGGCTTACTATGCCATGTTACCCCTGCATACCTTGAGGCCACGGGGCGAGCTCCTGGCGGTACCCTGGGGGCACTATGGTTTGTTTGTCAGCTTTATCGGCCTTCCCTGCAAACCCCTGACCCTTGCAGCTCCATGTCAAGGTCACCAGCCACACACTGTAAAGGAGCAGCAAAGGAGACCCTGTTAAAACGACAGCTCACATTTCATAATGATTGAAAGCCCGCGGCGACGATGCTGCCTTCCGGGGACGTATTGTGTCATAGCTTATAGTGCATTGATTTGGTAGCAAGTTTCCACAGAGAGAGAGAGAGAGAGAGAGAGAGAGATAGAGAGAGAGAGAGAGAGAGAGAGAGAGAGAGAGAGAGAGAGAGAGAGAGAGAGAAAGACGAGAGAGAGAGAGAGAGAGAGAGAGAGAGAGAGAGAGAGAGAGAGAGCAACTTACAGAACTGCAATGCCTCGAGTCTTCATACTCTTGCTTCTTATTACGTCAGCTTGTAAAGTTTTTCTGTGTGCTCGCTCTTTCTTTTTGAGTTCCATTCGGTTTGACAAGTAATGCTTTCTCACAACATTGTTCCGTTTAGCGTACTTAGTTATCCATGGCAGGTCTTCATCAGGTGTGTTGCCGTAGAGAGAGAGAGAGAGAGAGAGAGAGAGAGAGCGCGTTGAGAGATCCAAGTGTTTCGCTACATCGGAGAATACACCAAAACTTTGAAGTTACTCCCTCTTAATTATGTGTAGATTTCTTTACACTATATTAATTCAATACAAAACGTGATGCAACGACACGATGAATGCAGCGGTGAAGTGAAAGCTGTATTTGATGGGATAAAACACTGATATTTCACGAAGATAATAAATTATTGGAGTCGTCATAACTGTTATTCAGCCTCCCCTGATATAATTTGATGCATAGATTATAAACAGCGAAGTTTATACTGGAGTTTACTGGGCACGTTTCTGGTAAGAGGCAGAACAGCTTGAGCGTTACATCCACCTCGTACTGTCGACCGACCCCGACTGAGTGTTCTGTCTATACTTCGAGCAGGTATATATATATAAGTCCCCGCTGACGAGGCACAAGTCTTTGATTTTCAATGCTGGAGAGGCGGGCAACCTGCTCGACCATCATGTTGTCCTACAGATCTTCTTGACTTTTTCATGAATAGGTGAATGTGGGGCACTCCTTTTAGCCTAGGGGCCGCTCAAAAACTACGTAAAACTTACCGTAGATAACACTATAGTCGCCAGTCACTTGCCACTGCACTAATGTCACCAGGCATAATATATTACGAATTTTACCATCACTACAGATTTGTATGTGCCGTGAGACCCATGAGGCCGTGAGACCTATGAGGCCGTGAGACCCATGAGGCCGTGAGACCTATGAGGCCGTGAGACCCATGAGGCCGTGAGACCTATGAGGCCGTGAGACCCATGAGGCCGTGAGACTTGTGAGGCCGTGAGACCTATGAGGCCGTGAGACCCATGAGGCCATGAGACCTGTGAGGCCGTGAGACCTGTGAGGCCGTGAGACCTATGAGGCCGTGAGACCTGTGAGGCCGTGAGACCTGTGAGGCCGTGAGACCTGTGAGGCCGTGAGACCTGTGAGGCTGTGAGACCTGTGAGGCCGTGAGATCTGTGAGGCCGTGAGACCTATGAGGCCGTGAGACCTATGAGGCCGTGAGACCTATGAGGCCGTGAGACCTGTGAGGCCGTGAGACCTGTGAGGCCGTGAGACCTGTGAGGCCGTGAGACCTGTGAGGCCGTGAGACCTATGAGGCCGTGAGACCTATGAGGCCGTGAGACCTATGAGGCCGTGAGACCTATGAGGCCGTGAGACCTGTGAGACCGTGAGACCTGTGAGGCCGTGAGACCTGTGAGGCCGTGAGACCTGTGAGGCCGTGAGACCTATGAGGCCGGTGAGACCTGTGAGGCCGTGAGACCTATGAGGCCGTGAGACCTATGAGGCCCGTGAGACCTGTGAGGCCGTGAGACCTGTGAGGCCGTGAGACCTATGAGGCCGTGAGACCTATGAGGCCGTGAGACCTATGAGGCCGTGAGACCTATGAGGCCGTGAGACCTGTGAGGCCGTGAGACCTATGAGGCCGTGAGACCTATGAGGCCGTGAGACCTGTGAGGCCGTGAGACCTGTGAGGCCGTGAGACCTGTGAGGCCGTGAGACCTATGAGGCCGTGAGACCTATGAGGCCGTGAGACCTATGAGGCCGTGAGACCTATGAGGCCGTGAGACCTATGAGGCCGTGAGACCTGTGAGGCCGTGAGACCTGTGAGGCCGTGAGACCTATGAGGCCGTGAGACCTATGAGGCCGTGAGACCTATGAGGCCGTGAGACCTATGAGGCCGTGAGACCTATGAGGCTGTGAGACCTATGAGGCCGTGAGACCTATGAGGCCGTGAGACCTATGAGGCCGTGAGACCTATGAGGCCGTGAGACCTATGAGGCCGTGAGACCTATGAGGCCGTGAGACCTATGAGGCCGTGAGACCTATGAGGCCGTGAGACCTATGAGGCCGTGAGACCTGTGAGGCCGTGAGACCTATGAGGCCGTGAGACCTGTGAGGCCGTGAGACCTATGAGGCCGTGAGACCTGTTAGGCCGTGAGACCTGTGAGGCCGTGAGACCTATGAGGCCGTGAGACCTATGAGGCCGTGAGACCTATGAGGCCGTGAGACCTATGAGGCCGTGAGACCTATGAGGCCGTGAGACCTGTGAGGCCGTGAGACCTGTGAGGCCGTGAGACCTATGAGGCCGTGAGACCTGTGAGGCCGTGAGACCTATGAGGCCGTGAGACCTATGAGGCCGTGAGACCTATGAGGCCGTGAGACCTGTGAGGCCGTAAGACCTGTGAGGCCGTGAGACCTATGAGGCCGTGAGACCTGTGAGGCCGTGAGACCTATGAGGCCGTGAGACCTGTGAGGCCGTGAGACCCATGAGGCCGTGAGACCTGTGAGGCCGTGAGACCTGTGAGGCCGTGAGACCTATGAGGCCGTGAGACCTATGAGGCCGTGAGACCCATGAGGCCGTGAGATCTGTGAGGCCGTGAGACCTATGAGGCCGTGAGACCTATGAGGCCGTGAGACCTATGAGGCCGTGAGACCTATGAGGCCGTGAGACCTATGAGGCCGTGAGACCTACACGAGGTAGTTCCTGTAGAATTTGTTCATTAATAGCCATAATATGACACAGATGAAGACACAAAATGACACAAGACTCTCCAGATAGCCCCTTTTAACTTTCCTGAAATCATGGATGTAGAAATGTAAGTATTAACGCCACCAGACGTCTGTAAATCGAAAAAAACGTTGTCCTGGCGATTTTAGTGTTATCTACGGTAGTAGTGCGGAGTCATTAGGGAGCTTTAAAAGGAGGCTAAATAAATTCATGGATGGGGATGAAAGGTGGATGTATAAATAGGTAGTGTTAAGTAACAGGAACTACCTCGTGTAGGTCTCGTGGCCTCTTGTAGCTTCCTTATTTTCTTATGTTCTTATGTTCCTCCACCTAGGTAGAAAATCAGAGCGCCGACGGGCGGCAATCCGCGGCTTATCCGCGGCATTTGGCTAGATCGTGACGTCAGTGCAAGGAACCTATAGGTGTCTTGCACGTGACGTCACAGCCCTTGTTGTGGCTGCGACAGGCGCGGGAGATGCGAGCTGGAGGACCAACAAACTCCACTTGCCGCCCGTGTTTGCCAGCTTATGGTAATTTTCCCCTACCAAATATATGTTTATCAGTATAAATGATATACTGTTATCTTCGGAAATGCTTGTTCTATAATATTATCAAATAAAAAACCGTAAAACACACTAAAGAAATGCCATTATGAGACTCTCAAGAAATATCCATGAACTTAATATTCACTTAAACTCTTCACCATTTAATATTTTGCGAAAAAACCTTTTACATGGAGAATATCAATAGAAGCGGAATTTCATTAGCTTTCCATTGATATATTTCGTTTTCTGATAAATGAATTATCAGCATGCATAAATTAGCGTTAACTAAATAAATAACATCATGAAATCGGGAAAATTACTCACTTATTATTATTATTATTGTCATTATTTTTCACATTCCAACCTCTACTACTACTACTGCAACCACAACTACTTTTATTTAGTTTAGTTACTTTTTCGTACTTTTATGGCTAATAACAGACGATTTCATATAGCAAAGGAAAGATCTGGGCGTGAAGGGGTTAAATCCCTTTCTCCAATTAATCCCTAATATTAATAATAATAATGATTAATCCCTTTATTAAATCCCTGTGTGTGTGTGTGTGTACAGGTGCGCACACACACACAAATATTCCTGAAAAAATATTCCTGGGTGCGTAATGAAAAATATTCCTGGGTGCGTCCCTGCTATATATTATTTGCAATGTCTTTAATATACCTCCTTTGTGTGTGTGTGTGTGTGTGTGTGTGTGTGTGTGTGTGTGTGTGTGTGTGTGTG
>JACEEZ010009681.1:15000-20000 GCA_016584305.1 Chionoecetes opilio | reverse complement strand
ATATTAATAATAATATTAATAATAATATTAATAATATTAATAACTAGCCGCAAAGCCGCCTCCGGGCGGACTTTTTGGCTAGCTCCTGCGGAGGGCTATTAGTGGTGGGCCTTTGGCCCACCACCTGTGTTTGGTGGCCTTGCCCACCACCTGTGGTTTGTGGGCCTTCGGCCCACCAAACACGGACTCTCCGGATAGCCCCTTCTAACTTTCCTGAAATCACGATGTAGAAATGTATGTATTCCCCCACCCATTCACTCACCCATTACCCATCACCCCCCACCCATTCACTCACCCATTACCCATCACCCCCCCCCCCATTCACTCACCCATTACCCATCACCCCCACCTATTCCCTCACCCATCACCCTCATCCCCAACCCATCACCCCCCACCCATTCACTCACACCATCACCCCACACCCATTACCCATCACCCCACCCATTCACTCACCCATTACCCATCACCCTACATCAAGGTTTCTCAATTCTCGCAACCCACTTTTTTTTCAAATTATCGCTAATAGGCTGCTAAAAAAAAAAAAAAAAAAAGAGATCGGATCATCTCATAATTGGGCTTAAAACCTTCCCCTGGTCAACCCGGTTCCAAAAATGTGCCATATGAGGTGATTGCGCCACGGTGGGCGGAACCTATACCAGACACACACACACACACACACACACACAGACAGACACACTTTCGCTTATATTTACCATTACCCATCACCCCCCACCTATTCCCTCACCCATCACCCATCACCCCCAACCCATCACCCCCCACCCATTCACTCACCCATCACCCCACACCCATTACCAAGGATAGTATATAGAGGATAAGAGAGTTCAATGGCCGAGGGTGAGGACAGGGGTCAATGCGATTTTTTTGCTGGAGATGGCGCGGCGGGCGCGGCGGGCAGACGATGCATACTGGGAGGACCAGCCCAAGACCAAGACCTCAGTTCCGTTACAACAACAAATTTTCAAAATGGCTCCAAGTACTAAAGAGTGGCAGTTGCTGTGTTTGCGGCAAGAAAAGAAGTACTATCATCCCGGATAAGACTTCACCTCTTCCCCAAGGACGCCATAAGGTATGTAGGAGGGTGTGGTGATATGCAAAGGGATGAAATAATGCTGAGCTTTGAAATACATGACATGTAAACATCCTTGCTTGTCGGCCCAGCTCGCCCCTGCAAGCAATAGTGATTATTATCTGCAATATTCCGAGTTCGCAGTACATTATATCAACATTAGGTAATATCAGGCATAAGAAATCTTAACAATATTGCAAAAAACACGGCAAATTAATGAAAGAGTATTACAATAATCAAAATAAGGCTTTAACTTAGGCGTCACCTGACGGCACATAAAGTTAAGTTTACCTGCAGTTATTGTGATAAAAGATTACTGTTGTCATTGTGCTACCGTCACCTGTGGTATTGCAGTGCCCATCCTAATTAGTGTGTGCAGGAGTGTAACATTTCTTTGGGTATTTATCCAGATGAACACCGAACTCACTTTGGTGGACGAAACAATTTTTTTCTGGTGTGTTTTTATGTGTTTTGGTAAAGTTCTACCCAATTTGGTAAATTGGGGACCTGTGGGAATGCGGGGTTTTCGGGTGGGGAACAAATTATGCGTTGGAAAGACGTAGTTTAAGAGTTGTGTATGGGGGAGGGGGGGGGTAAAATTCCCTCGATCTAGGGAATTTCCTTATATGTAGAGAAATTTGCCCAACTAAAATTAACCTAACCTAGCGGGGGACTTTACCCACCGATAACCTAACCTAACCTAACCTAACCAAACCTAAACAAATCTAACCTAACCTCCTAGCGTGGGGTTGGGGGGGTTCTCGACACTTCGGTCATCATTCTGTGAGGATCGTCCGGTTCACACTTCTCTGGACTCAAGAAATCCAATGAATTGTCCCGAGCTCTAGGGAATTTTTTCAACACATCCTAACTCAAAAACTATGTGGTTGCGACGCATATTTTGTACCCCAGCCAAATATCCCGCATTCCCCCAGGTCCCCAAGCTTGTTTTGTGGGAGGGGGAGTATGGGCAAACTCTAGAATAATACCTGTGTTTTGAATTAATGTTCTAACTGTTTCTGTCGTAATTCTTTTTTTTTTTTTTTTAGGTAGATAGAGGTTAGTTTTTTTTAGGGTAGGTTTAGGTTAGGTTTGGTATAGGTATTAGTTTGGTTTAGGTTCTTTTTTTTTGTCATTTTTGCAATAAATAAATAAATATATAAATAAGTTTGCGACAGAAACAGTTAGCAGAATCATTCAAAACACATAAAAACACACCAGAAAAAAATAGTTTGGTCCACCAAAGTGAGTTCGGTGTTCATCTGGATATTTACCAAACTGAATAATGGGAATGAAAAGTAACAGGAAAAAATGGTCAAGGTCAAACAAAAAACATTCAGAAGGGAAGAATAGGCAGCTGGTTATTGTGCAGCGCCAAGTTAAGGATTTAAACTGTAATATGTAACTGGAAGGGACTTATGCTACCATCAATAATCTAATCTAAAATAGATCACAGTAATATCGGCCTTAATCGGCTTCTTCACGGTCAACATTTTATGCGACCTAACCATTTTCATATTTTACCATTCCCTTTTAACCCACCAGGCTGTTCAGGGTGTCTGCAAAGAACATGACAACTTTATAGAGCGAGAGATGCCCCGCCACCAATACTTCTGTGCTCGGGACTCCTTGCAGCTGATCTACGATCTTGCAGCTGTTCCCATTGGATGGGAAAATGAACACATGTCGGGAAGGTGTGTGCTTGTCTTTAACTGATCTCAATTTCAGGTATAGAGGCTGGATTTAATAGATGGTAAATCTTATTTGTAATTGACTAGTGTAGAACACTTTGAGGATTACCAACTGCTATTTCTCTCTAACATATTGGATGTGTGCATTGCAAATAGTTTTGGGGCCCTTAAAAAGTGTTTCAACATTTGTAAGTTTTTCATTATTTACATGCTGTGCTGCTCACGTGATTCCTAATAAGGTCCTGTACTTCAGATTAATACAGGGAGAGCAAACTGCGTTAAATATATTTGGCCGAGAAAGCATAAATTAGAGAATACAAAATTATGTATAGCAAATTTAGCAATGATAACTATTGTGCAGGTTTCATTAGGTGGTGGAGATCTTATTACATATTTTTCCATAGCTGCTTGTGATCAAGACCCATGTGGTGCCAAGGAAGGCAGCAGCACAGGTGAAAAAAGAAGTATAGTCTTCAGCCCAAGAACCCTGAGGCGACAGATGAGGATATCAGCAGCCAGTATGCAAGAAGGTGGGAATTTTTTCTATTCATTAATATTAAGTAGATAAGTTCAATCTGAATTAGGCCAATAAGGCAAGCAATATATTATGTGTGATGATGGATGATAGTAAAAAAAAAAACCAAGTATCACAAAAATTTTCCTCATCAGCAACAGATTATTTTGCTTGCTCTTTGTCAGTCATTTGGTACATGACAAGCATAGCTACCCTGCCAACATGTGACCATGCCTGGTATAACCACTGCCAGCACTTTCTTATCAACAATTGAGACTTAAGACAGTTGTTTATGTAATAATTAATAATAATAAAAGTAGTAATCTTTCAATAATGTATGCTTATCCAGCATAATTTCACCTTATACTCTGATTTCATTGATGACTCGGATGATTCAGAGACTGAAAGCTGAAAGGTAACAATTGATAGATGCTTCTTTAATTAACTAGGCTTTGTTACACAGAAATATGAACACCAATGAAGTCGTGGATAGCCATGCCATGAATGTGATTTACCACACTTTATGATGTACCATGAGGATCACCCACTAAGCATTCAGTTGTAGTAGTTGTTGAAGAATTTTACAGATCTTATTAAAAAATCAGTTATTCATCATTTGTATGATGTACTGTCCGCATTATTCTTAGTGTAGTAAGACCAAAATTCAAAATTAATCCAGGCTGAACAATCTCTTAAGGAAAGCTACGTGGCTGAGAAAGCACAAATAAATTATCTTTGTACAAAGAGATATATTCGTGCAGATTGCATTACACAATGGAATTTTACTCATGGTGTATTTCCACAGCTACCTGTGATCAAGAATAGTAACGGTTCACTTTGAGTGTGTGTGTGTGTGTGTGCATACAAGAAATTAGCGTTTAAAGCCGGAGTGTCAAACTCAAAATATTCCGAGGGCCAATTCTTATTTTAGTTAATGTCTCGAGCGCCAACAAAGTACGTAACATGTTTGCAGGACTGAAGTTTACAGCCTTACACGATGACTTAACTGGAATACGTTATTTGATTTTGATTAAATTTACGTAATAAACTAACACAAAATTACAACAAAATCATACATTAATTATATTATATTTTCCTTCATAACTGTCGTAATTTCACGGGCTGATAAGCTTTACCATCCTCTCGCGGGCCACTTATGACAATCCCAAGGGCCACATTTGGCCCGCAGGCCATGAGTTTAACACCTCGGGTTTAGAACTATGCATATCATTTATACTCTGTGGCATTATATGTTTCTGGCTTGATTAAAAAGATGACAACTGAATATGGGATTTGAATTTATAGAAAATTAAGAAAGGGAAAAAGATGTTTTGTATTGGTCATGATATTTTTCCTAACCAAGATTTGGAAACTTTCAGGGCTCCAATGATACCTACCCCACAGCCAAGGACATTGCTTCAGCATAAAGAAATTCACAACACTCATCTCCCGGGATTGACTGCTCTCCACAAGTCTCTGGAAAACTACCCCATGGAGTTTGCAGACACTGAAGATTTACCAAACTCACACAGGAGTAATCATGGTTCTAACGTTTGGGGTGAAATATTGAATACATATGAGTGTACATGATACTTTCCATCCATTCTCTTCACATGTCAACCACTCTTCAGATAACTCATTTCCACTGCTTGAATCTTAGACCTCTGGTATTTATTCCACGTCCAAGTCTCACTTGTATATGTCACTG
>JACEEZ010009681.1:0-10000 GCA_016584305.1 Chionoecetes opilio | reverse complement strand
GGTTCAGGTCAGGGGTTCAGGCAGGCCATTGGAGCCGGATGACGTCTGGGTGGTTGTTGAACCAATTTTCAACACTCCTTGCATTGTGGACAGAAGCATTGTCCATGGCGATGTAGAATGGCTGAGGTGCAGGGATGAGCGTCGCCCTTACTGTTGGTAGCATCACTTCATCCAGGATCTTCACATATTGTGCGGCAGTGAGGCGATCTTCTATTATTGTGAGCTCACCGGGTCCACTGGCAGCCATCCATCCCCATAGCCCTGCTGTGATCCTTCCACTGCGTCGCGATGGCTGGATGTTCTGCGACTCATACCTTTAAAGATAACAGTTACTTACCCTATGGACCAAACCATTTTACAGACATCAATTACCAGACAAGGACAAGGCATGGAATCGTGCTGCATTTAAATAAAATTGAGTAGCCTTTTTATCGAAGATGGCTCCTAAAACGATTTGCAAAATTTAAGTGATTTTCGTGTTAATCAAACTATTGTTTATGCACATTTGTGTCAGTAAAAGCTATGTAATTTACTTATTACATTAAACTACGAGTTTAAATGGGACTACTATTACTAGTGTAGTATTAGTATTAGTATTATTGGTGTTCAACTATGTGTTCAACCGTATTCTGTGTTCTGTGTTCTGTATACTTGATGTCTGGTCCTGGAACACCTGGTTAATTACCCGTCAGGTCACGCCTCTCTCTTAATGCCTTCTCCTCGTACTCGCCTCCCACTTTTCATGGCGACATCACCTATGATCTCGCCGACTGCCCATTAAGGGATTAGGTTCAGGTCGTCAGATCATCAGGTGTCAGGTAGTCAGATCATCAGGTGTCAGGTCGTCAGATCATCAGGTGTCAGGTCTTGAGTATCTTGGCTCTTTATAAAGGATGTCTCTTGTAGAGACAAGACACTTGACCACAGACCTCCGTACCAGCAACTCACAAGCCTTCAAGTCACAAGACATCCAAATCCACGGCAGGAGCAACTCACCAGTCCGCGAGTCCAACCTTACCTGTGTTACCTTTTTACCCAAGTTAATAAACCACTATCAAAGCAGTTACCTGTTTCTGCTCACCCTAAAAGTGACATACCAAAAGTCACTTTACACATGGTGACAGCAAGTGGTAACAGGTTAATCACTTCTTGACTTCCACGCCACGCCGCAACATCGCCTCCACCAACGCCGCCCGGACCCACTTTCCTCCACGTGGGACAACGCTGCCGCCTCCTCCACCTCCACATCCACGTGACGCTCCACGCCTGCCGTCCACCTCCACATCCACGTGACGCTCCACGCCTGCCGTCCACCACCACATCCACGTGACGCTCCACGCCTGCCGTCCACTACCACATCCACGACAACGCCTGGCCGCCCACGTCATCTCAACACCGGGCCACCCTTCGCGCCCCTCCACGTGCTTCTACGAGATCTCCACACGGCATTCCCACCAGGCTGCCCTACGCATCCACATACGCGGTTCCTCAATCACCATCGAAGCTGTCTACATCACTTTCATCCACACGCAGGCAGTCCACCTCGTCTCTGCTTTTCCACGCCGCGCCGCTTCGATTCATCTCCTCCACATCTCCTTCCACAGCATCCTCCACCAAGTCTTCAAACATTCGTTAAGTACACCATATTATTATTATATTTTTTCCCATGTGCTTTCAATACCCTATAGCTTGTGTCTACATTCATTTTCTGGTTTCAATTTTTTTGGTAGTGCCATCTCTTTTGTGTTTCCACCTTGTTATTTTTTTTTTCATTTAGGATTGTGTGCTGATAAGAACTTGACCTCCCTAGGTATCCTGACCTGTCATACCCGCAACGCTGTGTGACTGTTACAGCGTCCGCCTCACAGTGTCTGTCCGTGTCTGATACTCCTGCCCTTTGGACTTTATGGGTTTCCACTGAGTTACGGTATTTGTACATTGTGAGCGTAACGGCTCTTTTATTTAGTCCTTTGCTTTTTTCTTTTGTTACATAAGTGATACACTGACACTCCACACTCACATATGCTTTTGTTCCATAAGTGATACACTAACACTCTCCAACGTACACTGTGTTATTTCACTTTTATTCACGTTCTCTCGCGTGTTTTCCATATCTACGTACTCTTATCTAGGATATTACATTATTATTATTATTATCATTATTTGCCATAACTTGTGTACTCGGATATTTTTATTCCTTTCTTCTTCACAAATTCACCTGTCATCATGCCACCACCAGCGCCAACTTCAGTCACTCTGGTACACGAGGTTCCTTCCCTTCCCAAATTCACAGGCAACAATATTCCTGTACACATATTACTCAAAGATGTTGACGATGAGATCGCGCGTCGTAACATCACTGAAGATACAATCAAAATCGCTCAACTAAAGTCCCGATGTGACTTGTCTAACTGCCTTGCAGGACAATACCTGCAGAGTGATTTATTTCTCACAATTAAGACATATGACGAATTTAAGACCACATTCAATAAATATTTCAGTGGCAGTCAGAAATCCGGTATCCTTGCTCCACTCTTTAGACTTGCAGACACTCACAAAAGGCAAGAACACCCTATCCCAATTATGTCGGCCTTACAACCAATCTTCTAACGTCAAGTTAGACTTAATAAGACAGCTAGAATTTTCGGAATGGGTTGACGAAGATGGGAAAATGAGTCTACAAGCTGTCGCTAACCTTTTTGGATACTACACTTATATGTTCCTCATACACCCTTCCACAGCTAAACAGGCGTCTGATAAACACTTTCACTTTGCTCCAACAGACACCTTAACTGCATTTACTTCCAATTTTGAGGACTCTTCGTCACTAGTGTTTTCAAACAATGCACATTCTTCTAGGGTCTGCTGCTGTATCTACCCAACACCAACACCAACACCACCAACCACGAAGCACTTCTCGTCCTCCTTTCAACTAAAAACACTCGTTCATTCCTCAAACAATCGCCAAAGACAACGCTCATCTTCACATTCACGACAGTCCCGTGCTAATCACTCACCTGCCTCATATTGCTATTACTGCAAAAACAAGGGACACACTATCGAGCGTTGCTTCATACGACAACGTCATTTTCCAAACCGGCAGTATGTTCCACGCTTTTGTGATCACCATGGTCAATGTGGTCACGACACTTCTGAATGTCGCGTAGGAACAAACGCTCCTCGATATTCACAGCAACACGACACCTCTGACGGTCGTGAAGGACCACAATCTCCTCGCCATTCACAACAGTATAACCCTCAATGACTACCACCCGACGTGCACTCCCTCCAAGCAACACGAACCAGATCACACAGATGAACCTTCACTCCCTTTGTATACCATTTCTAATACACTTTGGGAGGACCCAATGATTTTACAAGCTGAAGTCAACCAGCACTACTTCCCCTTTGTTTATTGATACAGGTTCTTCAGTAAATATCATGACTAAAGAGTGCTTTGATAACATCAGATCTGTGCGTCATCGTAAATTAATCATTTTAGAACCTTCTGACCTGCAACTTTGTGGAATCGATGGAACCGCACTCGCTACTCTAGGTAAAGTTATGTTTAACACATACCTATGTCCTGACTTGCCACCTGTCAGCCTGACTTACTATATAGCAGACGGCATAACCATTCCAGCTGACGCTCTCATTGGCCGTCCTGCTCTAACCCAACAACAGATAGACCTATACCCACGCTTACATGGAATCTATTGGCGTGAACGTTTCATTCCAGAAGTCTTGAAACAATCTAGAGCTTTTCCTGACTCTGTTCCCCACTGACATTGTCTCCTCCACTGCATGCGACTCTCCCGTGTCTTCACAAGCTCTTGATTCCACATGCACTCCTACTGACAAATCTCTGATACAAGTGTTCCTCCATTCCTAGTTCTCCACTTGCAATGCCTAACCAACATTCACCATCCAGACCATGTCGTCGTTCCGCTGGTCGCCTTTCTCGCTCAAAACGAAAACGTAAGACCTTCGTCGCGTATGTAGCCACAGACGCTTCTACGTCTAATAACACCACTCCACTCCCAGAAGTCTCACTTTACAAGGTCTTAGAAGACCAAGCTAAGCACTGTCACGCTGTCATCTCGTCCAACGTTGAGTTTTCTACCACACACCTGCACCCGGTAGACGTTCGGGTAAAAGGCGTTTCGAACGTCGATGCTATGTCTCTCCCTGAGACGGTAACTCATTCTGCTCTAGCTGTTCCTGCAGCGCTGTGCAGACTCAAAAATCATGGCAGATCAAACCTTTATGTGGTTAACGTCACCACAGTTCCAGTCACTCACTTGTGGTACACGACTTTGTACATTTTACGTCTACCCAGCTGACGTTCGTGTCGACGAATGTCCACAAGAGTCCACGAGTTCAGTTAACTCCATTTCAGTTCAGGCGCCTTCAAATTTGTCTGACCTTCAAGCTCATGTGCAAACCACAGACCATCCAGATTCACAGGATGAGCTTATTCAACTCTTGACCGACTTCAGGAGTATTGTCTCTCTCCCGGTGAGACACTAGGTAAACCAACATCGTCACTCATAAGATTAAGCTTATAAAAGACGCCCAACCTGCCTACATACCAGCGTATCGCATGGCCCACAGTAAGAATGCCATTGTCGATCGCATGGTCTCCGAAATGCTAACTGATGGAATCATTGAAGACTCGAGCAGTCCATTCAATAGCCCAATGTTCCTGGTTTTCCCAAAGAGCTCAGGCGAATGGCGTCCTGTAGTCGATTTCAGAGCTCTTAACAAACTGACTGTTCCTTCTCGGTATCCCATGCCAGTCCTCGAGGATATTTTGCAGAATTTAGGTGATCATAACACTGTTTTTTCCACCTTGGATTTGTGCTCCGGCTTCTGGCAAGTCGAACTTGACGCAGAAAGCCGTGAATACACTGCTTTTTCTACACCCTCAGGACATTACCAGTACTGTCGTATGCCTATGGGTCTTTCTGGATCACCCGCGACGTTTCCAACGCTTGATCAATTCCATATTCACTGGTTTAATGGGTAATACACTTTTTTCATACCTGACGACTTGATCGTTTTCTCTAAATCAGTCCCAGAACATCTCCAGAAACTCAGAAAAGTTTTCACTCGTCTTCAGGACGCAGGCTTGAAACTTAAACTCTCCAAAGGCGCGTTCCTACGCAAAGAAACTACCTTTCTTGGCCATCTTATTAACGCTGACGGTATTCAAACGTCAAATGACAAAGTCAGCGCTGTAAAATAATTATCCCACTCCAGTCAATGTAGATCAAGTCCGTAGTTTCATAGGACTTAGCTCCTATTACCGCAGATTTATCAAAGGATTTGCCGCCATGGCTTCTCCACTCACTTCAGTCTTCAAAAAAGATGTGCCCTTCCAATGGTCTGACAGTCAGGAAAACGCTTTCGCTGCTCTTAAGCACGCTCTCACTTCTGCGCCTGTTCTTGCGTACCCTGACTACACTAAACCTTTCATTCTCAACACTTACGCTAGCTACACTGGTCTCGGTGCTGTACTCATGCAGACCACGATGGTAAACAACGCCCCATCGCGTATGCCTCTCGTCTACTTAACAAGGCAGAGAAGAAACACGCAGTGACAGAGATCGAAGCCCTTGCAGTCATTTGGTCCTTAAAGAAGTTTCGTTACCTCATTCATGGCTATCCTATCAAGGTCCTTACGGATCATAAACCCTTACTTCACCTCTTCAAGGCCAAGGACCAGTCAGGACGCATGGCTCGATGGTTACTTACAATTCAAGATTCATGCCGGAGTTGCGTACATTCAAGGCAAAGCTAACGTTGCAGCTGATGCTCTTTCTCGCAACTGTGCACTTACATGTCCTGTCACCACGCAAACATCCACATCTGACACGCTTTCTCACGATGATCTCTACTGCTCAACGCAATGACCCCACATGGTCAAGTCATCTATTACCTTGAATCAGGTGATGACTCTGACATTCCTAAGGTTCCTTCTCTTTCCCATTACCTCCTTCAGGAACAGTTGCTGTACAAAAGCAACCACACTTACAGGCAAGCATGAACCGTCTCGTCTCATCCCCAACTTGTCATTCCTCCAAAATCATGTCCAGTCTGTCCTTAAACTAATTCATGACACACCAAATGCTTCACATCCTGGCAAGGAAAAATCACTTTCACAAGCTAGACTTAAATTCTTCTGGCTCACCATGAGAAAGGATATCAATGACTACATTGAAGTATGTCATAGGTGTGCAAGAACTAAAGGTGATATACATGCTCATGTTCCCATTCTCAGTTATCCTGTGCCTTCAGTACCATGGGAAGTTCTTGGCATTGATTTGTTGAAACTACCTCTTACTGAACGTGGAAATCAATATTTAATGGTTGCTGTTGATCATTTTTCACGTTTTTCCATTCTTGCTCCACTGTCTCAATCAGCACAAACAGTGGCACGTGCACTTCTTGATCATGTAACTTGTCCTTTCACTACTCCCAAGGTTCTGTTGTCTGATAACGGCACTGAGTTTGTTAATCAAGTTCTTAATTCCTTGTGCCAACAGATCAATATCAGGAAGTGTAATGTTCTTGCTTACCGCAACAGTGCTAACGGTTTGGTTGAACGTTGTAACCGTAAAATCCCCAACACCTTACGCTCCATTATTCCTGACACTGACACCCTTTGGGACACCTATGCTCCTCAGGTGATGGCTTCTCTCAATTCCACCATCAACAAGTCTGTCTCTGAGACACCACATTACATTCTGTTTGCTCAGGACAAATGTCTTCCTTATGATCTTTTGTCCAAACCTTCTAAGCCTATATACAACTATGATGACTTTGTCAAGACTAAGGTTCACACGTTCCAACAAATACACCAACGTATCCAACAATCACTTGCTCTCTCTAAAGCTGATATGCTCCTATATCACAATAAATCAGCTTCCACATTTACACTTGACGTAGGTGACATTGTGTATTCCCCTTTTTGCAATCAAACACTCCAAATTAGACCCTAAGTTTGACGGCCCCTTCCGGTGTCATAGCTCAGGAACATGGGAATAAGGTTCCAGTTGCTTCACTTAACTGACGGCACTAGGAAAGTTGCCCACCTTGATTTTCTTAAGAAAGTTTCCACATGCCTTAACTGTGAGGACCCTAACCCCGTTCCTGCTGAATCTCACCTCCCTCAATCACAGCCTCAACCAGCTACTTCTACTACTCCTTCACCAGCTCCCCAATCCTCTAGCCACCGTTATTTCCTCCGTAGTAGTGAGAAGTAACTCCTTTTGTTTCTCTCTTTTCCATGTACCTTATGATGTAATTTTGTACATAGGATTGTATGTCTCAATATTTTTTTCGTACTCTTATGTCTGTTTTAGATTAGTTTAGTTATATGTATATATTTTGTACCATGCCGGTACCTTCCGCGATTTATGTTTTCCACATTATATTTTACGAGTACGTATCCTTTTCCTGTGTCCTCCTATTTTCTATTCTAATATATATAGATAGGTATGTTTTGTGTCCATTTCTATTGTGTCCCATCTACTTGTTCAGTTTCATGATTATTCCTTTTGACGAGATGAGGACATCTCGGGTAGCGTCACCGAGCATATGTAGTATTAGTATTAGTATTAGTATTATTGGTGTTCAACTATGTGTTCAACCGTGTTCTGTGTTCTGTGTTCTGTATACTTGATGTCTGGTCCTGGAACACCTGGTTAATTACCCGTCAGGTCACGCCTCTCTCTTAATGCCTTCTCCTCGTACTCGCCTCCCACTTTTCATGGCGAAAACCCCTATGATCTCGCCGACTGCCCTTTAAAGGGGATTAGGTTCGGGTGTCAGATCATCAGGTGTGGGTAGTCAGATCTCGGGTGTCAGGTCGTCAGATCATCAGGTGCGGTCTTGAGTATTTTGGTTTTTAAAAAGGATTCTCTTGTAAGAAAAGACACTTAAACCAAAGACCTCCGACCAGCAACTCAAAAGCCTTAAAGTCACAAAATCCAAACCCCCGGCAGGAGAAACTCCCAGTCCGCGAGTCCCCTTACCTTTTCCCTTTTCCCAAAGTTAATAAACCCTTAAAAAGCAGTTACCTTTTCTGCCCCCTAAAAGTGAAACCCAAAAAGCACTTTAAAAAGGGGCAGCGAAAAAGCCAGGTGCGATCTTTTAACTTTAAGTAACCACAAAAAAAAAAAAATATACCCTGTCCTCCAACTCACCTGAAACAAAGGGCGATTTTGGGGGAAGAAGCCGGCTTCCCCCCGATTCTTTTGGTGCTTTCCTCGCCAAAAGGGGTGACATTTCCCAGCTTCTTGTCGGGGCCGCCCGTCGGGGGTCACGCTGATAACTGTAAAAAAAAACAACCCACAATGAAATATTGATTTATTGTTTTAATGCCCCAAAAAAAAGGTGAATGTGCACACAATGACGAAAATTGTCATCTTCATCTATCCAAACCCAAAACTCTATAAAAAGACTGAATTAAACGCAATGTAGTCTTTCCACAATATATACATCGGTGGTCTACCGTAGATAAAAATATAGCGCCAGCCCTTGCCACACACAATGTCGCCATGCACAAAGATTTCGAAATTTTTGCTCACTACTGACTTGATGTGCCATGAAGACGCATCCATAGTATACGTTTATATTATGTACATCACATACATGTCTTCAGTGGCCATAAAGTCTGTAGGGGTGCTAAAATTTGTTTAAAATATTGTGCCTGGCGACATTAGGCAGTGGGAATTACTGGTGACTATTATAGTTAGGTTATTTTCGGTACCTTGTATATTTTTACGTGGTCTTAAAGGGAAGACCAGCTTTGAATGTAATCTGTTGTTTTTTCTTGTGTCCTGTTATCTGTAATTTCTTATTTTTCGCCCCCATTTTCTCATTACTAGTTCCGCCGTCCGCTGCTTTGCGAAATATTGTCAAGGCGCGAAATCCTGTAAACCTCCATTCATCGCTCTTATTTCACTGGTTTTACAGGTTAACTGCTGCCCTGATACATGTTACAGGCAACATCGAGTCACTATAGCTTCCCATGAGAACATGTATACTACTATTACTACTAAAAAAAAAAAATACACGTAAAGATAAAACAAAACATAACACCAAACACGAATAAAAACTAAACTATATAAAGATCAAACTAAAACTAATGAAAAAATCCTCTAAAACACGCAATAAGCCTTAACCCGGGACTGCGGGAAGTGTGACATTTTTAGTGTCCACAGTGCGGCAGTGTGAGTGAAACAGTGACCATTACAGAATTGGATGAAAATCACATCAACGTCAAGGTAGTAAAAATCCGTATCCAGCAGTATATTTATTTTTAACTCAAAACGTATGGGGTTGTGTTTCGGTTGTGGTCGGGAGTTGAAATTTCTGGCGGGAATGGCACCAAACCGCTTGTGAGAGACTGCTGAGGTGGGGTCAGGGATGCCACTCCTTGGGATTTTTCCCAAGATTTTGAGGGGATTATTCAAATATTTCTCCAGTAGTTTATCTCAAGGTAAGCATGTGTACCGTATTTAGGACTGACCCAAAAATGTTAAGATAGACAAAAATATCCCAAGGTCGTTAAGAAAACATTGAAACTGAATCCTAAATGCGGTACATATGCTTACCTTGAGATAAACCACTGGAGAAATACTTGAAAAATCCCTCCAAAAATCACAAGATAGACAAAAAATATCCCAAGGCCATGGCCTAAATCCCAAGATCTTAGGAAAAAACCTAAGGAGTGGTATCCTTGCGTACAGCGTAGTTAGGCCGATGGTGATGTGTGGTATCGAGGGCTGACATAGCGACCTACATGTGACACAGTTTGTAGACTTTACGAATGGTGGCGCGGTTTTTGAAAATCGTGCTTCCGGAAGGCATGCCGCAAACGCTCAGCAGAGCCTTCCGGAAGGCTTGCCGCAGCCCACGGGTTAAAAAGTAAATAAAAAAAAATTTACCAAAAACAGAATGCCCGTGGCTGAAGAGGATGGGGGCCCCCCTA
>JACEEZ010009680.1:247500-261555 GCA_016584305.1 Chionoecetes opilio | reverse complement strand
GAGAGAGGGGGAACCAAGATGTAAAGGAGTTTTGACTTAAGGAGAGAGGAGAAAGAGAGAGAAAGAATGAAGATATGAGGATGCCGAGAGAGGGAGAGAAGATTAAGTGGGGTAAAGAAGGAGAAGAGTAGAGAGATGGAAGGAGAAGAGAGAGGAGTAACCCTTATAGTGTTTCGAAACGTTGATTGACCTTTTAAAGCGAGAAGGGAAATGTGGGCAAAGAACCATTGATTTAAGTATTATAATGGTTGTCGTAAGTTCTAATGGGAGTCATAAGTATCATAATGGGTGTCATAAGTTATAATGGATGTCATAAGTAGTTCAATGGGTATCATAAATATAGTATCTTATATAGTATCTTCACGCCCAGATCTTTCCTTGGCTATAAAAAAATGGTCTGTTGTTAGCTATAAAATTATGAAAAGTCACTGAATATACCAAATTAGTTAGTGGGCAAGGATACTAAACAGGTCATAGCTATAAAACGTTGCTTATAGTCACTCAAAATCGTCTAATGATACCCAAATTACAATGGCAATTACGGTCTGGGTCTCAAAGGGTTAATATGTGGGAAGGTAGAAAATATTGCATTATTTTTTTTTAAGTAATAACTGTTGTGTGAAAAAATAGTATATTGTAAAAAAAATGTACTATTATATTCCTAGGGGAGAAAAAAGTATATCAAGTAAACCCTCTCTAATTCGATCTAATTGGGGAGAAAAAAGTATATAAAGTAAACCCTCTCTAATTCGATCTAATTCGGGGTAGACCTGGGTCGAATTAGCCTAAAGTCCGAATTATCCGATGGTTACCTCCAGCCCCTCCACACAATAACAAGTCACTCCAACATGCCAAAACAGCACAGATTGTATTACTTGTACTCACCAAAACCATCGTGTTTATACTATAATTATAAGTACACACACTTATAATACCACATGATAATAATAATAACAATACAGATTACAATACAACATATACACATAAGAACTCATAAACCATCAATTTTCTTACTACTTAAAGACTAGATTATACACCCATACATTTTTCACCTTGATAGCCCTTGATCTACTTCATATTTACTTCTCTATTCATATTGCACTTATCTGCCATAGTTTTTTAGTTATTGAAAAAAACTTAATTTAAAAAAAAAAATCAAGGCATACCCCTTGCAAAATTTGCAATATTTTTTGAAAAATTGATTTGCTTGAAAATTAGTTCCTTGCAGTTATCTGGCATGCTGAACACGAATCTGGAGTCAGTTTTCAGTTACAATGATTAGAAGTCCCTATTTCAGCCAATTCACAATGACATGATACTATGCTATACTGAAATAGGGACTTCTAATCGTTGTAACTGAAAACTGACTCCAGATTCGTGTTCAGCATGCCCGATAACTGCTAGGAACTAATTTTCAAGCAAATCTATTTTTTCAAAAAATAGTGCAAATTTTGCCAGGGGTATAAAATAGGGAATGCCACATCGGAAAAATACCATAGGAATAAAAAAAAAAATTGCATCATAATTAACTATCTTTAACGAGGTATTAGGTGGTTCGTGACGACTCCAGGTCAAGGCAGGTTAATTAGCGTGTGCCCCCTCGTCTACCTGAGCTTGTCACGGGTAATGATTGGGCACAGGTAATTATCGGGTACAGGTAAACACAGGTGGGTGGGAGGGTTGTTAGTGTAAGTATTCGTGACGTCACATTTATGGAGGGGGGAGAGGGAGGAGAGGAGGGGGAAGGAGGTATTTGATGTAATGAGTGGGGAAAAAGAAGAGAGAGAGAGAGGGGAGAGAGGGGGCGAGAGAGAGAGAGGGGAGAGAAAGGGGGGAAGAGAGGAGAGAGGAGAGAAGAGAGAGAGAGAGAGAGAGAGAGAGAGAGAGAGAGAGAGAGGAGAGAGATACTAAGATACTTTGATCCTATCTAGACACTGCAAGTACCAACTACAAGGTTATTGACTATACAAAGCGCCACCACGGCCAGGACGAACTGGAGAAAGAGAAGAGAGAAGAGAAAAGATGAGAGAAGAGAGAGAGGAGAGAGAGGGGGAGAGAGAGAGAGAGAGAGAAGAGAGAGAGAGAGAGAGAGAGAGAGGTATTACATAATCATAAACCAGACACTAAATTCAATACAGACAGACAGATCCATATTTGACACACACACACACACACACACACACACACACACACACACACACCACACATACAACGACAAATAGCTTTATATTAAAAAATACTAACTAACGCAAAGAGAGAGAGAGAGAGAGAGAGAGAGAGAGAGAGAGAGAAAAGAGAGGAGAGAGAGAGAGAGAAGAGGAGGAACCCTAAACACGAGCGGCGGTGGCAACGTGAACTAGGGCGGTAAAGAGAGAGAGAGAGCCTTACCCTCCCTCTCTCTCTCTCTCTCCCTCTCCCCCTCTCTCTCTCCCTCCCCCTATATCCATTGTATGGGTGGCTCGCGTCCAACTGTATGGGAGGGAGAGAGAGAGAGAGAGAGAGAGAGAGAGAGAGAGAGAGAGAGAGAGAGAGAGAGACACAGTAACAAAATAATCTGATAAACAAACCAAAACATGAAAACACACGAGATTTTATAAGAGAAAGGAAAAATAAAAATCCATATATAGTTACATGATCACTGAATGTAGGGGATGGTAAGCGTTGTATGGGCGAGAGAGGGAGAGGGGGGAGAGGAGGGGTAGAGGGGGGTGGGGGAGAGGGGGGTTAGAGAGAGAGAGAGAGAGAGAGAGGAGAGAGAGAGAGAGAGAGAGGGTAACTTAACAATCCCCATAGTCTCTGGTCGGTGGTGTTCAACAGAGCAACATAACCAGATGGAGCCCCTACTCTCTCTCTCTCTCTCTCTCTCTCTCTCTCTCTCTCTCTCTCTCTCTCTCTCTCTAGCCCCCCTTCACCCCCTCTCTCTCTCACCCATACAACCCTTACCGCCCCCTACATTCAGATTTTCTAACTGTATGGACCTTTATTTTTATTTCTAGTTTATTTTCTCTAGTTAGAATATCGTTTGTGTTTTCTGATGTTAGATTTTGGTTTCCAGATTAGCTTGTTTGTGTGTGTGGGGTGTGTGTGTGTGTGTGGTGTGTGTGTTACTCTCTCTCTCTCTCTCTCTCTCTCTCTCTTCCATACGTTCCCTACACGCCACTGAGGGTCTATCTCCCCCCCTCCCGCCGCCCCCCTGCCATATACCTAGACTTTTCCCTTCCTCTCTCTCTCTCTCTCTCTCTCTCTCTCTCTCTCTCTCTCTTCTCTCTCTCTCTCTCTCTTCCATACGTTCCCTACACGCCACTGAGGGGTCTATCTCCCCCCCTCCCGCCGCCCCCCCTGCCATATACCTAGACTTTTCCTCTCCTCTCTCTCTCTCTCTCTCTCTCTCTCTCTCTCTCTCTCTCTCTCTCTCTCTCTCTCTCTCTCCTCTCTCTCTCTCTTCTCTTTTCTCTCTGTTTTTTCTCAGTTTGTAGTTTTATAGATGCGTTGCTTTGGTTGATTAGTCTCTCTCTCCCCTCTCCCCTCTCTCTCTCTCTCTCCTCTCTCCTCTCTTTTTCTCTCTCTCTTCTCCCCTCTCTCTCTCTCTCTCTCTCACTAATCTAGACCGGACAAAATTTATGTTCGATGATAATAAATTCAAGGTTTTATTTTCTTCCTCTCTCTCTCTCTCCTCTCTCTCTCTCTCTCTCTCTCTCTCTCTCTCTCTTCTCTCTCTCTCCTCTCTCTCTCTCTCTCCTCTCTCTCTCTCTCTATTATTATTATAATTGTGATTTGTATAATTAAAGTGATAATTATCATTGATCTCTTTATCAGTACTATTATGTATGTGTACTGTTATGGTATGAATGCTTGTTTGTGTATATTCTTTAATATACTTATTAAATTATTTATTTAATTGATAAAATTAAGTAGTATATTCAGTAGGGAATATAATTTTTTTTATTAATTTAGTTTTTCATATGTAAATTAGCATTAGGCCGTCCTACACGCTACATCTGCTGCCCTCTTATTTTAGCATAAAGTCATAAAAGAGTTACGACTCAATGGACAAAGGCTTTGACATTTTCTCTACATGTATAATAACTTGTATAATATTAAGGCCAATAAAATTATCAATCAATCAATCAATCTCTCCTGACGCAAGCAGAGGTCAAGAGCGAGTATTTCAAATGACATTGTGTGTGTGTGTGTGTGTGTGTGTGTGTGTGTGTTTGTAGAATGTAGTATGTAAGGTGTGATAAAGGTTTAACACACACACACACACAACACACAACACACACAACACACACACACACACACACACACACACACACACACACACACACACACACACACACACACACACACACACCGTACATTCCTTTTCAAGGCGTTAAGAACTAAATCTAGGACACTTTTTTATCCGTCCAGCAAGGTTACGAGAGAGAGAGAGAGAGGAGAGAGAGAGAGAGAGAGAGAGAGAGATGGAGAGGAGAGAGAGAGGAGAGAGAAGAGAGAGAGAGATAAAAGAGGAAAAATGAAGAGGGAAAAAAAGGGAAAGGAGAGAGAGGAGAGAGAGGAGAGAGAGAGAGAGAGAGAGAGAGAGAGAGAGAGAGAGAGAGAGAGAGAGTACTCCTTTCTTAATCAACATAACCACCTGTTCTTGTCTTCTCTCTTTTGGACGAATATGCGAAGAATTCTCTCTCTCTCTCTCTCTCTCTCTCTCTCTCTTCTCTCTCTCAATCGGAAAACAGGAAAAAAAAATAAAAGTTAAATCTATACACACAAAATACAGTAAATAAATAATAAATACAACAGAATAACTATAATAAATAAACGTGTAATAAGTCTAATAAGGGAAACACGGCAAAAAGATCAATATTTACGCCATATAAAATGTAATGCAGTAGTCATGCAGAGGGTTTCAAAAAGGGCGATTGTTTACAGAATGGTCGTCTTCCTCGCAAAAAAATACCGTTATTCATTTTGTTAAACCCCTTCACGCCCAGATCTCTCTCTCTCTCTCTCTCTCTCTCTCTCTCTCTCTCTCTCTCTCTCTCTCTCTCTCTTAACCCCTTCACTCCCAAATCTCTCCTCTCTCTCTCTCTCTCTCTCTCTCTCATTACCTCTCTCTCTCTCTCTCTCTCTCTCTCTCTTAACCCCTTCACGCCCAGATCTTTCCTTGGTTATATAAAATGGTCTGTTGTCGAGCCATAAAATAACGAAAATTCACTGAATATACCAAATTAACTAGTCGACAAGGATACTAAACAGGTCATAGCTATAAAACATTGCTTATAGTCACTAAAAATCGTCTAATGGTACCCAAATTACAATGGCAATTACGTTCTGGGCCTCAAGGGGTTAATTGACTACGTAGTAAAAAGATAAATATAATGACTCACTATTAGCCATTATAACTTTTGTATTCTATTCTGTTTAACTATTTATTTATTTATCATATCATTCTTTTTCTGAGATTATTATAGCCGAGGTTTGAAATGGCGAGGTTTCCCATTAAATAATTCGTTTTCTTCTTCATCCTTGACAGAAAACGAGTCCTCTGATCAGGGTATCTTATATATAATCTCGTGTCAATGCAAGAGAAGACAGTTACTAGTTCGACATCACTGCCCTTCAACAACAACAACAACAACAACAACAGTATTTCAACATATGATAGATGGGTACAAATGATACCCCACCACTCCAAATTGTGGGGGGTCATGTTCCCCATATATACACACACACACACACATAGCACGACCATTGTTAAGTTCTGTACGTTACTAGGTAAATAGTGTACAGCGTTCCTTGCCATATAAACATGCTTTTTTCTCCCAGCTCATTTTCAGTTACTATCGCCTCCTTGTGTCGCCTACCTTATTCGTGTAGTTGTTTCCATTGGCATTCTTTCTGTTGTTCATTTAAGCATTATTCGACTCGTGAAATTTCCAGCGAAAGCATATTAGCAATACGCAACATTTTCGTTCGTAATTACAAGTTAAACATGATAATATGCATGAATGTGAAGGGAAAACATAACTACGTTCAAACTATATTTCTGCCAACCATCTACTCGCATAAGTCGAGTATAAACTTTGATTTCCCTTCCGTGCAGTACAAATGCTAAACTATTGAATGTTCATGTATAACCTGGCTTTTAAACGTTGGCATTAACGTAAAGCAATCACTTACAAACCTTATGCTATAAATGCTGCCATAAATTAACATGACATTAATTGACTATCGAATTGTTCATCAGATGTCAAATTTGATGTGACTCTTATTTCCCATATTACTAAATTAACACACAAAAAAATGTTTCATTTAAAACTAAAGCTAATTATGTTACGACAGCAGTATGTGAATTACCAAATGTTTAAAGGATTTTTTATAGCTTACTTCCAATTATTATGAGAAATGGGATTGCATTATAATATCTAAGTATGGTATTACGTGTTTGTTTTCAGGAAGAAAGAATAAACCGAGAGATTGTTAAAAGCAAGCATTAAATGTCTTTTAAATAAGATTCTGTTACAAAATCTGATAGTACTCAGTTTTATATAATGAATGATATACGCATATCACCAATGAATCCACAATAACATCAATAATATACATGTATAGAAAGAATTTACCCAAGTTTGACGATTTCTCTTTCCTTGAATAATTTGGTTTAACAGTTAAAGTGGTGGTGACGAGGAGGTCGCCCTGCACTGCCATCCCCTTTTGTACAGCCACCTCGCCGCGGTACCTTAGACTTCTTTCTTCACAATTATAATTTCCTATAAAAATGCAAAACTTTGTCAGCTTGAGATTTTTCCGCCTGGTGGTGGTGTTGGTGATGAGGGTGGCGATCACCCTCGTGCTGGTGGGCTTGGTGCTGGAGGCCGACGAGCTGCGTCGGGTGATGAGGGCCTGGCGGGACGCAGGGCCCCACACCACCCTGCTGGGGAAGGTGCGGGGGCACCTGGTGGCCGCCTCGTGGCTGGCCTCCCCAAGGGACCCCCTTGCAGAGTGTGGCTTCCCCCTGGGTGACAGCTGGGGGGAGGTGCTGTCCATGATGGTGGGCAGCAAGGAACGTCTGGCCTGCCTGGAGAGGCAGATCCAGAAGGCAGAGCAGGAACACAAGATGTTTGTGTTCTGCTTCGTGTGTGCCGTGTGTGTGGTGGTGGAGGTTGTGTTTGTGGTCCTGGTGGCGGGGCGCTCCTGGGCACGGCAGACCCTGGCGCGCCACCACGAGAAAGGAAGCAAGGCAGGGCAGGACGAGCCTCTCCTGCAGGAAACAGCAGCCTCGCAGGTCAAACACACTGAGGTGGAGGACGTGCTGGAGGAGGTTGGAGAGCTGGCCCTTCCTCAGCAGGAGGCAGGAAGTGTCCTCATCCTCGTGGATCTAGGACGCCAAAGGCTGCATATCAAGGCCGCCAAGAACAACGTGCTGGAGTGTCACGTCGCCCTCAAGAACTTGTTGGCGGAGTGGCGATCACGCGAGGCCGCCACACCTCAACATGTTCGCATCGCAGTGGAGTTGCCCGCCAGACTTTCAAGGCTGAAGATAGAAGCTACAGCGATAACTGAGAGCTTCAAACACAAAACCCAGAAAATGGGGGTCACCAAACGCCAGCATGAGAGGGGCCGCGGCCAGGCAGCAGGCGGCAGGCAGTCAACGCCACCCCGCTAAGAAGACTGCTGCCCGCCCACGCCTTGGCAAAACCAGGGAGTGGAGGGCGTTCGGTCACATCCTCCCGACGCCAGAGGCACGTCGGGTGGCCTTCGTCAGGGCTCGCGCCGCCCTTGATGAACGGGCGCAGGCGTGGAAATATGCCTCCAAGACAAAACTGGAGAAACTTAAGAAGCGCGGGGTTCCCGGTAACATCCTCCCGACACCCGAGGCACGTCGGGTGGCTTCCGTCAGGGCTCGCGCCGCCCTCGATGAACGGGCGCAGGCGTGGAAATATGCCTCCAAGACAAAACTGGAGAAACTTAAGAAGCGCGGGGTTCCCGGTAACATCCTCCCGACACCAGAGGCACGTCGGGTGGCTTCCGTCAGGGCTCACGCCGCCCTCGATGAACGGGCGCAGGCGTGGAAATGTGCCTCCAGGACAAAACTGGAGAAATCTACAAAGCGCGGGGTTCCCGGTAACATCCTCCCGACCCAGAGGCACGCCGAGTGGCCTTCGTCAGGGCTCGACGCCGCCCTGAATGAACGGTCGCCACGCGCGAAAGTGTGCCTAAAAGACAAAACTGAAGGAAAGTAAACACGGGGTGTTCATTCCCATCCTTCCGACCCAGAGGCACGCCGAGTGGCCTTCGTCAGGGCTCACGCCGCCCTGATGAACGGTCGCACGCACAGAAGTGTGCCTAGAAGACAAAACTGAAGGAAAGTAAACACGGGGTGTTCAGTCCCATCCTTCCGACGCCAGAGGCACGCCGAGTGGCCTTCGTCAGGGCTCACGCCGCCCTGAATGAACGGTCGCACGCACAGAAGTGTGCCTAGAAGACAAAACTGAAGGAAAGTAAACACGGGGTGTTCAGTCCCATCCTTCCGACGCCAGAGGCACGTCGCGTGGCCTCCGTCAGGGCTCGCGCCGCCCTTGATGAACGGTCGCACGCGCAGAAGTGTTGGACTTCATGGAAGAAAAGTGTCGGAAATGAGGGCGCTCTGACCGACACTCAGGCTGCGAACATGACTGTGCCTGCGAACCGAGTGGCCTCGGTGAGGAGTGACGCCGCCAAAAGGGAAAGGGCGCACGCGCGTGAGTGTGCCTCTCAGACGACACAGGCGAAAAGTGTCGCAAAGGTTGCTCAGTCTTTGAACACGTCTGTGCCTGCGAGCCGAGTGGCCTTCGCGAGAAAAGACGCCGCCATAAGGGAACGAGCGCACGCACGTAAGATTACGTCCCAGACCACATGCGCGAATGGTATCGTAAATGTTAAGGAGTAAAATGTGATATCTGCATCACTGTCTGGTTGCCAGCAACGAGTGGCCGCGGCCAGGCAGCAGGCGGCAGCCAGGTAGCGCCACCTTGCTGGGAGGAACGCTGGCCGCCGACGCCTCGTTAACACCGTGAGGCCCAAGGTCTTTGGTCACACAACCTCGACCCCAGAGGCGCGCCGCGTGGCCTCCGTGAGGAGTGAAGCTGCCACCACGGAAAGAGCGCATGCGCACACGTGCGCCAGTCAGTGAGCGACAGCAAGAATCCCCCCGGGAAGGAAGGTACAATTGCCAACCACGCCACCATAACTAAGTGTTCAGCGTGAAGGGTGAACACTGCAGCCTCCTGGTTGCCTGCATGAAATGTACATATCTCGACGATGAACTTTGGCGGCACCACCGCGTGCATCTACGTAGCTTACAGGACCGCCGTGAGCGTCCAGCAGCCCCGCGGGAGAGAATTGACTCACTGCTGGTCTATAAGACCACACCGCCAAAAAATTGCTGATTTCTTAAACCATTTTTAAAGTACATGGATAAAAAAAAACTAGGTACATTTCTTATGATTCAACTTGATTTCTTAATTTTTTGTACTATACATTTTTCTATTTTAAGTGATAGCATATTTTTGTAACAAATTTATTACATGAACGGATGCGGGCCGGGCAGGTGATTACTTGAGTATTTGAGTACTCAATGATCAAAAAGTAAATAAGTAACTTGATCATTTAATTGATCATTTGATCATCAAACTTTGGGTATTTTTATAAATTTTGTACTTGGAGTAAAAATTTGTCATTGTAACAATATTTTAACATAAGTAACAAAGCTTGGTACTTTTTACACCACTGCCTGTATAACCTAACTACTCTATTCACCGGGGAATCAAGAACAGAGATGAGGAGTGCAGGACAGAGGAGACACCAAAACACCTTTTGGAGAGGTCTTTTTTTTTCGAAGTGCATATTTTCCGAAGTGCATTTTTTTCGAAGTGCATATTTTCCGAAGTGCATTTTTTTCGAAGTGCATATTTTCCGAAGTGCATTTTTTCGAAGTGCATTTTTTTCGAAGTGCATTTTTTTCGAAGTGCATATTTTCCGAAGTGCATTTTTTCCGAAGTGCATATTTTTCGAAGTGCATATTTTCCGAAGTGCATTTTTTTCGAAGTGCATTTTTTCCGAAGTGCATTTTTTTCGAAGTGCATATTTTCTGAAGTGCATTTTTTTCGAAGGTCATTTTTTTCGAAGTGCATTTTTTTCGAAGTGCATTTTTTCGAAGTGCAATTTTTCGAAGTGCATTTTTTCGAAGTGCATTTTTTCGAAGTGCATTTTTTCGAAGTGCATTTTCTCGAAGTGCATTTTTTCGAAGTGCATTTCTTCGAAGTGCAATTTTTCGAAGTGCATTTTCTCGAAGTGCATTTTTTTTGAAGTGCATTTTTTTCGGGAAATGCAATTTTTCGAAGTGCATTTTCTCGAAGTGCATTTTTTTCGAAGTGCATTTCTTTCGAAGTGCAATTTTTCGAAGTGCATTTTCTTCGAAGTGCATTTTTTCGAAGTGCATTTTTCGAAGTGCATTTTTTCGAAGTGCATTTTTTCGAAGTGCAATTTTTCGAAGTGCATTTTTTTCGAAGTGCATTTTTTCGAAGTGCATTGTTGTCGAAGTGCAATTTTTCGAGTGCATTTTTTCGAAGTTGCAATTTTTTCGAAGAAAGCATTTTTATTACGCAATGCATTTTTTTCGAAGTGCATTTTTTAAAATGCATTTTATTCGAAAAGCATTGTGTTTTTCCTTGGCCAGTCCTTTGTGATGTAAAAAAAAAAAAAAGTAGTTAAAAGACCGAGGTGATCAATTTCAGTACTGAACCAAAGCATTGGAATATACAATCTTAGGACTGCTTCGTCACGCCAAAGCTCTTTTTCTACTACTGATCAAATAGAAAATATAGCGAGGTGACCCCAACTCAGATTGTCTTAATCTTATTTTAATTTCATGTTTCGAAAGTTTTCCTCAGCAAACTACCACAGCCTTTAAGTAGTGTCTCACATCTTATATTCATTATACTCATAAATAAATTTTAAATTATCCTGTAAAAATGTTAAGATCTCTTGGCTGGGCTAAGCCCCCAATGTTTCAAGATCCTAAATACGCTCCTGCCCCCACCCATACGAGGCCCGGGCGCGAATTTTTTTTCCCAAACGAGTTTGCAAAGGTTGGCGGCCCTCTACGTTTGGCTGTAGCTCCGAAGCTAACCACAGTTTTCTTGAAAATACCCTCATGGTGATTCCAATACATACAGAAGTATTTGTAAACATAAACCTAACCCAACCAGAACCCAAAGTTTGCAAACCTGTTTGGGAAAAAAAAAATCGCGGCCCAGGCGGCGCAAGAACAAAGCGACAGAGACACACAGACAGACAGACAGACAGAGGGGTCACTCACCTAATACGTGGCGTCACCGTAACCCCCTGGACACGCCTCTCACTCTGCACAAAGAAAAGAACATCGTTGAATTATAATAAATCACAACCACAATTACAATACTAACACTAGAGCAGCCTGTCTGGTTATAATGCTAGTAATGATAACAGAACTAATAGTAATAATAATAATTCAAGATGGATGACAGAATAAATAAAGGCAGAATACACGAACGCAAGAATGTATTAATTAACACACGAAAAACGACAGAGAAAAAGGAAAAAAGAAAGAAAAAAAGAAAACTAGTCTACTTAAAAAGAAAGAAAGAAAAAAGAAAACTAAAAAGAAAGAAGAATAAAGAAAACTATAAAGAAAGAAATAAGGAAGAAAACTAAAAAGAAAGAAAGAAGAATGAAACACAACTAAAAAGAAAGAAGAAAAAGAAAAGAAAGAAAGAAGAAAGAAACAACTAAAAAGAAAGATATAAGAAACAAAACTAAAAAGAAAGAAAGAAGAAAGAAACACAACTAAAAAGAAAGAAGAAAGAAAACTAAAAAGAAAGAAAGAAGCAAGAAACACAACTAAAAAGAAAGAAAGAAGAAAAAGAAAAGAAAGAAAGAAGAAAGAAACAACTAAAAAGAAAGAAAGAAGAAACAAAACTAAAAAGAAAGAAAGAAAGAAACACAACTAAAAAGAAAGAAGAAAGAAAACTAAAAAGAAAGAAAGAAGAAGAACACACCTAAAAGAAAGAGAAAGAAACTAAAAAGAAAGAAAGAAGAAAGAAAACTAAAAGAAAAAACAAACAAAAAGAAAGAAAAAAAACCACACTAAAAGAAAGAAATAAGAAAGAAAACTAAAAGAAAAAAAGAAACAACTAAAAAGAATAGAAAAAACTAAAAGAAGAAAGAAACACAACAAAAAGAAAGAAAGAAGAAAGAAAACAAAAGAAGAAAACAACTAATAAGAAAGAATAAAAGAAAACTAAAAGAAGAAAACAACTAAAAGAAAAAAAGAAAGAAAACTAAAAAGAAAGAAACACAACTAAAAAGAAAGAAATAAGAAAGAAAACTAAAAAGAAAGAAATAAGAAAGAAAACTAAAAAGAAAGAAAGAAACAACTAAAAAGAAAGAAATAAGAAAGAAAACTAAAAAGAAAGAAAGAAACACAACTAAAAAGAAAGAAATAAGAAAGAAAACTAAAAAAAAAGAAAAAGAAACAACTAAAAAGAAAGAAGAAAGAAAACTAAAAAGAAAGAAGAAAGAAAACTAAAAAGAAAGAAAGAAACAACTAAAAAACAAAAAAAGAAAAAAAGAAAGCTAAAAAGAAAGAAAGTAAGAAAACAAACAAAAAAGAAATAAGAAAGAAAACTAAAAAGAAAGAAAGAAAACTAAAAAGAAAGAAAGAAAGAAAACTAAAAAGAAAGAAACAAACAAACTAAACAGAAAGAAAGAAGAAAAAAAACTAAAAAGAAAGAAAGAAGAAAACTAAAAAAAAATAAAAAAATAAAAATAAACAGCAATAAAAAAATGAAAAAAGAAAAGAAAAAAGAAAGAAAAGAAAAAAGAAAGAAAGAAAGAAGCAGAACAAAATTAACCAAGCATCAAAAAGAAAAAAAAAACCTTACTCTCCCTTCTTTCATAGTCACCCTTTGAACATCCATTTTCTCTTACTGTTTACTCCATCATAGAAAACTTGCTTTGTTGACATTAAGATTACATCACAAAATCCGTGATAGGGTATAAAATATTAGCATTATTGATTACGTACGGTTCAGAGGGGGGGGGGAGAGAGAGAGAGAGAGAGAGAGAGAGAGAGAGAGAGAGAGAGATAGAGAGAGAGAGAGAGAGAGAGAGAGAGAGAGAGAGAGAGAGAGAGAGGTTGAAAATATATATGACTTATAAAATAATACATAGATTACTTATAAATAGCTTCATTAATAGATAAATGAATAGATTGTTTGTGTGTGAAATTAATGTGAAATGCTTAGAAATAATCCTACTAACGATATTGCTACCCGTATTAAATGCTCTCTCTCTCTCTCTCTCTCTCTCTCTCTCTCTCTCTCTCTCTCTCTCGTAGTAGTAGTAGTAGTAGTAGTAGTAGTAGTGGTGATGGTGGTACAGTAGTATGTAGTTAGTAGTAGTTAGCAGCAGCAGTAGTAGTAGTAGTAGTAGTAGTAGTAGTAGTAGTAGTAGGAGTAGGAGTAGGAGTAGGAGTAGGAGTAGGAGTAGGAGTAGAGTAGTAGTAGTAGTAGTAGTAGGAGTAGTAGTAGAGCGTCTGCTACAATTATCGATTGGCGAGTTATCGACACTTTTTCAGAAAAATTACTCTCTCCGAACCCCTTTGAAACTTTAGTGGCTCTTTGGTCCTCTGCTTACACCCTGTACTCACCCGGAACATGTCTAGACCTATCATGCACCTCTACTGCTAACCCACTGTGTAGACGAGCTGGAAATATTTTATGCTCCTACTGCACAAATCAGCGAATCGTGCTTTTTAACAGGTACGTTAACGCACATAGCCATGGATGTGTTTGTTTATTTCAAGTCTGAGTGAAAAATCTACTGTTTTTAGTTGATAATCTACAAAAGTAAGTGTCATACGAATGACATGGCTGCAGGTTGTCTTTCTGTGATGACCTCTATGTGTACTATCGGGGGTGTCTTTCTGTGATGACCTCTATGTGTACTATCGGGGGTGTCTTTCTGTGATGGCCT
>JACEEZ010009680.1:240000-242500 GCA_016584305.1 Chionoecetes opilio | reverse complement strand
AAGAAGAAAGAGACGATAAAAAAGAGAAGAGAAAGAGGGAAAAGAGAAGAGAAAAGAAAGGAGGAAAAGGGAAAAGGAAAAGAAAGGAAAAGAAGGGGAGAAAAAGGGGAGAAGGAGAGGGGGAAACAGGGGAAAAGAAAAGAAGGAGAGAAAAAGGAGAGAAGGAAAGAAAGGAGAGAAAAAAGAGAGAAGGGAAAAAGAAAAAAGAGAAAAGGGAAAAAAAAGAAGGGAAAAAAGGAGAAGGAGAAAGGAGAAAAAAAGGGGAGAAGGGAGAAAAAAGAGAAGAGAAAGGGGGAGAAAAGAGAGAAGGAAAAGGGGGAGAAAGGGGAAAAGGAAGGGGGAAAGGGGAAAGAAAGGAAAAAGGAAAAAGCGAAAAAAATTGGGGAGAAACAAAAAAAGAAAAGAGAAGGAAAAAGGAGAGAAAGAAAGAGGAAAAGGAAAGAGAAAAGAAAGAAAGGAAGGAGGAAAAAGGAATAATTTAAAAAACAAACCCCTTTAACAAAAAATTTAATTTCGTATTTATATTTTTTTGGTTATGGAAAAAACCTTAAAATTTTGGTAAAAAAATTTAAAAAAAAAAAAAAAAAAAAAAAAAAAAGAAAGAAAAGGAGAAGAGGAAAACCAAAAAGAAGAAGGAGAAAAGGAGGAAAAGAAAAAAAAGAAGAAAAGAAAAAAAAAAAAAAAAAAAAAAAAAAAAAAAAAGGGGAGGGGAGAGAAAAAAGAAGAGAGAAAGAAGAAAAAGAAGAGAAAAGGGGGGAAGAGAAGAAAAAGGGGGAACCGGGGAAAAAAGAAGAGAAGAGAAAAGGGGAAAAAAAGGGAAGAAAGGAAAAGGAAGGGAGAAGGGAGGAGGAGGAGGAGGGAGGAAAAGGGAAAAGAAAAGGAAAAGGAAAAGGAAAAGGAAAAGGAAAAGGAAAAAAGAGAAAAGGGGGAGGGGAAAAATAAAAAAGGAGGAAAAAAGGGGAAGGAAAAGGGAAAGGAAGGAAAAAGGAAAGGGGGAAAGGGGGGGGGTTAAGGCCAGGCAAAGAAGGAAAAAGGGGGGAAAATTTAAAAAATTTTTTGGGTTTAAAAATTTTAAACAAAAAGTGGTCTTATCTTTTTGTCCCTCAATTTTCCCCTTTTAAAAATCATTTTCAATTTCTTCCCAATTTTTAATAAATATGGGCCACCACCACCCCCACTACTACTACTACTTTCTACTACTACTACTACACTAAATGATACTACTGTAAACCCCCACCACCACCAAATAAATACTCCCACTACTACTACTACTAACCCACTTACTCTACTGCCCCCCCCTACTCTACTTACCCCCACCAAAACCCAAATACTTTCCACCACCACTATTACTAAATCCCAACTACATACTCCCCTACGGGACCACCCCCAAAAACCACTTACTAATACTACTACAAATCTAACCCAAATACTCGTTTCCCCAAAACCACTACTCTAAATAATTTCTACTCCTACTACACTACTACTTAAATACTACTATATTACTATACTTAAATACTTAAATGTCCCCCACCCACCACCACCACCACTACTAATACTACTACTACTACTACTACACTATACTATTATTATACTACTACTACTGTACCACCACCACCACACCACTACTACTGACACTACTTTACTACGAGAGAGAGAGGAGAGAATGAGAGAGAGAGAGGAGAGAGAGAGAGAGGAGAGAGAGAGAGAGAGAGAGAGAGAGAGAGAGAGAGAGAGAGAGAGAGAGAGAGAGAGAGAGAGTAATGGTAACTATAGAGTGGCGTGTAAGTGGGAAAAAATATTCACGAGAAAATATTTGCGACAAAAAAAAAAAATACAGAGTTGCTGCTGGAGTAACAATAGTAATGATGATGATGATGATGATGATGATGATGATGATGATGATGATGATGATGATGATGATGATGATGATGATAATAATAAAGGCAATAAACTAAGCCACTTATGTAATCACAATATCTTACCGCTTACGAATCAATACCTCTCTCTCCTCTCCTCAATTACTTCCTCTCCTTCTCTCTCCCTTCCTTCCCTCTCCCCTTCCCTCTCTCTCCCCTTCCTTATAATTCTCTCCCCTTCCTTCCCTCTTCTCCCTTCCTCTCTCTCCCTTCTTCCCTTCTCCCTTCCCTCTCTCTCCTCCTTCCTTCCCCATTCCCTCTCCCCTTCCTTCCCTCCCTTCCCCTCTCTCTTCCTTAAATTCTCTCCCCTTCTCCCTCTCCCTTCCTTCCTCCTTCTTCTTCCTAATCCTTCTCTCCCTTTAACCCCTTCACGCCCAGACCTTTCCTTTACTATATGACACCAAGTTCGTCCTGGCGTGGTGGCGCTTTGTATAGTCAATAACCTTGTAGTTGGTACTTGCAAAGTGTCTAGATAGGATCAAAGTATCGTATCTGATCTTACTAGCTATAAGAAATCGTCTGTTTTCGAGCCATAGAATTACGATAAATAACTGAATATACCAGAGTAGTTAGTGGACAAGGAT